>CM036245.1:23383478-23725978 GCA_020698575.1 Bostrychus sinensis
CATCTCAAGTTAATAATCTTTGTTCTGAATCGCTGCTGATTTAGGGCATTTGCATCATTGCATTAGGATGTGTTTGCTGTTGGTACAGTATATAGACCCTTTTAATTTTTGTAAACATCATTCCGGCATTGTAATGGTGCTATGACCAGAACAGACAACAACGTATTTTCCATGAAAGAATTAGCATTAGCCATCAAATATCGCAAAATATGAATAATCAAGATGATTTTGGCAACTGACATTTTAATAAGTTAATATTAGCTGATGGAACTGATTATCAGATGCAGATGCTATGAATTTAAAGTACATTTCAACCAATTTATCAACAACAACAAATTGTTTTTGCAATGTCCTTTTTGAGGTTTATAGAAATCGGACTTTAGGCTTGAGACATTATATGTGCGATTGACTTTCTGGCTTTGGTAGCTTAGTGTCTTCTTTAAAGTGTGCCTAAAGAGATGCTGGTCCTGGTCTCTGACTTGGATTGTAACCTTGACGGCTGTGTGAATGTCAGCAGGAGGAGTTCAGACTGACTGCTGCCATGGAGATAGAGGAGTGAAGGGGGTTGCTGTAGTTCCTGGTATCAAAGCGATGCTCACAGATGTTGGACATCAAAGTTTCTCAGTGTGTATGTGTGAGAGTTAATGTGCATCACTGAGATAAAGGAGCGTGTCCTATTTGTATTCATAGAATGAGATATTGAATTCTCCATGTTTCTTCTATAACCATTTATGTGCAGTAGCCTTTTTCAGTTATATAGGTGGGACAAAGCATTTTCTTTTCTATAGACAGTTCTTCAAACATTCTTTTTCAAACATTTACGGTCTTCTGAATTTGTATTTATACAATCTTTGTTCCTTTCATCCTTTCTGTGTAGAGTTACCACACCAAATCATCTGCCTCTTAGCATGCAGACTCTGTTTTGCATATTGCCATAGGTTTTGTGTTGGATGCCCTTCCTGACGCTAGTGACTGTAAAGTGAAAAGTAATTGAGAGAAGAGAAAGTATCTCTTTGCAGAATAATTTGTGATAAACTACTACTACTTACTATTTTGAGGGTTTTTAAATCTTAAGTGCTCACATCAACTTATATTAGAGAAGCAGATGTCTTAAATGTTGCTGTCCAGCCATTAGATCTTCTTAGATATAAAATCTTATACTAGTATAATACTTATAAAATCTGACTTATTTTTGTAATCACAGAAAGACAAAACTAGACACCAAACAAATTAACAACCATTTTATAGAAAGAAACAAATCTCTGAAAACTATTTTGCTCCAGGCATCTGGAATTTCCCTCCTACGTATATCTACTGTATTTTAGTGAGTTCTGCGTAAGCTTCATAAATCCTTTCTAATGCCAGTTCATTATAGAAACAAAAGTCGTCAATCATATCTTGGTTTTTGTGGAGAAGGGGATGGCAGTGTTGTGTTGTACTGTACTCAGACACAGCAGAGAGGGTCAGACTGAAGCCACTGGTGAGCTGAACTGAGCGGAGCCATCAGAGCATCGACTGTGCTTCCAGGTCATTAAACCAGGAGTGGTCTTATCGGACATGCACTATCACACGCAGCGATCAATAGTGGACAGAGAAATTTGGGCTGAGAGGAGAGAGGAGGTAACAGAAGGTGTGTACAGCCACCACGATCAAACATAAGCTGATCTATGGTTTAACTGCGTTGTTTTATCAGATTCACATCAAAAAAGGTAGATATTTATCTGGTAATAACATGATTTGATTTAAGGCTGGTAAATTTAAAGTAATGAATGATTTTACACTGGATGCAACAGAGCACACCAAAGGTACGGTCACTGGTAGATGTCACGATAAAGAAGAGAAGGGAGCCAGCAGAGATTATCAGCGGAGGTTGGCCTGTCTGTGGATTATACTCTACGTAACCCAGCCATCTGTGCCCTGTGAGATTATAATCCAGAACAGATAGAGAGTGAGAGGGCCAAACAAAACTATAAACATTCAGAGAGCACAGACCTCTATTGAACTGAACATAATGCCCAAGTTGTTTATGTGTTTGTTTTGGTTCTAAAACTGCATTGCCAATCGTCCAAGCAGAAAAGAGCAAAGACTGCCAACCCACAGACCATTGTTTTGATTTAGACTGCAGTACTGTTTTCAAACCAGTATACTTCCAGTACCTTTAAATGTACACGTTCTATATCAATTGCTTAGAATATTGTAGAAAAGTGTAGTAAATATGAGTAGTTAATTCTGAAATTGAGCTTTTATTCCTTTTAATTGTGACACTGAATTTTTGTTTTCATTAACTGTTAACCATTAATCATCACAATTAATATACATAAATGCTTTTTTGATAGTATTTTTTATGTACAAGTATGACCATTTCAAAAGTGGTACACAGCATTTTTGACTTTGCCTCATCTCAGTACAAATAGAGATCAAGAAGATTAACATCAAAGAATGTCCTTTCCCTTCGCTCCAGTTGCTCACTCTGGCAGCATTCCAGAGTCACATCCTGACCCTGACCTCCTCCGCCCTCATCCCCTCTCTCCCTTCTCTTCCCTTTTCTTTTTCCATACAGCCTTCCTGTCCCTCCTGCCAGCCCTCCATACACTCTCAGCCCCTGAAGCTCCGCCCCTTGTCCGGCCCAGACCAGACAGAACGGCCCTCCTCCCTCTGCTCTCTCTCCCTCCCTCTCTCACTCTCTGCTTTTGGGGGAAGCTGCAATCACACCCTGCCGTTTTTCTCTTGACAAACACGCAGAGCAAAAAAAACAGCAAAAGAAAAAATACAGCATTGGATACACTTGACAGGAACAGATAAGTGAAAGGAGAGGTGATTTAAGTTAGATCAAGACCTTGGTGGGACCGCGCCTCCTCTTCCTCCACCTCCTCCTCTCTACCGGAATACCACCACAGGGCTGGGAATCTTATCCCATTCCTGATCCATCATACTGCGCTGCTAACAGCTCTGCTTTAGGATGCTGTGAAAGATGGTCCATCAAGAAAGCTGTTCCTACCAGGTATAAGGTTTTCATTTTGTGGTCTTTGCTGTTGGTAAACATTACAGTTTTGTCTTGCAATTTGGAAATCCTTTCATCTTATTTTGTTACACCAAAGTTGCCTTATGCTGTTGCGCTTCATTGGTTGCTAAGAGATCACTTGACTCAAGAGAACTATGTCCTACCTCTATACCACAATTGCTTTATGCACTTTACATACAAGTTACTTCAAAATCTTGCTGTAAAGAACTGTAATCTGGATTCGTTCTGGGTGGCTTGTTTGCGTGGTAATGTCTGGTAGTGTCCCACTTTTCAAGTAAACAAGATTTATAGTGAATTAAAGAGTCGTGACTAAGGCCTATAACATTGCTACAGTAGAGCAGTGTGTTGCTTTATCGCAGCTCTGTAACTGAAGGCAATGCAGAAGAGTTGGAGGATGTGTGGGAAGAACATGAAAGCCAGGGAGACATGAGCTGAATATGCCGCAAGAAATACTCAAAAAGCAGGAGTGATACAGAATGCAGAGAACATGGAGGCCTTGTAACGTTGTCCGCATCAAACATATGTGCAGTTTGGGAGTTAAAATAATGTCTTTGACAATGAAATAGTCCTTTGGGTTACATTAAATATAGGTATATTTTCTTCCTTCCTTTCGGATTGTTATAGCATATCATCTGCTTCCTAGTGTGCAATGATCCGCATGGCCTTCCTGACACAACCCTCTCCATTTATCTGGGCTTAGGGCTGGCACAAAGAATACACTGCCTTGTGACTCCTGTGGTCTCGGGATTTTAGATCTATTTAAAACTGTGTAAGAATCACATATACACATATATAAGTGCCACCAAACAATATAACAGTTTGTCATTGGTAGTAAATTTAGATTTTTTTTTATTTTATTTTATTTTTTTTGCAGTCTTTACAATAAAAATCTTCTCTTTCTGTAGACCATTGTCATGATGATGTGGCCTACAAGATATTAGGTTTAAGTAGCCTACAAGTTATATATAAATGTTCACTTATTTCAACATCCTTTCAGCTATTTTTGTATGTAGGTCCTTGGCATAATTTGTTGCTCAATGGGTTATAGTCAGAAGAAGCCATTTTTAACCAAATGTTTTCTTTTTTAAATCTTGTGAATTTGTGCTTGTGTGTCATTGTGTAACAGGATAAGGATTTCCTGCCATGTTTTCTCATACATAAATCCTGAGGCAGAATGATAGCAGCAGGAATAATCAACCTCAAAGGGCTGTAGTGAAGATAGTGGACCAAAGGCAGAGATAGAACTATACAAGTAAAAGTATTCATCGGATTGGATCACATTATGTTCTTAGCACCCAAGGTTACACTATAGTACAAGATAGTGTAAAAAAAATCTTTGCCATGAGTTTAATTACAGTGAATACAAACGCGGGCTGATGTCAGATAAAGTTTGAACATAATGGAAAGCAAAGGAAGTTGTTTGAAATGTGGAGAATGAGAAGAAGAATGAGCTGCACACAGGGCTGAGTCTGAGATAACAGTGACTCTCTGGAGGCCCCTCAATTAGAGCAGTATCCAGGCAACCAGCAGACAGCGCCCCTCACACACACACTTCTTCACACCCACCCAGGACGGAGAGAGGGGGAGAATAATGCAGAAAAGAGGTTGTACAAGAGTCAGAAGGCTGAATATATAGATAAATTTGCGTTATTTTTGTATAAGCTTGGCAGGTGTTTTTATATAGTACAGGTTTCTGTGCCTGAAGGTTAAACGAAAACCAGATATACTGTATACCAAGACAGCTTTGGCCCACCTTGCTACCACCTAGTTAGCCAATTACTGTAAGTTGCAGCTTGATTCATAGGCTAAGAATATTGTGAATGTTGATTGCAATATGGCTTACAGTTGATGAAAATTTTAATCTTTCATTATCATATCATGATTTAAATAAATGTAAGCATTCATTTATTCACTGTGGGTGTACTCAGTGTTTGTAATATGATGATGATATAACATTTGAGATGAACCTCTGTATGCCTGAACCTTGTCTAGACATTGAATAGAAATGAATTAACTACAAGCAGCTGAAATAAACTAAAAGAAATTAGAGAGCACAGACCTCTGCTAAGGCATTGTAGTTCCACCCTGGGTCCAGACCCTGATCTAAATCCATCCAAATTTGACATTAACTTTTTGAGATACTGCATATTGCTAACATACAAACAAACTAAACAAACTATGGCCAAAGCATAACCTCTTTGGTGGAAAAAAGAGCATCAGCCATGAACAAGCAGGCATGTTTTGCAGTCACACAGTATTTCATCTTGGTGCTTGCACTTCATCTAATTAATTGGTTGGTTTCTATGGGCTGAGGTCTCCATATGTCACCCTGTTTTCACATTCTCATGTAAATCTATAAATCTAGTCGAGCCGTCAGCATCAGCAGCAGTACCAGGCGGCCACAAGGTGACGGGGAGATTTATCAGCTCGGTCACACCTTGTCATCTCAGGTACCAGAAATATGGTCAGCTTGTCAGACAGCCAGGAGCCCAGGAGCTGAATGTCAAAAAAAGTACTGTATGTGGATAAGGTTCTGAGCAGGAGAGGGCTACAGAGTCAGTACAGTGGAGCAGTGTATGAGGTGTGGTCCAATGAATTATGAATGAGCATAAGCTTACAACAGATACAACAGAAGAGCTACAATAAAAGACTGCACAATTTAGCCATAAAACAAACAAGTATAAAATGAAAAAAACTACTAATAAAGTATAACAACAATAAAGTAAAACTACTAATAATTTCTTTGTCTGAAGCTTTAGCTTGTGTGTGCATTATCATTCTTTTCTGGTGAATGCATTTGCAGCAGTCAAGATTATAATTGTTAGTTATTAGAGCAGTGTAACAACTTAGACAGTGTCAAGTAAATGACTGAGGTCAAGTGGTTCAATGTTTCAATATTCTCATTACAGTTTTACACAAAATAATTGGTTTCAAGTAGTCTGAATATTAAGCATTTCATTTAGAAATAGTATGGTTTTCAATTTACATACTCTTTCTTGTTCCAACATTTATTTTCAGTTTTTGGTTAAGTGGCACAGATAAACCAGCCACAGCAGGTCAGAAGCCAGTGTTCCGGCGTACTCTTTGTGCCCAGATAAATAGAGAGGGTGGCGTCAGGAAGGGCATCTGACACAAAACTTTTGCCAAATCAACATGCAAATCACTGGATACTTGGAGAGAGAGAATTTGCTGTGGTGACTCTAAAAGGGAAAAGCCACAAAAAAAGTTCAGTTTCCATTGTGACTAAAAGTTAGTGTGGAATTCCAACTGAATGAGCCAATGTTGTCACCGAATGTTGTGATTTCCACTCCCCTTAAATCAAAGCCCTGTGTGTGTGTGTCTGCGTGTGTCTGTGTGTGTCAGTGTGTGTCTGTGTGTGTCTGCGTGTGTCTGTGTGTGTCTGTGTGTGTCTGTGTGTGTCTGTGTGTGTGTGTCTGTGTGTGTCTGTGTGTGTCTGTGTGTGTCAGTGTGTGTCAGTGTGTGTCTGTGTGTGTCTGTGTGTGTCAGTGTGTGTCAGTGTGTGTCTGTGTGTGTCTGTGTGTGTCTGTGTGTGTCAGTGTGTGTCTGTGTGTGTCTATGTGTGTCTGTGTGTGTCTGTGTGTGTGTGTTCCTGGTGGGCTGCCCTGCCTGCTCTCCTTTTACTGCCCAATTTGTTTAGAACACAGAACATTGCCATGGCAAAAATCTCACCATGTTGCTATGGTAGCGGCACCTTTTCTTTTCTCCCACCCCCCCACCCAAAAAAAACAGGAGTTTTAGAGGTGCTTTTTTATGTGCCAGGAAATTATTTGAATATGACAGGAGTATGTATCTTCTGACTGTAGTTAGACAGTGAATTCTGTAGAGGTGCATTTCAGCTAAACATATGTAGCTGCAGAGGCCGAGTGAGTGCCATTGGCCCTGGATCCCGGCTCACAGAAGGTGCCAGGAACCCTCTCCCACAGTCACCCTCTGTTCACTTGGAACAATAACCTACTGTCTTGCTGTGGTTTTGTTTCTCTCTGAGTTGCTGAATATCCATGGTTCTAATTTTTAACTAAAGATACTCTTGAGTAGTCTGGCCTGCATCCTCTGGTTTCAAAAAATGTTTGGACACTGCAATGTAAAAGCAAAGATTTTCAATTCTCATCAACTCTACTTCATTTACAATCGAACACTCGGGTGTTAACAATGCATTATTGTATGTAAAATAACAGCTTATTTCCAATTTGATGGCAACTCAAAAAAATTGGGGCAAGGGCAACAAAAGGTTGGACAAGCAGTAAATTAAAGCAGAGCATAGCAGCAGCATGTTGCTACACATTAGGTTAATTTGCTACATTTTATTAAGATGGCTGGGTATAAAAGGGAATATTAGTATTATATGTATGTACTGTAGGATGCCTGTGATTTTCAGCTCCTCGAGCAGCATTGCTTTAGAAAAGGAATGATTCTGTACTGTAAATCATTGCAAGGATCAGGAACACTTGTCTGTGAACAGAGTTTGCACAAATGTCACAGCTGTATCATGCATGTATTGTGTTGTATTCTTGTATTTTCAAATGTTTGTTAATTTGACCCTAGAACAGTTTTCCCTTTTGTGTGCCATGTCTTTTGGAAACAGGGTTGTATCATTGACGTAATGTTCTTTTTAAACATAGGTAGCCTTCTGATCTGAAATCTTTTTGGAACCAGCTCTGACTTCACCCTCTCTATGAGATCAGCCTCAGTAATGAAGCATGCATCACCAAACTGGCCGCTCCCAATCACAACCTGCACTCTAACCTATCCTGTCTTTCACCGCTGACCAAACAATTCATTGTAGTCTACCCTTAATCCTGAGGGATCAACTCTCAATCCAGCTCACTTCCTCTTTTTTGGTGTAACCCCTGTGGATGGGGCTTAACTGTGTTTGTAGTAAAGAGACGCGAGGGCTTTGAAGTTGTTGTGCAAATGGGATATTTCTCATTATTTGTCAGCTCTGTTCTTGTTCTTTCTCCCAGCAGAGGAACAGATGAATGTGACTCATCATCAGGATCACTTGGCAGTCTTTTTCCTCTCATGTTTCTCCTCTCATCTCCCATATACCCCTGTGTTCCTGGCAGACTATTTTTACCCTTTATCTGATACTGTTCCCATCAGATTTCTGTTTTATTTTCTGCTTTCTATCTTGCTGTCTCTCAGTGTTTGATAGACGATGGAGTTTAGCATAATGTATAAAAAATGTGGTGTTTGTGATGTTATTCTAGGCCATTTTGTGTTGCATATGAGTCTATCACTCCTACAGAAATGGGTGTGGTATGTGCAGGAATAACCACTTGAGCGTTTTAGTTTCCATAGAGTTGTTCTGCTTTTTAGATTATACATCGTAGTTAGGGTTAGGGCATGAAATTACAATCTTTTAACATTTAGCCTTCAAAATCTGAATCAGCAAAAAATATATATATCGTCACCAGGGAGGTAATGTTTTCAATGGCATTGGTTGGTTTTTTAGTCAAGCAAGATAACCCAATTAATAATAGCTATTTAATATAGAAAAGAACAGTAATGTGCCAACTGCCAAGCAAGATTGTATGTGTTTGTGTGTGTGTGTATTTGGAGCACTGTCTGTCTGTATCCAGGAACTTCTGCACCATTATGAGATAGAGTCAAAGCTGCTAACTCCAGCCACAAGGGGTCCGTGAAGGAACAAATGAGTTTTAGAGAATCATTTCCACTGATAAGGGCTTTGAAGGCTTTAATTGAAGGAGCATTTACCCCTGAACTAGAACATGTTCAATTTGAGTCCAGGTCTGGGCACTATATCTCTACCATTATGAGCGTTAAAGTCTTGGTGGAGGTCTGTAGTTATTCTAGTTTTTTTTTTGTTTTTGTTTTTTGGTTGAAATGCCCCGTTGATGGTTTTTGTGTCATGTTTCTGGACTCAGCAGCCATTTGCAGAGGTAATTTTCCATGTGGGCAGCTATGACAAATATATGAGTCACGGGTCGATAACGTCTCACAAAGATGAGATCATTACACAGTGTGGAGAGCTCAGATTAAAAATGTAAGTCAGTGATTGAAGGCCTGTGTGTTGTGCATATGTGAGACACCCACTGACTTCTTGATGATCCATTGTACTCAGTCTGGTTTATTCAGGCTGGACCGAGGTGTACTTTTTGGGAGTTGAGTTAGGGCACTGCTTTTACCAGAACAGGAAGGGCACACAGTAACTCCTCAGTTGCATAGTTTTCCGCTTTTACCTCAAGTATGTGAGCTAGTCTATAGTTTTACCATTGTAAGATGTTTTAAAGAAATAGTGAAATGGCTACAGCACTGTGCAAAGGCTTTAGTAAGGTGTGGAAAAAAGCTGTAAATTATTGCTAACAAGTGCTTTAATAGATATAGAATTTAGTTTTTTATTTTTGTTATGAAAATATCATTAAAGGTCATTAATGGGCCAAGGACAAAATGCTTCATTTTAATGGTGCTCCAGATCAGTGGTTCCCAACCTTTTTTGTCTTGCGCCCTGGGTTTTTTGTCGTACCACGAGCACTCCCTTCCCTCAAACACGTTGATGATTCTTTAAAAAAAAAGTCATATAAAACCTATGACAACTGATTATAAATAAATTTAAATAAAATAAAATATAATAAAATGAATATCAGTTTACATTTTTAAACACAAATAAAAAAGAAAGAAAGAATAATCTGCCTTTAAAATAAAAATATAACAATGTTATCTCTTATATTTACTTAATTTACTATATATGTAATGTTCAAGATAAAAATAGATCATGATTTTTAAGTCATCATAAATTTAGTACAAAAAAAATGTATCAATTGAATTCACTTCAAACATAAAAAATAGTAGAATAAAATATTTCAATAATTTTTTTTTAAACCTCCTCTTCATCATTCAAAGGGACACTTGAGCTGGTCTTTCATAGGTTTCAGTACTTCAGTATGAAAAGGTTGCACATATTTTCTCCTGCAAAGTGCCTGCGTACCGCTAGGGGTCCCCATACCCCTGGTTGGAAAACACTGCTCCAGATCTCTGTTTTTTTTTTTTTTGTTTGTTTTGTTTTGTTTTTTTTGTGTGTGTGTGTGTGAGTTTTGTTTGTTTGTATCTTTTTTTTTTTTTTTTTTTTGTTTATGTTTTTTTCATAGCTTTTCTTGAAAACCTGTCTAAGACTTGCACAGTATTGTGTCTCTAATCAAACAGGCTGCACAGAGCTCTAAAGACGCACCTACCCACAGTGAGGTGTCTCTTTCTAAACTGTCAGTGAGCAGCTGCTGCCCTCATGTCAGGCCGGGAAACTGTGGAAAAAAGCAACCTGCGCAAAGGCGGCTTTGACCAGAGGGTGGAAGGTTGGGAGGGTCCAAGGGGGCCTTACCTCTGGCCACTGTGTGCTTTCTCAGTCCTGTGGGAGAGGCATGCAGACAGAGCGAAGCCAGACTAGCTGCAGAGTCCAAGCAAGTGGAAGAGAATTTCTGTCACAACATGAGAGAGAGGAAGACAAGATACTGGTGGATTTGTATTTACTAGGTGGAATGATGGATCCTAGCAAGAAAAAAAAATAGGAATATAATGCAGATTGACTGGATGTGAGCTTAAGAGTGGATTTGAGCAGAAGTCTAGACGAGGAGGGGCAAGATGAGGGAGGCAGTGGACAACATGGACGCATGTGGACTAGATGACGTCATGAGGCAAACTTCAGGCCTCTTCTTAAATGATGACTACAAAGAGGTACAGCACTGTTTGAATATACTTTACATACTGTTCTAACACTTTTAGACTGGTCTGTTAAATGGTCTTTCCAGAAAGTCAACAAAGGAATTACATTTTTTATAGCTGTAGTACTGGAAAAGAAAGATGACAGTAAGGATGGCTTTAACTTCAAACTGATTACAATGTGTTTTATGGTTTGCCAGCTACACAATTGTAAACTTCTAATACTAGCTTTCTGTGTGCCTAGAGCAGCCACGTATGGAAGCTCAGGGCCTCAAACTAATGTAATGGACATAGTGATAACAGTGCAACGGCATAATCTTGTGAGCCGACTTTGCCAGAAAGTGCATGCATTTCTCGAGGGGAAAAATGCATTCCTTTGGTCCACTCATTTCTCCCACACTTCAGGAGCGCATGGTCTTCTCACAGAGAGAAAGCTCCAGTGTCACCAGGAGTCCTATTGTCTTGTCTGAATGCACTTCATGCTTCTCAGTTCCCCTTCTTCTTATGTGCGCCCAACCCCCCCATCACACACAGCTCACAGGTGCAGCATGCAACCACAGTTCTTTTTTAATGTGAGTGACAGGAGCAGCCTTACACTGACCTGACGCTGAACCGCACAAGAGGTCAAAGGTCAGGCAAGTTATCTGGTAAGGAATGTGGGGCTGCATAGACAAACATGTTTCAGATAGCAGCATGTATAGAGCACCACTTGTAGGCTTGATAGCAGAGTTGATAAGTATGTCAGTATAGTTGCAGTATATAGAAGCATGGGATTTCTAGAATTTTATAAAGGAGATTTAGTTTAGGTCCGGCCTGATCTGGCAAGGACATGTGGGTAAATTCTACGAGTGTGCATACAGAGACACAACAAACACAAAGACACGTTGACCTTGTTTGCAAAGCTGTGCGCTCAGCTGCAGCTCACTGTCAGCACTGAAAAACAAATCTGATCTGTCTTCTCCACAGTTTCCACAACACCTTCAGGCTGCTAAAGACCTGCTCTGGTGCACTGGTGTGCATTTGTCCTTTCATAATTGAGGCACACAAGAATTTCAATAACAAAACTTAAAAACACACGTGACTGCTTGATGATAATGTATGTAGAATCTGATGAGAAAAACACAAGTGGAAGTACTACTATAAGCATAATTAAATAACAAATAAATAGTCCACCTTAAGCTTCTCTTGAGAAAAATCTGGAATTTGTAGTGCAAGATAAGTTAAAGTCAATAAGCAATTGCCACACATTCACAACTCATTCAAAACCACAAAACTATTTCTTGCCTCTAGAGCCAGCAATTTAGGGGTGGGACACACACATAATTAAAGCCATCTACTTTTTCTAATATGGATTTTTAGGGGAGATTTGAGGCCTCAAAGGCTGCACCCTGCCACACATTGGCAGGGCCAAATCACCCTGTGGGCCTGCAAATGAGCACTTGTACTGCAGAGCGGAGGAGAAAATGTCTTTGTCAATGAGGCTTTTTCACATGAGGAAATTGCCTGGTGAATTTGTGGGAAAACACAAATTAGGCCAATTGTGTTGCCCCCAATCTAATTTGGAGATCAACAGCTCTGGTGTTCAAGGCCAGAAAATGAAGAAGCCACTCTTTTTTCTTTGAGGTTTCTCTGTCCATGATAATCTTATAGCATGCTAAATAAAATGCAAACTATAATGGAAATAATGTAAGCATTAAGCAGGACTTAACGTGTACAATAACAGGACTTTTAATGAATATTAATGGATGAATTGATATATTAATGGATAACACAATTAATAATAATAAAAATAATGCATTGGTCTTATTCAGCGCTTATTTGTCGTAACTCAAAGTTGCTTTACAATTGCATTATTCATTCATTCCTCAGTCACACTTGGCGGTGGTGAGCTACTTCTGTAGCCACAGCTGCCCTGGGGCAGACTGATGAAAGCATGGCCACCAAACACAGTGACACCTTGTTGTGTCTGCTATTCTTCATTTTCTCCTCATGCCTCTTATTTTTTAAATGGTGGGTTTCTTAATTATCAGATCAAATCCACTGTTTCCCACCCTTTGATCTTCTGCTTCTGCTGCAGTTTTGGCAATAACATAAAAAAGTCAGAGCAACAAAGTATTAAACATTATTATACTGTAACTCCAACTGTATGCAAACCAAAGATCAGGCAGGTGTTTGCATTTCCTTACAGTGTGCTCCTTGTTCTTTATGTCATCTTTCACACCTTCATAAATGTTTTATGGCACTTCCATCGTGGCTGCTTTTTGCCACACACAGCTTTCCCCAGATGATGTTTACTCAGAGACAGAAAGTCTTGTTGTCAGGCAGGTGTTACATACCCAGTGCTGAATCCACGGCTGCCATCTTGAGTTACATAACAGCCTCCAAACTAAAGGTCTGTGTGAAATTGTAGGCTCTGGTTTTAGACATGTCAGTGTCATCTAACTATATTTTGTGTGTGATTTTTGAAAGCTCAAGGAATTTATCACTAGCTGTGTTTTAATCACTGCAGAAGCATTTGAAGGGTCATATAATTAAACAACTTTGCCTCGAGGACAGTCATAAAGTGCAAAAGGAAGCAGAGAGATGTTACTTGCCAGTTAAATGCTTTGTGATACAGTTGGCTTTGTGTGGCCTAAGCAGTAAAGTCAGTGGTAATGCTAATGTTGTGGGTAGTTCAAACAACTGTCAAAATACAGTAAAAACATTTTTCTCTCAAAAATCTACTCTAGTAAAAGTATGCTTAACAATTTGCTTAAATAAATTACTTGAATAAAAGTATTTAGCTTCTTTAACGTTTCGTCCTGGACCCAATCAGAAGAGCAATGCCAGTTTCCCACATGCAGTGTAGTGTTGAGAGTGTCTAGTGTTCTTATGTAGAGTAGGATTATGTTAATTTGTCCTTGTTCTGAGGTATTCTCACCATCGCCTGCATTCAATTGTCCAGAGAGACTGTTAGTGAGTGAGAAGGAGAGTTGAGAAAAATGAGTGGGAGTGACAGGGAAGGTGTGATGAACACTTTGAACAGGGAAGAACCAAGAGAAACAAAAAAACAGATAAAAAATTGGTAAGGTAATGGTTTGAATCAAAGCAAGTGGCAAAGCATTTCTTAATAACAACCAGGTAGAATAGGCAGGTTTATTGAAAAGTCACCCCTTTACACCTAGAGCTTGAAGGTAATTGGTGAAAGATGGTAGATGTACTCAAAATGTGATCTCTTCAAGTAAAAGTACTGTTACTGCAAAATAGTAGTACTCAAGCAGAAGTAATTAGCACTTGAGTAAATACATATAATTAAGTTAAACTTAAAATAAAACCACAGTATAATGTACTACTACCACTACTACTACTGCGTACTCCAAAGCCTGCTTTGAACCCAGAATCTTCTGAATGCAATGCAAATACTTCTACATATTTAGAGATTTAGAGACATTTAAAAAAGTATGCTTAAGAAATGGACAGTTTTATTTATGTTGCTTACTCCTTGCTTTCCACCTCTGCAAATATTTTGTATGTTTTAATTCTCAAGGATTGTATTTTATTTATTTACAGATTATATGTTATATTGTGCCAAAGCAATGGCAAAAAAAAAAACAATATAGCTCCTGAGTAATGTATCAAACCATGTAAGTGATGTGTGAATGTTCAGTGAGACAACATCGCCTCCTGCTGGTCATACCAACAATGACAACTATAGGTATTGCATCTTTTTTATCTTCAGCTGACTCTGCATTTTTATTTCTTTTTTTATCAAAGCTTGTTAAAACCAGCCTCTAACTGCAATATAAAAGGAGGCTGGTGCTATTTTTATGCACCCACACATCCATTTAAAGTGTCAGAGTTCCCAAGGTAACTGCCTGGCTATTTTTGCACCTCGCTGTCTGTGTATGAGAGTCATGACGAATGAGGCCAAAGTATATTTAGATGAATGGCTTTAGGATACTGCAATGACAAATAAAGTTACTGTTTCACTGAGACCTTGATGGGTTGGGTTGTGCAAACTTATGCTGTATTTCTTGTTGCAGGCCCAAAAGAATGAGAGGGAGTCCATCAGGCAGAAGTTGGCTCTGGGCAGTTTCTTCGACGATGGCCCGGGCATCTACACCAGCTGCAGCAAGAGCGGCAAACCCAGCCTGTCCTCACGGTGAGACATGTGACCTTCCTAAAAACATGCTTTGTACAAAATGAATGGCTAACGACGAAAGAGGATAGCCTGCTTGAACTGCTATGTTGCTATATTGATTGATACTATATTCAGTGTGTCAGGCATGTCAAAATAATTTCCTATTAGCTGAAAGCAGGCAAGGCAAGTTTATTTGTATAGCACAATTCGTACACAGGGTAATTCAGAGTGCTTTACAAAAAAAGGCAAGAAATAGAATTACATTTTACTTTGGTATACATTTGGAGTACTTCCTCCACCTCTGCTAATTGCGGTACAGGCACATTTAAAAGGTATAGTGGCATAATGAGCCAGTGCAATTTGTATATACAGTAAATAATTCACTGTATCCAAGTGATCAGTAACACAGTCATTGTCTGAATCCATGTACTGTATCTTTATTTGTCTGTATTTGTAGCCCTTACGTTTACAATGATGCACATGTGAATCAATGCAAAGACGGAAAATGACAGGAAGCTGGGTGGATCTGTGTAGCACAGATGTATTTTGTATTTTTCACTTCCCAAAAGGAGTCACACGCTGATGAGGACATGCTTACAGACTCCACTCTTATGTCATACCTTACTGGAAATGCGTGGCTAGAACAACCTTTTTTAAACACTTTTCCGTATAGCAGCATAACCTTTATTGTAAGTTACTGTAATGTTAAATGCCATTAAATATTACCAAAGATATATTGGGACAAATAGATAATAATACAATTTTCTTTCATTCTGGCATTTCCCTACTGAGGTCACCACAGCCTCACGTGCCAGCTCCAGCGCAAAGAGTACACTAGATTGTACTGTATGTATTTCTGTAGTTCATTTTAAAGTTAAATGCTGTTATATACTGTAGATTAACTGTGAAATATTTCAAGCCTTTTTTGTTTTAATTGTGATGATTATGGCAGTAAATGATAACCAAATACAGTATCTCATAAAATCTGAATATGACATAATATATAATCATCACAAGGATTGCAATTAAAAATAAATGTATGCTCTGTATTTGCTGAATCTGTAATACAGTATACAGTGTGTGTTTAACTGTTTGAATTGACCTGCTAATATAATTCAAAATATTGAGATGCAATAGTCTTCAAAATATGGTTTGTTTGACACTGGCTCTTCAATAAAACAAAATTTGGACCCTGTTTTAATCACAACACATTGCCTCCCTGTTTTGTAATCAATCCGCTCTCTTTGTAATTACTGCATTGCATAAGCAGGTTATTGACCAGCCTTGGGCAGGATACACACCTACAGAATCCTTTTGGTCCCTGCCAGATCCGATCGGACCTCCAGAAGCGTCCTGCATTGATCTTTATCTGGGACAAGAAGAGCAATGATTAAAAACACCACACTATCTAATTGTAACTTGTGCTGCCTTTGCTATACTGATCAAGGCAGCCATTCTCTGCTTTTATTTATTTTATTTTATTTTTTTACCTACACTGATCAGGCATATGGTTGACCACTGACAGGTGAAGTGAACAACACAGATTATTTCTTCATCATGGTACCTGTTAGTTGGTGGGATAGTTTAGGCAAGTGAAATTTTGGCCTCAAAGTTGATGAGTTAGAAGCCAGAAAAATGGACAAGCGAAAGAATTTTTGCTAGTGTGACAAGGGTCAACATATGATGACTAGACAACTCGGTCAAAACATACCCAAAACTGCAGCTCTTGTGGGGTTTTCCCAGTCGGCAGTGGTCAGATGACAGGTGACACACACTGAGAGAAAAAGTCAACGTGTATGGTCCAATACAACAGACCCTGGTTCTGATAGAAAGTCACAATACACAGTGCATCTGTTATATATTAGAGCTGCATATTAAGCAGGTGGTCATAACACATAATATTATGACCATCAATAGGCAAGTGGGGATAATGTTTTGCCTGATCAGTGTATATTGTATTACTGTTGTCACCAGATGTACACTTTTAATCCCTACTGTCAGTATAAATTAAACCAGAGTTTGTAGGCTACAGCAATATTGAATTAGGTACAAAGCTAACATCGAACTGACTACACTTCTATCAGCTTTTCCTCATTTGAACTCTGCATGTATGTGTGTCCGCAGGCTGCAGAGTGGGATGAACCTACAGATCTGTTTTGTCAATGACAGTGGCAGCGACAAGGACAGCGATGCAGATGACAGCAAGACAGAGACCAGTCTGGACACACCTCTGTCTCCCATGGTATTGGCAGAAACACCTTTATTCAAAATATGTGATAAACTGTTTTAAGGTCATCTAATATCATTATGTGAACATAAACAAGAGGAAAAAAGTAGGACATGGCAATGGTATAAATGTGTATAGACCAGAAAAATTAACATTTTAAAAGTGAATGTCATGTTTGTTTGTTTGTTTTTTTTGCTGGTTAAGTAGCCCACGAACAACAAAGGAGAGGTACATTATTAAAATTTTAAAAACCACTGTTACCTTTTGTTTCCTTAAATGTCTTGTTAAATGCAGGCCCGTCAACAGAGGAGAGGGGGCAAAGGTCCCTGTTGTCAGAATCATAGGGGCCCAGAAATGGTCCTTCTCCCTATATTTTCTGTTGCACAATTTTTTAATTGCTGCATTCAAAAAGTTCATTGGTTGCCTGGTCCATCTTGATTATTCACATTTGGTGATGTTTGGTGGCTATTGCTAATTCCGCCATTGAAACTGTATTGTGGTATGTTTAGTTTGTGGCACCATTCTTTCAAACAGGCACATTGTTCTCAAACACCAAAAATCTGTAGGCCCTTGTGGTATGTATGACCAAATAAAAAGTTCATGGGCCATGTGTTTCCAGCATTTTATAAACAAACTGTATTTTATCAAAAGCCAGGGAAAGTATTTTTTCTTAATTCCCTGGCTTATATACATTATGTTCACATTTTCTCATATGTTTTTCCTTCTCTCCTCTTGCTGCAGTCCAAGCAGAGTTCGTCATACTCGGACAGGGACACCACAGAGGAGGACTCAGAGTCTCTGGAGGACATGGACTTCCTGAGTCGACAGAAAAAGCTGCAGGCTGAGGCCAAGCTGGCCCTGGCTATGGCCAAACCCATGGCAAAGATGCAGGTAGAGGTGGAGAAACAGAACCGCAAGAAGTCCCCAGTGGCTGACTTGGTAATTACCAGCATCTCAACAGTTTTTGAATAGAGTAAAAAACTAAATACACTATTTAACCTAATTTAATACCTTAAAAAAAAGTATAATCATCTATATGAGATACCAAAAAAGTTTCACAGATTTTTACCATGACCATTTTTGAAATTAGGATTATATAACAATTTTATGTAAAATTTTTACTTCTACATAGTGTCTATTGACATGCAGCCTTTAAAATCACAGCACTTGCATTTCCACCAAACGTACTTTTAGAAATGACTCAGGCACTCGTATATAATAAAGAACTGAACAGTTCAGATGGATTATAACAGGGTGTTTCAAGCCTTAACTAAACGTGAACCTAATGCACCAACTTAGAGGGGCTATGAGGACCCAGGTTATCATTATTTCATCTGTTTTTGTCTGCATGACTGCCTCTTACATACAGCCCAGTGCCCCCTCACCCACACACACACAAATACTGTATGCTCACAGCGGGCCTTTACTTATTCAGAGAGGAGTGCAGCTTGGCCTGGCCCATCTATAATTCATACAGCAAAAAGCATCAACTATAGCATTTAGGGATGTAGTGGTGCTTATCATTCAGGAAACATCACTGTCACTGTCCATTTTAACCCCTTTAAGGTTAGAGATCTGATTAGTAAATTGCAAAAGTTTTAAATTACACTAAATTCTTCCTGACCACAGTGGCTCGCGAGTTTTAATGTTGTTTCAGTCAGTAACAGTGTAAAGAGAAATGAACAAGCAATCATTATACAGAAGTGAAAATACACAATAAAGTAATTGAGACAAATAGAAAAAAAGGTGATAATAGGGATTTATTATTATGTAAATTAAATTCTGTGCCTAAATTCATCCTGAGACAGACAGTTTTCCTCTCTGGTATCTGCTTGATTCATGGTTGTAGCGTGTGGTGTCAGTTCACAGAAACTCACACTGCACTCAGCTGACTGAGCTGCTGAATCAGTATTATTACGCAGAGTAGAACTTCAGCAAATACCCACGCAGGCTGACTGTACATACTACTGCTCTCAGTGTTGTGATGAAACTGAAAAGACAAATGAAAGTGAAGGGAGGGACACTGGATCTGAGTGGTGAGAGAAAGAGAAAGAATGCAGTCCAGTCTGATCTTAAGTAAACAATAACAGATGACATATGCAGTGGTTATACTCAGTGGTTTCTAAAGTAATTGAGAGACTATTATTTAATTTGGGAAAGTGAAAGAATTGTAGTACATTTTTAAGACAATATGTGGTGGAATCTCCAAAGTTTCCAGGACACTTAAAGCTTTCCTTATAACACTCTCAGGGGGAAAAGTATGTATTCTTCATTCCCCTTTTGTGTCATTACATAACAAATATGCTCATGTCATTATTAATCAATGCTTAACCAAATAGCTAAGACATAACATATATATATATATATATATATATATATATATATATATATATATATATATATATATATATATATATATATATATATATATATATATATATATATATATATTACAAAATGTGTCTTTTTACAAATAGAATCAGTTGTGGTTCAAAGATGTTACTTGTGTATCGTGTGTCTGTGCAGCTTCCACACATGCCTCACATCAGTGAGTGTCTGATGAAAAGAAACCTGAAGCCTACAGATCTGAGAGACATGACACTGGGACAACTGCAGGTTATAGTGAATGACCTGCACTCCCAGATTGAGAGTAAGTAACTCACGTTGTTACAGAAAAGCTGAAAACACACATGTATGCATATGAGTCCTGCCCTCTTATAGGACATAAAAGCAGTGAATTTCAAGTGGGTTGGGACCCAAAAGTACTAAATGTACTTTAGATGTTATTCTTATTTGAAGCCTAAATATTGATAAAATACAATACATATGCCAGAAAGCTTGCTGTAAAATAATTTAGAAACTTTCTGGGGTAAAATTGTGTCCCACCATCTGACCTCTGCTTTAAAGTATCAAACTTCCCCTTGGTCCTAGTATAAACAGATGACTAGAATCACCTACGCCAAATGGAAAGGTTGGGTATTAGTTATATTTTTATTCACATGTTTTTACAATATGTCAATCCATATAATTTTAAATATATATTTTTTTTATTTCCAGGTCTGAATGAGGAGCTTGTACAGTTGCTGCTGATTCGAGATGAACTGCACATGGAGCAAGATGCAATGCTGGTTGATATTGAGGATCTCACCAGGTGTAGTATTTTATAATCAAATATACATGTACATATACATGAATATACATTTACTATGTCACTCTTATACCATTAAATACAATGCAGGCAGACCTATGACTTTGTCATGAAACAAATATGATTTTATGTTGAAAATATACAAATTGTATGAAATAGCCCTCAGGTATGATTATTGCCTTTTACCACTTTCACAAGGTGACCAGGTGTGTTTCCTTGTAGGCATGCTGAAAGCCAGCAGAAACATTTGGCTGAGAGGACCCTATCCAAATAACAAGCCACTCTGAGCTCTGCCCCGTTCCCCTCTGCTGAGCTGTGCCCCGTCCCATCCAGACTGTAGCCTTGGGCCATTCTTCTGCTCCTGCCTTATGTGTATCCGCTCCACGCTCACAGCTTGTCCTCAGTATCTCGCACTCCGCTGCTTCCCCTGTCTCCAGATTTTACTTCCTGTCCAGCCCAATGGTTCTTATGGCAGAAGCAGCACTGACAAACAGCACCCCTTTCATTTGCTTCTGTGGTCTATTCAAATACCGCTAAAGACAGTGGAGCACATCCTGCTTCCTGGGAGAAGAGGAAACTGTGCATCATCATGGATACTGTTCCCAGCTTCCTGTGCAGTGACCGGCCTTGCTTTGCTATGGTTTCTTTTTAAACTTTATACATTTGCCACTAAATTATAACTGTCAAACGCAAATACAGTATATGGGGAAAAAATACTAGTGTAAAAATTAGTGGAAAGTCAGTCATGCGAAAAAAAGAACAATGTTGTATAAAATAAAAGATGAATGGTCTTGAGACCATGTTAAGTTGGACAAGAACTTTCAAGTATTCTCAAGTCGACCAGTTTTTATTCTGCACAAATGGTAGTTTTCAACTGAGAAATGTTTATTTGAAGGTGCTAAAAGAGTGTAAAGGGAAAATTGCCCGCCTTGTAGTTAAGTCGTAGCTTTTGGTAATACATTCACTCTTATTGCTCTTCAACATTTTGTGAATGTTGATTTTCAGACACGAGTCATTTGAAATAAAGTGTGTTAATATTGTTTTCATCCTATTGTATTGAGAAATTTTATTTGAGGAAAGAAATGTTTATGTACAGATATGTAAAATAAAAGATCAACTTTGTTTCATATATTGGTTGTTTGTTGTGCAGAATCTTATGTCTTTAATTTAAATATGCTTCCTCTTGTGCTGAAGAATACATGACCATGCTGAACATAGCATGAGTCACCAGTGTTTCATTACTGCTATTTTTTTTTACACAAATACAGTAATATAAAAGACGGGTTTTTAGGAAGGGCTATAATCAAAGAAAGGCTTGTTAGTGTACAAAAATACATAAAATTACAAAAATAAAAGGAAATGTGGAGCTCGGGCTCAAGGCAATGGTCCTGTGTTGCAAATTATACTAATTATTTATTTAGTGAGTGAAGTTATATCTTTGGTCAATATCTTAAAATCCATCAAAACAGTGACCTGGATCCACACCAAAATATTTTGTTCTTGGCCCATTACTGACTGTTTCTGAAAACATACACCTCAGTATTTATCAAAACAGCATTTTTCTCATTAACACTTTTGCACAGTACTGTTGTCTGCACAAAGTCATAATTGCTTCAACTGCTCATTTCATTCCCTATACTATTTTAAAATATTTAAGTGCTTTTTGTTTTTGGTTGCCCTGGACAGCCCCTTTAAAGCCACCTTGCTACGTGGGGCATATACAGTAAGTGCTCACATATTAGTAATGGCTTCTATATGAAAGAATGATCAGGAAATGTTTGAGGAAGTCCCCTTTAAACCAAGGGGCATCGTGTGATCATAGACTACACTGAAATTAAAGCTGTGTTAAGTTTCACTCATTGATGACTCTTGATGGGCCAGCAGCTCATCCACTGAAAGGCCAGGAAACTCCCACTAACTACTCAGTCACCTCAACAGTTTCAGAGGGCCAGGTTCCTGTCATCATTGTGCATGACATGAGTGAATCTGAACTGTCAAATATTCATAAAAACCATACAATTAATCACGGCAATATTCACCTGTGGTCACCTCTTTATTTAGTTCTAGGCAAATGAATCATGTATTGTGCATGTGTTGCAGCTATTTGTCATAAAATCACACCATAAAGATCTCTTTGTTGGTATATTTTTAAATCACAAAGATGTTTTCTCTGTGTACTCTACATACACTGATCACATATAACATTATGACCAGGGCTTGACATTTACTTTTTTTCTCACTGGCCACTGTGGCTAGTCTTTGTCAAAAGTTACTAGCAAATTAGGATTTTTACTAGCCACATTTTAATTAGTGGAATTTTTGTGTACATTTTATACTAGACAGTAAGCTTAAAGGAATGTAAAATTTGGTTTTATGCAAGGACAGAGATTTATCAAATATAAAAAAGAGGTCTACCTATAGGCAGAATAAAGTGTATCTCTGTGCATGTGGTGTCACATCTTTTGATTTTTTTAATTACTGATTTAAATAATTCAACTGGTGGGTAGTGGGAGCACTTGTGTCACTAGCCAATATGAAAATCTATCTGCATTTGGCCAGTTGGCTATTCTTATTATTTATTTCTTTATTTATTCTTTATTTCGGACACATGATTTTAGTCCATAACATTAATTAAAAACACAAAAAGCCAAAAAGATATTTAGTCCAGTAAGTGTCCATTAAGTATGAATAGTCTCTTAACCCAGTGCTTCCTCAGAGCAGATGTGTATCTATAACAACTCAGTGCAGGGTTAGTTAGAGTCTCTATGACTGAGTTTTCAGACTCCTCCAGTCGTTGCATAAAATTATATAATAATTGTCAAGCCCTGATTATGACCACGTAAAGTGAATAACACAGATTACTTAAAGTTTAATACACTGCCATACCGTTTTTCTCCTTCACTTCTCTGCTATCCCTGACCTTTACTTTTAAATGTGTGATCAGGGGTCAGAAACAATGTAGTAACCATAATCATACTCACACTATAGACAGCGACAAATATAATGTGAGAAAAGGCTCCGTCATACAAAAAAATACATCTGTACAATGTTTTATACAATGCTATGTTTCTTTCTTGGCTTACAAGGACCTCAGCACCCCTGCATCTCTAATGCTAAAAACACCCCTGCTGGATATTAGGCAGCAAGTGGATATTTTGTGTATGTATTAGTTAGAAGCAGGGGAAAAGAGGACAAGCGTAAGGATTTGGCTGAAATTGTCAAATTGGCCAAACTGTGACTGCTAAACGACGGGGTCAAAGCATCTCCAAAACTGCAGCGCTTGTGAAGTGTTCCCGATGTGCAGTGGTCAGTATCTATCAAAAGTGGTCCAGGGAAGGAACAGTGATGATCTCTAAAATATAAGGTTTAGTAAAATAAAAGTCTGTGGCGTTTAGTAATTAATTTTATTTATTTATTTATTTATTTTTTCATATATTGGAAGTTTTGAGTTGAAATTTTTACGACGATTTCGTGACAGTTTTGCAGTTGGTGTAATAATTCAATAATTTAATCTGAGCACGCTATGGGAGGTGGCAGAGCTTGTGATTGGACAGAATGGAAATTACGCATTACGTTATAGTTAAGTTTCGAGCACAGAGTAAATCCTGGTGTAGGCTGGTAGAGGGAATGCCCCAAGCAGTGTCCTGTATAAAAGAAGCCGCACTAAAGACATGGACACAGAATTGTGGTGTGTGCATCTGTGCGTCTTCTTACACATGGCTAACCTTCATTCATGTAAGTGAATGTAATGAATGGTGGTAAAGTAAGGATTTAGAGGACATTGACTGAAAGTATTTGTTTCCCTCGTGCAGACTTGACAGGCTTCTTGCTGCTGCTGACATGGAACTGGCGCGCAGTTGCGCTCCCCGTGTACGACCGTGGCGCGATTGAGAGCGGCCATTGCGCAACGCTTTTCAAAACTTTACTTCATAACGTCTCGGGCCTTCTTAAAAACGTGAGTACACTGACGGAATGGCACAACATTGGTATCTTAAGTTTGTCTAATTTTGCAGAAATATACATAAAGATGACTGTATTTTTGCAGGATGTTTTGTGGCATGCGATCCGCTCAGAAAAGATGTCTCTAAATAGTTCATCTGAGACCGTCCTGGCCTGTGCCCCCGCTATGAACGAGGTGATTAACAGCTGTGAGACTAAGCATTTTGTTGTGGGTTTTGTGGTTTATCCACGTCAGTTTTTGACTTCTTCATAATTTAATATTTATTACTCCTATAGACCACGAGATGCCTGATACAAAGAAGTGCACCATTTAATGAGGTAAGTTATATATCACTTCACTTCTTGTTTCACAGTAATTTAAATTACGATTATCTTACATACAGAGGTGGAAAAAATACTGAAATGTGTACTTAAATAAAAGTTCAGTTACTTCAAAATGCTACTACTGCGTACCCAAGCCAAAATTTAAAAAAAAATCTACTTGTACTCATTTAGAGTCTTGTACTTGGGTAACTGTACAATTTTCCCTAAAAAAATACTAATAAAAGTAAAAGTGTATTTTAGAAAATGTACTCAGAAAGTACAAAGGTAGTTTCCACCACTGCTTACATATGTTACATACAGCCCTCATTTTGAAAGAATACATTCACTTTTTTTTTTTTTTTTTTTTTTTTAGTAATTTATTCTATTGCTGTAGAATTGGTTTTACCTACTTTTATTTTAAACTAAAATATGATTGTATTTAGAATGAATGTCTAAAGAACATCATTAAAGACTTGTCCCATTATGAGGCCGTTATCAGCTCCTATATAAAACAAGACCTCAAAAGTCCAGATGTGGAGATCCCATCTTTTGAAGGGACACTGTATATTATCCGGAATCTGCGTGAGGTGTGTATGAAGTGTGTAGAATGGAAAACCAACTGCGCTCCAAAACATATCCTAATAAATTTTTGCTTTTCTTGATATAGTCTTGTTCTGTGACACCAGCTGAAAAGGAGTCCCTGGAGGTAAATTTGATCAATCTGTTTACTGTTCACTGTCTTTTTAAAAATCTTTTTGTTAATGAGTTGTTCTTATATTTTTGTGGCAGAATGTCAGTCATCTGTGGGTGAATGATTCATTCTCAAACAGGCAGCAGATGTTAATGATGATGAGGGCCTTCCACATTCGAACCATCACATTTAACAGGGCTGTGGGATACATAGCCTCGGGAGAGCACAAAAAGCCAAACAGTTCCTTGTGAGCTTCAGACATTCACTACAGTAGATCTGCAACAACACTGAGGCAGAATAAGCTACAGCTCAACAGTGGCAGCTAAAGGAAACTGTAACACTGGAAAGACTATAAGGAATGTACAACAATATTTAACACATATTTATTATCTATTTATTTGGGTAATGTTATTTCTTGTTATTTATTAAATAAAGAATTTTAATTATTAATGTGTTACAAAGCGTCTTCACTGATTTATATATTGTTTTGACAACTTCTGGTTTGCCATAACATCTAACATTTAAAAATTTGGATAACACTGCTATAGCAGGATTGTATAATTAAACAAATGGTCAACTGACTAAATTGAATAAGAGACCAAGAATAAAATTCAGCCAACATATTTTATTCCAAGTATTTGGAAGGACTTACCTGAAATAAACATGTGCAATAATGAAGGACCAGTGGTTTTCATGTAAACAATAATGCACTTTTGCCCCCCCCCCCCCCCAAAAAAAAAAAAAAAAAAAAAACTTATTTCAAATGCAGCTTTCACTAGTAGTGTTCTACAAAGTGTAGTTTGGGATTAGGGAATCAAAAAATATATCAAATTTAAGCTTATATGGGACCTAAATATTTTAAATACCTAGTATGAATGCAGTTATGACTAGAGAACTAAAACAATTAAACAGCTGTAGCTGCACCAGAAGATCTACTGAGAATAAGACACAAGTTACTTCAAAAACAGGTAACGTTTTAGTATTTTTGAAGTAACTGTGCGTGTAGCTGCGTTAACAAAAGTTCTGTTTAAGACGGTACTGGTCACAGAAAGATCCTTTTCACAAACACAGGAATGTCTCCATAATTCAAATAAAATGTACAAAACATAATTACAGTAATCCTGAAGCCATCTTTTTTACATAAACATAAAAAGGTATAAAAATACATATAAAGAGAAAACATTTCATTTACACAATAAAAAACATGTACCAAACACTAAAAAGTATTAGCAAAGCTACAGTACATAATGCCTCAGACAGTCACATGACTGATAAAAGTCCCACAAATATTTTAAGTGAAACAGACTTTGACCTTTGGCAGTTCAATGGTGGTTCAATTCTACAAAAGCATCTATCTACAAAAAGTACCAAAATAATTAATAATCAATATTGAAACACAAACAATGAGAGTAAAATATGGTTTGGTCCAACATCAGGCTTGTTTAAGTCCCGAGAAAGTTGAATTTCGATTGAAGAGCTGAAGAAACACAACGTCTGGTAAATCCCTATTTTTGTGTGTGATTGTTCATCATATCTGAAAAAGAAATACAAACATATGTCGTGAAAATCTCGTAACTCTTCATTTACATGGCAGGATAGAGGAATACTTTTCAATGCTTTACCACCACGTGTTGTTAATCCAATTAAAAAGTAAAACAAAACTATTTACATATCTTTTCAGACTGGAGGAAAATCCTGAATATAAATGGAAAAAAGATCTAAACAATATTGGCATTTTTATGCCTCTGTAAAGACTGTGTGCACCTTTCTAACACAGGGTGGCAGCACTGAAGAACCTTGTTGATACAGTATTACAGACTTTTAATTTATAAAAAATAAAATAAAATAAAGAGCACTGCCTGTAACTATTACTTCATTAAGCTTAATTTGTGTCCTGCACACTCAGTTTGTAATGTCATGGACAGAATCTTCAGCACTAGCATTTATTTATCTACAAAGTGCACATATGCAACCTGATGATTAAAGCTTGTTACCTTCCAGTGTCTGTACAATCTCATTGGGTAAGTCGTCCAGGTCTTGTATGCACTTCCACAGGTGGGATGGCGTGGCCTGTCCCGGGGGCCTCCTGTTCTTCCACTCCACCAGCATCTTCAACTTCTGCATAGTCACGTCTGTCTCTACTGCCTGAATGTCATCCAGCTCCCGTGAGCTTAAGTCCAAATAGATGGCCACCTGCTTCCACTCTTTCCCCAGCCTCTTGGCCACCTGCAGCAGCTGCTTCTCTGAGATGTCCTGGCCAAGAATCTTTGCTGGTTTACCCCCATCTGCAGGACAACACATATGCACTTTGTCACAAAACCTCATCTCATACATTGGACGTGAATATATCTGAATAGGTCACCTGACTCATCCTGCCATCGTGGCCTTTTACAGTTTGTCTCTTCCTCTGATGGACTGCTGCTTCTCTGTCTGCCTACACAGTTATAAATGTTTGTTATATTGTAACTTGTTATAATTTTATAAATTAAAACAAGGAGCTTACTGATGGTTCTCTTCCGTGGCTTTTTTTCTGTATCCACGCAGTCACCTAAAAGAAAGGATCACATACACACAGATTAGTTTACTTGGACTTATCATTCAAATAAATGTAATATCTTAAATGGTGTAACAAAATTCACATTGTTAATGTAGTAAATTGGTTAATATGTGCAGGATATACTGTTCTTCAACTACCTTCTCTGATCGTGGCAGACCACACTGTTGCATCTGTAGACGTCTCTATAAGAGACAATTTAAAAGGAGGCGGCTGCTCAAAAAAAGCTTCAAAGTAGCCCTTCATTTTTGTCACTGCAAGGGTGAATTTCAACTCCTGCATAAACGTGGATTATAAAGGTGCAATGTAATTGTTACTTCATGCATCAGTCAATTGATTTTTATTTTTGTTATCTTTTACTAAGCCACACACCACAACAAACGACGGACATACCTGGGGTTTCACCTCTCCCTCCGGTTCACACAGAAGACGATATGTGCCCTCATCCAGTTTACATGTGGGAGGTTTCTCTATGCTGATGTAACGATTTTTGTAACCACGCACCTGACTGCGAATGTCCTATTAAAAATATATAAAGCTGAATATAAAGCAGTAAAAACTGAAAGTACAAAACAGCACAGCTTATTCTTCCCAGGAAGATACATTTTATGCAATACATGTTTCTTCCTTACAGTGAAATTTACAACTCATAACCTCAACCACAAAGCCACATGTGACTGTATTTCAAATATGACTAAGTATATTAAGCAATATAACTTTAGTGGTCCCAGAAAAGACCAGGAAATGATACTTCTGCATTTCCACAAAGACTCTCTTTGCACCAAACGTACAGCTTTTTATATATATATAAGTCAACAAACATTATTTGTTGACTTATATATATATATATATATATATATATATATATATATATATATATATATATATATATATATATATATATATATGTGTATAAAGTCAACAAATAATGTTAGACAAACTATTAAGACAAAAAAACAGGATTATACCAGGATGTAAAAACACAACAAAATTTAGAGAATCAAAGAACCCAGAAACTTCCACAAACTGAATGTTGCACAAAATGAAAAATGAAACAGGATCTGCAACTACAACAAACTAACAGATTTGACAATTTCTGGAGACACACTAAGAAATGTAATGCCCCATTAAAATAACAAATGTATGAGCTAATGCAAAAACACTCCACGCCCATGTGACTGATACACGCCAAATGTGGGGACCTAAATTCCACATATTTCACAAACATAAACACTGCATAATTTAAACCATGTCCCATTGATGAATGCTTACCTTGATGTCTGAGGGGCTGTTGGTGGCCAGGTAGATGTGGAAGCTGTGGCTGTTGCTATTGTTGGCCACTTGTTTGTAGATAAGGACGACTCCGTGGTGTTCCACAGGCTGGCTTGTCTGAATGATTGGGCCCACAGGAGACAGAGATGTCACATGCCACTTCACATGACTACCTGAGTGGTCCACGGTGGGCTCGATGATCGAACAATGGTTTTTTATATGTAGGACGCTGAATCGCCTGTCACTGT
Organism: Bostrychus sinensis; assembly: GCA_020698575.1. Classification (NCBI taxonomy): domain Eukaryota; kingdom Metazoa; phylum Chordata; class Actinopteri; order Gobiiformes; family Eleotridae; genus Bostrychus; species Bostrychus sinensis. The sequence continues at coordinate 23,412,716 of CM036245.1, forward strand.
CTGGGTCTGAGAAAAAAAATTAAAAAAATATAATTGTTCAATCTGCAGTAATGAGTAAATGTTTAAGTGTTTCACTACATCTTAAGAAATGAATTAATAACAAGGTCTTACCGGCTAGGCAGACAGAGTGTGGAAACTGGATGGATGTGAGAACAGACGCGTCCTTATTCACAGTGTCGACATTAAAGATGGGTCCAGCAAACCTCCAGGAATCCTGAAGAAATGCTCCAAACTTGGTCCAGGACAAGACTGAGTATCGCACGGTGACAGGTTCTGATGCTTCGAACACCAGGCCTGTCTCTGTGCATTCGTATGTGCCGTCTCCTTCCAGCTTCACCCTGGATCATATCACATCATCATGTTAAACAAACAGCCAAACAAACAAATGGGTGAAGAGCAGAAATGCATTGTGCTACTCACTGTAATCTTCCCTTTGAAATCCTTATGGGTGTAACAAGTTCACTGCCATGGCTCTGCAGGACAGATCAGGTATATTGTCACATATTTGATAAGTTATGTATTTAGACTCCACAATCATGCGCTGTTGGCTCACCTGTTGTATTGCTTTGCATTTTTCACAGCAAAACTTCATAGGTCGTTCTTCAAAAAAAAAAAGAGACGTGCAAAGTTATTTGGCTGAACTCCTGTGTAGTTTATAGTTCTGGTTGGGCTAAGTCTGTTACCTTTCCCTTTGTGTACATTTGCTTGTGCAGAGGCTACAGGAGCATGCTCTGAGCCTACAACATAATAAACATTTAAGTCAAAAACAGTGTATATTTTAATGTAAAATCCCTAAGATCACAGATTTGTGCAACAGGTGAAATTTCATTGCATGGCAAAACTTAAGCAGGGTAGATAGAGCAGTCAAAGTAAAGAACTCACCATTTGGAGAGGAGGGATTTTCATTGGGGCGTTCTTCTGTTTCTGCACAAGTAAGAAAAATTGTTGTTTATTAAAAATTGCCTTCATAAAAAAATGGTAGAAAATGTATGTATGTATAATATTACATAATCATCATAATTATCAAAATTAAAATAAATGGTTGAACTATTTCCCTCTATGTGTACTATATCTCACTTTTTTTTTTTTACCAAACTACTGAAATTAATTCACTTTTCAGCCGTATCCTAATTTATTGATGAAAGACTGTACTATAAGCCACCCAGACAAATAAACCTACTTTACCCCATTGACCACAGAGAAGCTCTATTCTACTGGTCCTCACCTGTCTCCTCATCTTTCTCCTCCTCTTCATTGTCCTCTTCCTCTGAGCTCTCATCACTGGATGTTCCTGTGTTGTCTGTTCACAAGAAGGAAAAAGAAGAAACAAATGGAAAAACATTCAAATTTGCATTGATGGTCATACAAGGCGCAGATGCGTCATAACTTGGAAATTTTAGTTAATTTGAAAACGTTTTATGAAAAGTGCATAGGGAAAGAATACAGGTTTTGTGGCTTACCTGAACCACTGCTGTCACTTTCAGTTTGGTTATCTGAAAAATAACAGAAACCATCTTAGTGCTATAAAGATAAATATGAGTGAAAGCTCTTATTAATCATAATGGTTGTGGTCTTCAGGCATCAAAACAAGCAGCAGTAATCTGAAAAGCAGAAAAACCCCAGGTGCTGCCTCATGACCTTCATCCTGAAGCACACACAGGGAATTTCAGTTGATTACTGTCCAGGCTTAAAATAAAGCGTTTTGCTTTGTATGACAGCGGGCTCATCTTTTAAGAGTAAAGGTAAAGACGTGATACCTATGACCAAAAAACATACATTTTACATCAGCAGTGAAAAGGGATGTGATTCAGGCCTGCTCATTATATTGCAAATGTATCATGATTGCAACATCAGCAAATACAAAACCTGTTACAGTACTCTATCTGACAGAGATTTACAATGTAATTGTCCTATCAGAGTCTAAAATAAACTGCAGTGTGATTAAATAAAAATATCTAAATGAGACCTCATTTAGACTTAGATTCCTCAATTTAGTCCTTATTTAGCCTGGTCAGTCTTAAAGTTAACTAGCTAATTGAATTAAACAATTATAATCAATTATTAAAATAATCGTCATGCCATGTGCTCAGAGAGGAGGTTTTATATCCAAGTACAGAGCAGTAAAGCCACAGAAATGGTGAAAGAGAGTGTACATTTTCTGTTTTTCATGGAAAAAATGTCCAATTTTGTGAAAAACAATGTAACTGTTTTGTAGTACTATCACAAATTTTTAACTGGGAACTATAAAACACAAGTTTTATCCACTTGTCACCGTTATGCTACCAGATAATCACACATTTTATTGCACTTCACTATCCAATTATTTTTCAATTAATTGTAAAAATAATCAACAGATAAATAATCGTTAGTTGCAGCCCTAATTTAGACCTAGGCCTTTGATTTCTGACAAATACAGGGACATCTCTATCTGTTTTAATGGAAATTAAACTTACTATGTCAAAATACATTTTTTGTGCAATATTCAACACAGATAAGTTGTTTTCTTAAAAATGTTGGTGGATTTTTACAGCTGAGTCCAGAGGATGGGCCTTCCCGTTCCCAGCCGCACTAAAACATCCATAAACCACAGCATTTGGCAGAGGGCCTGTTTGTCTAATGGATAGAGCCCATCTCCTCTGGCCAACACAGTTTTATCTCAGACTAACAAGCAGATGCTGCCATGGCTGCTATACTCACAGTATGTTCCTCATCAATCTACCTCCTTCCTTTCTCTGCAGCCTCTCAGTCTCTCCCACTTTTTGTCCTTATGCACCTGCCTCATCTAAGCCAGCAGACGACTTCCCTTCATCACAGGCAACAAATATTAAACACACTTAATGTTGTATGGGTGTTGGCTGCCATCTGCTGGTGTCAACAATCTATAACACAAGCACAACACACTTTACAATTATATAGTAAAAAAAAAAACAATGCCAATTGAGTTTTTAAAATAACTTAGAATAATGGTGGGATAAAACTCACCACCAGTCACTAAATTCCATAAAATGTCACAGAATGTGCTTTTTTGTATATAGCATTGTTTATTTATGACCTTTGCCCAAATATTAACTGATGACACATTTTTAAATAAACAAATGGCCATTGGTAAAATACTCAAAAAAAATTACTCAAAAAAAAAAAAAATCAATACTGCCCTATTATCATGTTTACTATTTATGTTCCTATTAGCATGTTACATAATAATGATAAAGGAACAAAAGACTAAACCTGGTAAAAGTCCCATTTAAAAAAAAAAAAAAAAAATTATTAAATAGATTTTATGGCTACATCTTTTTTTCTTTTCAGCGGTTTCCTGTCAGGGGTCACCACAGGAAATCATCTGCTTCCATCTAATTCTTTCCTCTGACTCCTCTACCCTCACACCAACGAACCTCATGTCCTGTTTCACTACATCCACCACCTCTTTGGCCTTCCTCCTTGCAAACCCAAGCATCAAACCTCAAACCTTAACATTCCTCTACCAATATATTCACTATCCCTTCTCTGTGCATGTCCAAACCATCTCAACAGTATGCACCCATGCTGTTGTGACAATGATCTACTGTACCGACTTAATCTTTGTTAAGGCTGTTTTATTAAATCGCAAATAACTTTTGGAAAATGGCAAAAGCTGTTCTTTGGAGAAGGTAAAAAGCAATAGCACAATATTCAAATAATCAGTCAATCTAGTTACAGCACACAAATGATATGAAAATTTGACAGGCCCAGAGTAAAGGGACAATAAAAGGTGAAATAAAAAAATGTTACCTTTGTTTCCGGGGGCAGGGATATCTCCATCTCTGTTGAACAAAAAAACAGAACCATTTCTAAATATAGTTCAAGGAATAGTAATGAGTTCAGTGAATGAGAAAAAGCTTTTGGACACAACTTCTGCTTTTCAACAGGAACAAAAAAAAAGAGGAGAGTGAGAAAAACAGGAAATGTAAAACAGTTGGCTATATCTCACTTTCTATGCCCTTACTGTGAGGATTGCTAATCTGTTAGTAATATGATATATTAAGGCCAATAACAACATTAATTCCATTACACCAGCTGTGGAAAATTATTTACTCAAAGCTTGTAACATTATAGGAGATTTAAATAGAAATGCTGGCTATTTGGTCATCATCATCTGCATGCAGCTATAGTAATTTATTATAAACTATATTAACAACATCCACATGAAAAAAAAACATTTAGATTTCAAACAATAAGCTGAGTAACAATAGCTGGAAATTGGCAGAGGACTGGTGAGATGTGTCAATGCACGCTGAGCAGGATGTAACATGTTTTACACTGACAGACAGGGGAACTAGTTCACCTCCAGCAAGAGATTAAGTAGGTCACATACAAATCTTTTACTGCTTTTACTCCATTAGTAATGGATGAAGTGGTTGTTGATACAAGTGTGTGTCTGAAGATAAGGTTGATTAAGGCCAAGTTAATTTTTATGATAAGGACTTTGGTTTTAGTTTGAGAACATCTGCACATTGTTTTTCACTCCTTCAGTTAAGCTCCTCCAACACTGTGCCTGGTAGTGATAGTGTATGTCTGTCTGTTTTATAGATAAGGGCTACAATTTGACAAAGACACAATGCAACATGCTGCACCATAAACAGTTGTTGAATACATAGTTGTGTGGCACTGCGCCTGAAAAGCTGTTTACTCTTTGTGGCACGCTTTTGTTATTGGACTGCCTTGTATGTGGGACTTTTTCCTGCCGTGCGCACTGACACCAGGCAACCTGACGTTTGTATTCACTGAAGACAATGAGTCATCACTAGTATCATTTCACCTGTCTGTGACTTGCAATGCAGTTTGGAACTAATAATGCACACAACAATGACATGAGGTGGTTTATAACTTACACTGACAAAAGTTTCATTTGCCCGAATTACAAAGAAACTAGTAACTCTCTACCACAAGAGTTATGTAGGGATAAATTTGAACCTTACGCACGGGGTTGGTTTGTTGTTCGATCGAAAGTAAAAGCTTACAGTGTGAGACTAGCGTGTGTTGGGATGAGCCATACTGCAATGAGTCACAATACAGTAACAACAATGTAGCGTGTAGAGCTACAAAGACATTGCCACCGACTTTCTCCTCAGCTCCTGTATATAGCAATTGCAATAAAGTTATCTTTATATTTCATCGTGTTACTATTAGAAGAACATCTATTCAAATATAAAAAGAGTCAAATGCGTGCTAAAGAGATAGCCACAGAAGTGACTTCCTGTGTTGACAACGCGCGCTACATCCACGCATAAAAGTCCTATTATACAAACAAAGTGAAAAGGATTTGTATGATAATATTTTGGTTGTTATTCAAAGAAAACAAGTCTTACCCGTCCTCTAAATACGCAGCAGCTCCACAGCTCGCCATCTCTGCCACCATCCTGCCTCCGTAACCAAATCGTGCAGCGCGTTCTCTTTGTTTTTTAATCCAGCGGCTGCGCGTTAAAACTCTCGGATGCAACTTGATACAAGTCCCTCGAGCTACCGTTGTCTTGTTGTCGCCGTAATTAATGTGATAATTATTAACCTCGTTGTCAAATAAGATCCCATAACTTGTCCACTGGTGCAAAGCATGCCTTCCTCCTCACAAAGCAAGCATTTGGAAAGTTGAAGAGCAGAACGTCGTTTTCTCACATTTACAAAAGTAGAAATGCATATGAGGTCCGTGTGATATTTTGTTTGTTTTAAAAGGCCCGATCTTTGCACGATTTTACCACCAACACCGATGTGAAAATAATCTGCTTCACTGCGCATGCGTATAATAAAAGCGGGTCATTGTGGATGCGTCCGAGCTTCAGCTGAGAAGCCCACAAATCACCGTACACGTGGGAGGGTCAGGCCCGTGGCAACATCCCGCCTTCTGCAACATGCTCTTTGTTGATTCTGTAAATGAGTAGCAGAGTAAACTAAAAAGCTGGCAGACTGGTGACAAAAAGAACACAAAACTTTTAAGATAAAGACAGATACAGACAAAACCTATCCTTCCTTTTAAATTCATATGTGTTGTCCGTTTTCCTTCGCCAACTTGTAACTTGTAAACAGTTGTTCCTTTCAAACGGGAAGTAAATATCTGAGTGCGTTTGGGTCAATTTGAGCGGGAAACAAAGCTCGCACAAACTATAGGCTGCAGAGCACTAAGAAAACCACCAGATGTCCCCTCAGACAACAAAACAGCGCAGGGCACAGTGCACTGCCTCTCGTGGCCAAAGAAGAGATGCTCCTGTATTTAAATGAAGGCTGGACTCGGAGAACCCCTGATAACCTCCTCCACCTCAATCAAACTAGTTTTATATAAAGTCATTGGAGTGACTTTTTCATTTTAGTGGTGGTTGTTAACAGGAGTAGGCTAAGTCATACATTTCAAATAAGTGAGACTACAGCCCTAATGAAGCAATACTGCTGTAGGTGTATAATCTGCTCAACTCTAGAACAGGACTCCATCAGTTTATGTACACATTAAAATTGTTTCTAATTTTATTACAAACAAAGGTAAACCAGTAAATTCTCTGTAAATGATTAATACACATCAATATAATAAATGTCGCAAACTTTGATTTCAGAGAGTATAAATGGCTAATATCATGGTCTGAACAGGAAACTGAGGCACTCAAAAAGTAAAAAAAAAATTCAAAAGCCTTATTATAATGCTTTGTTTAAAAACGTCAATGCAGTTTGGTTCTTAGACCTTCATCTGGGCAAGCTTGAAATGGTTTTTAAACCTGTTGGTAATGGTCACATGTAACCTACAGTCTGTCTGGCAAACAGTCAGATGATGTAAAAAGTAACATAAACACAATTTTTTATAAACTCATTGCATCAGAAAACATATATCAGGCATCTATTCCTGTCGGGGTTGCACTAATGGTTATGTGGCTTGCACCACAGGGAGAGAGAGAGAGAGAGAGAGAGAGAGAGAGAGAGAGAGAGAGAGAGAGAGAGAGAGAGGGCCTATCAGAGCCAGTGCCTCAGTCCAAAGGGAGAGATCATCATCAGGCTAAGTGGCTAAACGATACCCCCAGTACCCCGGGAAACAGGGAGGGCTAAACAGAGGTCACCAAAGGACAAAGAAAAGAAAAGAAGAAAAAATAGAACAAGGGAGTAACAATTTAGCATAAATGTCAGAGTTCATTCAAACTGACTAATATTTAAAGACCCTGAGTTATTTTATTTGGATTGCTTTACATTAGTTTTACAGGGTACTGTCTGGCTGTGCTGAAGAATACATTTATTGGTGTGTGTGCTTTTTTTTTTTTTTTTTTTTTAAATTAACACATTTTCTCCTCTAGCATATAAAACTAGTTTAAACTGATAACAGAGGATTACCTAGGCAGGAAATAGACTGTTGCTTCCTTAATCCCTTGCCTTCAAAAGAGATGGGATGACTACCAGGGCCCCATGTGGGCACTGTGTGGGAAGGATGCAACAGAAGCCCTGAAGACTAGTCACCCTGTACATTGCACATCCCCCTCCTCTAATTCATGATTCAGTGCAGTAGTGCGTAGGCAAGGGGTCAAAAATCCCCTGCCCCACGCCTCCAGCCTAAAAAACATGTGGGACAGGAAAACTATGTTTAACCTCAAGGTATCTGCGATTTGTGTGTCTGTAAATTTCAGGAACTGAGTCATGTGCAGCTGTGGAGAATAAACTATCCTTGTCCTTGCAAAGTCATGTCCAGTACTGCACATATTAACTAACTTTACTTCTACAAATGGCACAAATGAAATAGAGTTTTAAAGCTTGGAAGGATGATGGTAGCTCTGGTCCTGTGTAGCTCTAGGCTCTCTTTTAGCCTGATTTTTGTATGAAAAGTTGTGTTGCTTTTGTTTTAATCCACAGTCAGTGCTGTCTGACTAAACTGAAGATATGTACTGTAAACCAAACTCTTGTGATGCTGAACATTGTATGTTCTAGTGTTAAACAACTGGACACCTAGCCCGGGGAACCGGCCTCTCTTTATTTTTGAAAGCAGGACTTAATAGAAAAAGAGTTTTTATTTGGCTACTGGACACCGGCACAAAGGAGATAATGTTTAATTGTTTTGGTTAGGACTTTATTTAAGGCAGTTTTGTATTTTGCAGAAACCCATTAAAATGTATCTAAAATATCAAACCAAAGTGATATCAGTTTTTATTCAATGGCTTTCATACTGACAGCAACAACACTGAAAATAATGTTAGAGTTATTAAATAAAAGGTCAGATCAAAGTGTGGCTATCGCATTGCTCCTTGTTAGTCAGTAAAATGTCACTGCCTATTTGTTTCTAAGCAAAACATTTTCTGTAACATAACAGTACAGCAGAGTTGCCAGCATTTTACTGTTTTTACAGATCTGCTACTGTTATACATCTTACTGTCCTGTGATTTACACAAGGTTACTGTTAATTTTACAGTACTACTGTAGCTTTCTGTAGTTTATTGTTCATTTTACATTTATACTGTTTTCTTATTTGCTGTTATTTCTACAGTAGCGTACTACTTTGATAGACCATGAACATAACCAGGTAAAACATTTTCATGATACAATGTGTTAGGAAAGAGGTGAAGAAATTCATTAATATTACTTTTTAAAGGGAGTAAATGAAACACATGTTGAGAATCAGACATTTTGAAAAGTAATGTACAGTAAAAAATGCATAATTTCAGAGTGAAGAGTTTGTGCCCTAGAGTGTATATATGGGCTAATATTTGTAGCCTTGTACAGTATGACTAACTGTAGCTGGTCCATATATGTTGTATAGCATTTGCATTAATCCATCCAGTGTACCTGATGTTCCCATTTCAACAGAAAGCCTGGCTGCTGAGTCAAATCACTTAGTGCTCTTACACAACCTGTCTGAGTGATAGCCCTGTATTACAGCTTCAGATCGTCAAAAGGGCAACTTATAAATGTGGAGCTCAGCAAAAACCTTCCAACTCATCGAATTTATTAAGAGCTTTGCTAGGATTCCCAGGAGACTCTATTTCTCTTAAAGAATTAGGAATTTCTGGCTTTACAGTACTGACTTTAGCCAAGAAGACTGGACTCATACTGATCTATCAGAAATGACACATTTGGAGAATAAGCCACATCAAGCCAGAAACATCCTTTATTTTAAACATAATTTATTTGTTTTAGGTACAGTACAGTTGTTACAAAAACTTGTAGTAGTAGTAAAAGGCCAAAATGCTCAATGTTGGTATGTTTTAAAGGACTATTTTGAGATACAAACCAAAGATACTAATTTCATTCACTAAAAGAACAAGTTAGAGTTTTTGTAGATTCTTTACCATTGTGAGATATAAGTTAAGTAAGTTTTGTGGCTCAGGAGCATTCACTTCTGAACTAGAAGATCTTTTAGTTTGAGTTCAGGTCTGGCCATCTTTACCATTGTGAGAAAAGAGCAGTGGCTCAGCAGAGCTCACTGAGTGCTTTTAGTTTTGATTTTTGATTTTTTGTTGTTGTTTTTGTTTTTGTAATTTTTTGGATTTTATACATTGACTGGCCTTTCTTTGTTTGGCCTTTGAGTGCTGTGTGGCTTGCATCACGACCATTTACGCTCTGAACACTGGAACAGGAAAAATTAAGCTTTTAGAGAGTTACACACAAACTTGGTTCAAACTTAAACATATTTGTCTGTGATAAGATTAGAGGAAGTACGTGGGTGTGAAATAGCTGCGGTGTGGGACTTTCTGAATTCACACAATGCTCACTGACCGTGGGCCCTGCTTTTTATTATAGTTCAGGCTGATGGGAACACTGTATAGAGATGCTGCAGACACCCACACACTCATATCCTGCCAGTGTCTCCTTAGAACTGCACACACACTGGAATTCATAAACATTTCCAGAATGTTTGTTTTTATCTTCTATAGGCTGTGTTCATATGATGTAATGCCATTTTAAAGGGCCAATGTTGTGAGATTGAGATGGAGGCAGGTAATATTCCTATGGATGAAACTGCTGCTACAGATTCAAAATGCAGATGTCTTGGCTTGGTGTCCCTTTCTGTTCAGTTATTTCATTTAAAAATAGTGTCTAGCCTATACAGTAAAATTGGCCCCTGTCCGCTATCCGAGTTGACATTATCATTATGATACGTATTCTACATAGAGCGTGAACGCAAGTTATTGTGCAAAGGCATAACAGACAATGGCTAGTTCCCAGACCCCTACCTCACCCCCACTCACCTGTCTGGATGAGCTCATGGACTAACAGTCCTAGACACATGTTGCCTGTCCGTCCTGGGAGAGGATCTCTCCTTCAATATGGGCTCCATAAGGTTTCTTCTTTTTTTCCCACAGCTGTTTTTTTTAGGAGTTTTTCCTTACCAAGAAGGAGGGTCTAAGGACAGGAGTGTCCTGGGTCTGTTTAGTTTAGTGTAGTTATTATTTGTGTTGATTGTGTGTTAAGTCTGATTGTGTGTTTATGTTTAATTAACTGTTTGTGAAGCTCTTTCATGTGACTTTTGTTGTAATACTGGGCTTTACAAATAAAACTGAATTGAATTGAATGGGACAACAATACAAACACAACACCAAAAAAGTTGGGAAAATAAGTGAAATGTGATTGAAAAATTAATGCAGTGGTTTACAAATTTCTACTACTCAATAACTCTAAATAACTACATTTTATTCACAAAACAAACAAAACATCTATCAGGCAAAGCATCTCAAACAAGGCAACAAAAAGAGGGAAAAAAGTTTCACTCACAAAAAAAAAAAAAAAAAAAAACAGCTGGAGCATTTTAACTCATTATGTTATTTGGCAACATTTCAGTAAGATGACTGGATATAGACCATGGATGTATAACAGAACATCCATGGTTTAGATCCTTCCACAAGCAACGTAGTCAAAGAAACTGCACATGCAGCCTGGTTCCCAACATTAGTGTTCTATCTCATTCTTTTTTACAAGGGAGGAAAATAAAAACAGTTTTTAGACAGCAGGGATAACTGTTTGTTGTTTATATATTTGTTAAAATTTAGGCTATTGTAAACTGACCCAGATGTGATTGTCAGCTATATTTGCTACAGTGAACTTATTAAAGTAGGATTAGTGGTGATTGATGGATTCATGGTGGATCTAAGCATACAATAACAAACTACTGTGGTCTCCTGCTACATTTCTGTAACTATCTGTCCAGTGTCCAACATTAAAACTAGGAAATGTAAACTGCTTAGCCTTGAGCTTATACGAATGGTGAGTAGGCCAAACATTAATAAAGTCGCTAATGTTTTCTAACCAGGCTCTGTTGTTACATGTGGTCAATTGGTTGTCAGTTTCCAAAATCATTATTCATTCATAATTGGCAGTCCTTGGTGGCTAATGCTAATTCCTTCATTAAAAATGTATTAACCTCATCTTTTTAACTTCCGGTAGGCTACCATTCTTTTGAGCGCAGACGTTCTGTTCACAGACACTAAAAGGGTCTTTTAGGTAGTAAGTAACGTTTGAGAGAGGCATTCTCTGTTAGTATTGGATGTACTGGATGCTCATGATCTTCAAGCAGCTGTGCAATGAGAATACCTGATATGTCGTTTATGGTCTGTTATGGATTAAATATAAGCTAGTCTTATGAGATTTGCGAACCATTGTATTTGGCTTGTATTTACACTTTGCACATTGTCCCAACCTTTGGATTTTGTTTGATTCGTAAATTAACTTGTCATTCTCTAAAAGAGCAATATGCCTCATACATAACGTGGGTACAGAGAGCACACTAGTCCACTCTCCATACAGTCAAAATTATCTAAATTTAAAGATCTAGTCAAGTACCACTCTGCAATAATAATGTTCAAAGCAAAAAAAAAAAAAAAAAAGTATCTAAAAGCATTTAACTGAGTGGGAAGGGAATCTGAAGGGGAATACGGATTTCAAAACCCAGGTTGTACGAACCACGAGGAGGAGTTTCTTTTTGGCTGTTTGTGGGGTATGGAATAACATGAATGGGGCACTACTAAAGCAATGTACTAATGTTAACCAGTTTAAAAGAATGTACAAAAACAGGATACAGGGCTAAGGAGGGACTATTAAAAAAGGTGGGGGGAAAATACACAAGGATGTTTTGTATTTTTATTCATTATGATTTGTGTGTTATTGATTGGTTAAACTATTGCATTGACAGGAAGCTGCAAAATGTGTAAATTCTGTACTGAGGGGGGTTGGATTACATAAGGTTACACTTCCACCCACTCCATTTCGGACATTTGTTATGTACACTGGATATACATGTCATGACTATTTCTTTTGAAATTGTTCAAAATAAACTGAACACTGAATAGTGTATTAATATCTCCACTCTAATAAATATGGTCATAGCTATAATAAATAGGCCTCTGTTTAAGCTAGCCTTTATCAAACATGTGCATGCCGTTAAGAGAGCATGTCATCTTAATTGTTGAAAATCTTGAACTTGTCTTTTAGACTTGTGGCAAAACCTTAAAAAATCACTAGGTGGGGCGGGATTGTTACTGGCTGTCAGCCATGTTCCATCCATCCATCTTCTTCCACTGTATCCGGGGCCCTGTTGTGGGGAGCAGCAGTCTAAACAGGGACGCCCAGACTTCCCTCTCCCTGAACACTTCCTTCAGCTCCCCCAGAGGAACCCCAAGGTGTTCCCAGGTCATCCATGTTTTTGTGTTAAAATAGAGTATATACTGAAAATATCTGAGGTGGCACTGGATTTAGGCTTTTGTTTGTATTGAAAAAAAGAAATTGGTAATTTTCAGTAAGTTCATATAGACTTTAACATCACCACATAGCAAATATTGGCTCTATAATTTTATGTATAAACAAAATATGTTAACTTGAAATTCTAAATTGTCTTTTGTTGACATAAAAAAATCATATATATGTCTGTAAAACATAGCAACTATACAGCTGAAATGAAACATTAGATAAGACATACTACATGCATTAAACACAGAAAACATAGAATAGGCAGAATAACTAGTTATGGGGGCAGCAATAGCTCAGTTGGTTGGCCGTTGGTGCAAAATGGCTGCCACCTCTTCATCAGTCTGCCCCAGAGCACCTGTGGCTACAGATGTAGCTTACCACCACCAAGTGTAACAAGCAAATGAAAATTGCATTGTAAAGATATTATTTCTAAATATTATTACTATGTTATTATTAGTTATAAATGATTAAATATATCAGTTACAAACTTGCAGCTTGGTGGAGGGCTCATTAGAGGGAAAGAGAAGGAGAGAGACCAGGACCACAGAGCAAGAGGAAAGAGCAGGTATGAAGGGTGATCTCCCAGAAAACACAAAGACTTGAAGAATTTCTTGAGCATACAGCTGACTGATCAAGTAGATGGTGGGTTGTGAATTTGTAACAGCTGGGAGATTTCATGAAAGAAAAACATCAGAATATTCTCTTGGTACAGATGTCAATTCACTAAAGGGACACAAGGATTTATTTATTTATTGTATGCTAACATATTAGCAGGCAAAGGAGTTAAACTAACTATTGTACAATAGTTAGATGTGCTTGTTTGATGTGTTTGTTTTACTCAAACTGTCATCAACAAGCTCACTAAAGACGTTTGGTTCTGGCACAGTAGCAAAACAAATCTTTGTGGATGGATGACCAGAACATAGATCTTGGGGATGTAAATTTGATTTAAATCTGTAGATAATATCAACTTCTGGTTTATAAAATCTAACTTAGTGTTAGAAGGAGAGTGTCTCCCTGTATAATTTCTCTATAGCACTCTTAGTCGGAAGCGCTAACTTGCACAGGCACTATTAGTGCAAAAACTGGAGTCAATAAAGATGTCTCAACTCTGTCACCAGCTCTGATGCAAGATTGAGATGGAGGGCAGGATAAAATTCTATGAAAGAATCTGTTGGAAGTGTCAGTACTTGTTTGGTGTAGTTTATAGTCACTACTAATGATCAGACTGAGAAACAGTAAATCTCTGCTCTCCCCTGTGTCTGTGAGCACTGCTGCTTCACTCTCTCTGTTCCTCTGAGCTGCTGCAGCTCCAAACCTCAAGGCTCCTAAATGTAACTCCAGGTAGAACATAAAGTGCATATATATTGATGTTGTGGACCCAGTCTCTATTAAAAAAAAATATCAGGTTCAATATTTGTGGATTTTCTCTGAGGTTTTGAAATCATCAGATTTTAAATTTGAAAACAACCTAAGATCTGCTGACCATCAGGTTACAGCTGTATTGTGTTGACAAAGAAAGAGAAGGTGTTCCAGAAGTATGGAACATTACTCAGTCACCTTGGACACAGTATCACTGACTCAAACAAATTGCTAAATCTTCAAGCAAAAGTGATTAATAATATGAATTTCGAGATGTTCCTCAAAAGAACAAAAACAAAAAACAAAAAAGAGTGTCTTTAACAATCTATAAAGTATCCTTCTGTTTCGAATGTCTCCTGGAGGTGTTTTGGGCATGTCCCACCAGGAGGAGGCCCAGGGAAAGGTCTGGGACATGCTGCAGGGACTGTCTCTCGCTTGGCCTAGGAACAACTTGAGCTGGAAAGCTTGAGAAAGTGTCTGGGAGAGGGACGTCTGGGTATCTCTGCTTAGACTGCTTATTTTGTTTTGACGATATTGAACTTTACTGAAAATGTCCAATTTTGGTGAAGGCAGCCATCTTGTTCTTTCAATAAAAAACAAACAAAAGCCTAAATCAAGTGTCATGTATGTTTAGTATACTCTATTTTAATAATAAAAACACAGATGACAGCTGCTACCATTCCAGCCCCATGTCGATGATTTCTAGAGCCTGTTTAAGATTTTGCCTCCAGTCTATTTCTGCTCTGGTCTGAACAATGCTATACTCTAAAAGGGTTCATTAGCAAAGACTAGGGCCAAACAAAGCTGTCTTTGATTAAAGCAATGACATTAAACATTTGGGACTGAATAGTCTACATCAACATCCATATTGCTGTATAAAAATAAATGCCATTCATCATCACAGCATAATAAACCCCATAAAGCTGCATTATTAAGTACAACACAAAGACCTTTGTGCCAAATTAATGAAGTTTACCATTTCAACATTTTACATGATCACTTAATGGAACTGATAATATAGGCTACATTACAAGGCTTAATAATAAGAATGGAGTGCCCCTGTGAAGCTTGTTTTCTCAAGGATGCTGCTGAAAAGCTTTGACTTGGTGGACAGACAATAAAAAAGGAAAAAGAGAACTTCTATTGAATCAACCTTCCTCACATCAGAGCAGCACTTTGTGGTGGATTTCAGGGAATCAGACAGACAGGATGTGGTGGCTTAGCATAGACAGTCTATGAGCCAGTATTGATGTTTGGACATTTTCGTGATGATTGATTCTAGATTCACTTTGGTTACAGTTTATGCTGTAGCTTCAGTTACCCAGCCATCGCTCTCACATTTGAAGTCAGTGCAACTTGAGCCTTCCAGCCTGTTACACTGTTGACAATGCTGCATTGTTGTGCTCCAGGGATTGAAAAGCTGCGATCAAAAATAGCAATCATTTCCTCTGTGTAAATGTCAATAAGCCGGAGAATAGCCATAGTGCTGGGAATGCCCTGCAGTCCCAGAGTGCACTGAAAAAGCCATGAGCTTGAGCTGCAGTCACTGTCCAAGCACATTGATTGTGTATTTATTTATCTGGTTAAAAGGTCTCTGTATGATATTGGTCTAAATGAGATCAAAGGGGCTGGAAGAAACAGACACATAATGAAATACAATACTACCTTTCTACTAGCCTATATTTCTCACCATAATGCTGCATTGATTACATTTAGTTACACTGGACCTTTCTGAGCATGCAGGTAAAGCCATGCCCAAACTCTAAGTTCTAGGCTACTTAACATCAGGACCGATCTTGTGTGGATGAAACTCGAGAGGGATGAGACTTTCATGTGATGAAATCTCGACTAATATAAAAAAAAATGCTTTGCAACATTTTCACGCATGAATTATGAGTAAAATATTTTCATGAAAGCGTGATACAGGTTCAGGTGGTGTAAGATGTGCACGTGTCGTGAACGCATTGCTCAAAACTCTGAGTTTTCATTTAATAGTGATGTCAGGTGTTGGATGTGCTCTGGCTCTTCTTTTTTATCGCCACTGCCCTGGCATTCAGGTCCTCACCGGGCGGGGGGGCGCCTGATGTCCCACTCCGTGCGCTGCAGCGTCTATGTGACTGGCTGGACACAGAAGCGGACTTGTAATACCTGAGCGGACATCCTCTTGACCCCCGCGGAACCAGACGCCACGCTTTGGATCGTCGGAGATTTCCTGATCATGTCCCACGTGCCTGGCGGCGGGACAGCCGGTGCCCTCGTGTATGCGTGTCTGGTATCCGCATGTGAAGCGCTGCGGACCTGCGGCGAGGTCCAGTGTGGAGCCGGACAGCAGTGTTGTCCCCCTGTAACCGCGGGGAACGCCACTGCCGGTTCCGCTGTGCGCTGTTGCAAACTGCCCATCCACGTCTTCTTCGACAACGTGGGCTGGTTCACGCGCAAGCTATCCGGAATCCTCATCCTGCTGTTGCTCTTTGCCATGGGCTACTTCATCCAGCGCATCATCTGCCCGCGGCCACGCAGACAGCCGAACCAGCAAGACCGCAGCGAGGAGCCCTCCCTTTTCTACGGACACGCGTCTGCGTCCCAGGACTCTCTCTTGGAGCGCTACCCTGAGTCCTACAGCTTGGGAGACTTCGCCTCCCCGAATCTGCCAGCGTACGAGGAGGTCAAGTACCTGCCCACGTATGAGGAGAGCATGCAGGAGATGCACAGGGACCGCTCAGATGAACACCTCCTGGGCGAGGGTGAGATGAACAGCCAGGGCAGAGCACGAGCCGCCGTGGACGGCTTAGAGCGCAGGCGGGATGTCCTGCTTGAGGTGGGACAGCAGCACATCTCAAGGACGTCTCGAAACTCTGTATGAAACGGACACTAGATGGACAGACCATTGTTAGTGGCAGACAGTGTCTTTAAGTGCAATTATAAAGTTGAATGTTTAGAATAAATTTTGAGGCGTAGACGAGTTTCTCAGGGTATTAATGGCCTTTTGTATCCAAGTGGAGGCAACGTTCTTTTGTTAGGGACAATCGCATTAGGTTCCCAAACCCAGTGACACCGTGAAGGAGTTTTTTTTTTTTTTTTTTTTTTTTCTGTCCAAAATTCCGCTTCTTTATATCATCCCAGTACTGAATATGCCACTGGACCAAAAATGCTCTACTTATTTTGCCTTTAAATGGAAAACATTCTATTTTCCTCTTTACTGAAATGTAAAATTATACAGTGGTAGAGTTGGGCTGACTGTCAATTGAAACATAGTATTAGCATAAAGTCAATATTCTCATACATTTTACACTGGCTCCAACCGTGTCTGTGGTCCATGGTGCATAACAAACACATAGTGTTTAAAGATGCTGTGATTATAGGGGACTTTCTGCCTGAGGCGAGATGTAGGCTATGTACAAAAGCTGCACTGAGGAGAACTGGTGGAGTTTACAGCTGGGCACGGGTGGACAGATGCACTGGGGTTGTAGCATGGCATAAACAACGTTTCAGAGCTAGAAATAGCATAACAATCTGTCTATTTTAACAGACTCACAAACAAAAACGTGATGCATAACTTGTTATGAACTGCATTAAATATGCATTTCCCGGGCAGTTTTATTTAACTAGGCCATTTCCCATTAATAGACCTGTATACACAAAAATTGTGCATACTGTATGAAAAAAATAATCATAATCAGATACATTTTGCAAAGTCTGTGATTCTATCAAGGACACCACACTGCATAGGAAAAGTAGCTTATTGGGTCAAATGTACAACAGAGTCTAACATATGCTACAGACAATTATAGACCATGATGCCTGACTGCCCCTGACTCTCTGAGAGTGTGATTGTGGTGGCTTGTGAAACCCAATACTGATGGCTTGGCCAGTATTGAACACTGATGGCTTTCTCCCCACAGGGAAATTTGTGGGGTGGAGTTTGCACTTAAAAGCATTAAAATCCATGCTTCAAACCCACTGATGGAGAAGTCAGGTGAAACATGTGACCCCAAGATGCATGACTCTTTAAGATGTACAAGCACTGAATGTTGGATTTCTTTCATTATTTCTTGATGGAAGTTTGTTCAATAATATTTCCTTTGAGTTAAAAAGCAAGAGCTACGCAAAATGCAAACATCAGCTAAAATATCATAAACGCTTAAACAAATATTGCATACACAACAAAAATGGATGTAATGTAAGCAATATAGCAACAATCAATTTATTCTTTCCTTTATTACTTCAAAAGATCGAATCAATAGGTACCATTAAATGTGTAAAAATGAAATGAAGATCAAGTACTCACTATCATCAGGACATTTTGCAAAGCAAATTAACTATACACTGTTTACTTACAGGTTTTAGAATTAAATTGACTTATTATGGTTGCATCTCAGTTTACCTACTCCTTGTAAAGAACTTTAAAACATATTTTCTGCAAATTGTAAATCATGAACATTGTAGTTTGTGTAGCCACAAAATGTGAAACCTGAGTCCGAGAGTGCTCATAAATTAATAGTGAATGGTCAGGATGACTTTCTGAAAGTCAGTAGGGGCAGTGAAAGAATAAAATAACAGTAAGAATCTAAGGCAGAGAACCTACTTTAAAATCAAACTTTGTTTCACCCCTATCCAGAGTCAACTTTGCTATTTTGCATATGTAGCACTTTGCTAGTGATGGTTAAAGGTCCCGTTACGCTAAATTGACTTTTTTGATCTTTTATGTTATTGTTGTTTCCACCCCAACAAAAACATATCTGTAGTAGTACTTTGTTGAGTAGTATGAGTAATCCTATTTGTTGAGCATGTTCTCTTCAGACAATCTGGAAATCGCTCTCACTGCTTTATAGACACATGAAACCAGGAAGTGCTCCTGTGTGTTTTTAAAGCCCATGGCCTACAGGACATCATAGGACATATTCTGATCATTTTGGTGCTTAAATTGTCACCAGTATGAAACAGTCAGCTAATTTATCTATCTGTTAGCGTAATGTTGCTAATAGCCATGCTAAATAGCTATTTTATGCTCTGCCCAGTCCCCACTGTTGCCAGCAGGGGGTGACAGACATCTAATCCAAGTGTTCTCTGCAAATTTAAAGTAATCAGTCCCCAAAAGTAGACTTGTTCCATACATATACATAATTTTAAGATATAAAAGGTGCATTATTAATGTAAGTGTCCAAAAATCATTTAAAAAGCATTATAGAGGCCTTTTAAAGCTATTTGGTCACAATAGTAGTTACTTGTGTAAGGTATGACAGATATTGACCCTCACTAATCTCCCCTGAGATCCTGGAAACAGTGGTCTGCTGGTGCACTGGCCTTCAGCCAGCCAGGGGGTGGAGCTGCATGGCAAGTGACTGTTTGGAGTGGGGATTAAGCAGAAAAGCATATGCTCCACACAAAGATGGTCAAAAACAATTGTGAATAAATAGTATATATTCCGTATGTATAGAATTGACCAATTTTAGTAATTTATCTAAAAGATGTGTATAGAATATAAAAATATTTATAGTAAGAACTGATTTTGACATGACTTACAAAGATTTTTTATGACAGAGCTTTACATAAAAATAAACATAGCTTTAGACACAAAAATTATCTCTGAAACAATATCATAAGGAGGCCTTAATAGTGTGAAAAAATTAAAATATTTTCTTATAAGTCTCAGCTCTCCAGTGACAGAAACAGAATACAATATAGTGCATTATATTAAGCATTGCAAATCACAAACACACAAGGGTGTCATCCTCACTAACCATTCATCAGCTGCACTTTTAATGCACTCTATTCAAAACTAATGGTGGCTAGTATTAGTGCTACTACTGAAATATTTTATAATTTTGAAGCAGTGTCAAACCATTATAATATCCACCAAATTTCAAAAACATGGGATTTACATGTAGCACAGCTAATGTTTAAAAGGTCCATTGAACATTAACGGCGTAAGGCCATGCTGCCCCTGACAGATGCATTAGCTGCCTTCTCTCGCTCTTTGGACAACTCCATCTCAATTTTCACTTGGATTTTTTCCCAGTCCACTTCAACCTGCAAGATACATACAATTGAAATGATTATTCAAGTCAAAGTATGCATTATGTTTTTTATTTGAGAAAAAGTGTTCACCTAACAGTAAATGGTGATAGAAATTGTGTAAAAAAAAGCAAGACCTTAATACATAATCTAGGCTTTTAATTTAGTTTGTAGTGATCGGTCTCCATCAATTATCAACAGGCAATTAGTGAGAAATACAGATACATTTTGTCAAAGAATTTACTCAATGTTTAACAAAGCCTAGCTAATTGTGAAATCCTATTGTCTTGTCCAAAACTCATAGCTAGAAGCTAGAAATGTATTTTGACATATTGTTTTAGATATATTGCTGTAGGGAATTGGTCCAGTTATACATTTTAGCTGGAAACAATGCTATGGCGTTGATGATTTCATGTTGCACCAGGTTTGAGATGGGAAAAAGCAATGACTAATAACTAAATGAAGTAAAAACAGAAAAATTACAGGCAAATAGTAATTTTTCATCCTAATAAACATCAGTGAACACTACAGACATGCAGCATTAGCTTACCCCTTTAGCATACTGAAGAAATCTCTTATTGGTTTCAGTTCTGCCAAATTTTTGTAGGAATCTTTCTCTGAAGGCCAACACAGTGTCCACATGTGTTTTGTGTTTGACTGCCAGCTCCAGTGCCCTTAACAGAAATGCCAACATACAGTATGACCTACTGACAAACATTACTCAAAAGTAATTTTCTCCAACACCACAGCGCCGTACCTTTCCCAGTTAAACAGGTCGATGTTGATTTGTATGGCTTGGTAAATGAGACCACCTTGTAACAGAATTCCCTCAGCCTCCTGGACCTGACCGCTGAAAAGCAGCATATGGGCCAAAGAGGACTCCTTGGACGGCTGTTCCTTTATAAAGTTAATATACTGTACACGTGGTAACTGAGAAACACATAGAAGAAAGACTGTCAATGAAATATAACACCCCTCTGTGTGTCTATGCTCAACTTCTTCAACTGATTTAATTTAACATTGTCTATTACAAAGTTATACTGTGGTTTATAAAACACTGGAGATGCTCGTACCTCTCCAATGGCAGCGTAGGCCATCTCAGCTGTTGTTAACTCCTTGCTGGCCATTGTCATTCCAGCAAGACATGCCCACAAAGCCTGATCCTACAGAAAGGAGAAACCAGAAACCTTTTTAACTGAAATATTTTAAGAATATTTGATTTTAGGTATGTACACCAATAAGGCTTAACATTATGACCACTGACAAGTGAATAACACAGATTACTGCTTTTTTATGGCACCTGTTATTGGTTGGGATATATTAGGCAGCAAGTGAACATTTTGTCCTTAAGAATTTGAGGGAGTTTGACAAGGGCCAAATGTGAGGACTACTGGATCAGGGCATCTCCAAAACTGCAGCTCTTGTGGGATGTTCCCAGGCTGCAGTGGTCAGTATCTATCAAAAATTGTCCAAGGAAGGAACAGTGGTGAACCAGAGATAGGTGATGCACGTGGGGAGCTACTGTAGTGCAAATTGCTTGTTCTGTGCATCACAGTTTGTGGCATATGGTGCTGCACATTAGACTGCAGGTAGTTATATCACACAATTTTATGACCACCAATATTAGGCAGAGGGTCCATTATGTTTTAACTGGCTCTATATAAAAACACTTGGATTGTAAACAGATATTATTTATTTTGCTCAATAATTGAAAATACCTCAGTCAGTGCCCAAAGTTGAAAATGTATAGCATACATATATCACACAATTACACTTCAATTTGTGACTCTTACAGATATGATGCTCTTGTATACTTTCTATTTAAGGTGGATTTATCATTCACGCGTCCATTAAAACAGATAAAGAATGCTCGCAATAGCAGCTGCAATTCTGGGAAGAGCCACGCTGCCACCAAATGCTTAACAGAAGTGGAGGGGGAAGGGGAAAAGAAAAAACTCTCAAAAACAGTGTCTTGCTCTATACCTCTTTTCTGGCCATCCTTGCAGTACTAACTAGCCAATCATTTCTTCAGGGCAGTGGTTACTGCATCACCAAAATGACAACATAAATAAGTTTAAGATAGCACTTCATGTGGACACATGGTATGGCTGTGCTCAACCAAAGAAATTGTTAGTCGACCGAAGTTATGCTCACTACAGCGATTAATTGACCAAAAGAAAATGTGGAGGGACTTACCAGTCTTATACAAAAAAGTGACTTTACATTATTTAGGTGATTTACAAAAGATGGATATAAAATACATTGTTATCTAAAAGTCCTCTATGTTATATTCAATAAAAATGAAAAATAAAAGTTAGAAAGTAGTAAATTAGAGTTGCTTTTTTGATGCAAAGAGTGGATGCAACTAATCGACCAATGAAATTTTAGTCGACTAAGACCTTACCGACCAATTAATCGACTAAGCGACCAAAGACTGTCAGCCCTAACACAGAATTTACACAAGCACTGTACATTATGCTTATTTCTGAGTAAGATCCAGGGGGCCTCCGTCTAGTAAATGGCGTCACCAAGCTAATTGAAAGCTAATTAAATCCTTTTTTGAACAGCCTAATATTCCTTTTTTCTTCACTTTCTGTAAAAGAATAACAAATGTGATCATGTTTTGTTCATGTTTTGATTTGGAATAGAATGAGCAGTGTTCTCAAGACATTTGCATGTGTGGAAATAAAAGCTAGAATAAGGATTTTGAGATTTACTCACTTTGATACACATACTGCTATTATTCTAAACACAACTAGCTGAGTTCAAAATAATAGCAGTATGTGCATCAAAGTTAGTAAATAAATATCAATCAATGACTCAATCTATTACTGAACACGCTGAGGATAATATATGGTCATACTGACATAATTTTGAAAAATACAGAGACTAAATATAAATTTTTGGTCATATGTCGCCCAGCATTATCTTATACAGTTGACATAAAAAGATGATAACATAGTGTCTTACTTTGGCAAAGCGGCACAAGTGCAGTGCATCGTCCCAGCGTGCAGAGGAGCTGTATTCATGGAGGATGGCTGGATAAGGAGGCACAGAGCTGTACACTAATGAACCATCTCCTTGGCGCAATGTCACCTTGGTGCCCACGTAGCTTAAAATGTGGGGTGCCCGGGCAAACTCGCTTTGAAAAAAAAAAAATAAAAGCAAACTTTCTCAATAAATATGTCTTACTAATACTTACTTAATAACTTGTTATAAACTTTCTTAATTCATATCATTAGCCCTTGATGTTTAAATACAAATATATCAAGAAACTAATGTTACTATTACTACTACTATTGCTATCATACTACTGAATGATAAACTATAGTAATGAAACTTTCTGCTTTGTTGCATCCATTTGTTATTATTTACTCACCTTCCATCCTTCATGTAGAGTGTATGCGGCAGAAGTTCTTTGTCTACAAATACAACATTAGGGTAGTACCACACAGTAAACTGGTTGTCTTGAATGCCGCACAAGATGTTAGCAGAATCGTTCCATGCCATACAGTGAACCATACTGCCTACAACACAACAAAACACATGGTTAGACATGCTTAAGCGTAGATTTTCACAAATCCAAAAAGACCAAAGAAAGATATGTAGTATTTCTCACCAATTTTACTAATTTTGCGTTCTCGTCCAGCATGCTGTACGGAGGTCAAATAAAGGTCACGATTTTTGTCTATGAGAGCAATTTTTCGTTCGCTCGACGGGCCACACTGGTCCAGGGCAAGGTCAACTACCTCCATCTTGACATAAACATGCAAATAGAAACACACAGGACAAAGTCAAGAAATTAGTAATTAAAGGACAATTAGGAGGAAAAGAAAAGAGTGAAGAGAGATTTTTGTTATGACCTAACAGCCGTTTAGATAGTCATGTTGTGTATGAGTAAAAGACTTGAGTAAAGGACAGTAGAGGCAAATGCCCTAGGTACACAATTGTGTAAAAGATGTGTGCGTCAAGACAAAACTGGCTTGGGTGCAGTGGCTTGGAGCTGTGGCGTAATGGCATAATAAGCATCATGCAGGCAATAAGTAAACTCTTGTCTTTTTTAACTTGTGTAAATGCGAGGCTGACGTTTGGAAGTGTAACACCTTTTTTGTTCTGTGATGTGACACAACTTTGAAGTTCAATACAAAGGATATTACATAATAATTTCAAATATAAATCAATGATATAAAAAGTGTAAATAGTTTTTTGTAAGGAATTCATAATTTTAAGTGTAATTCTATTATTTCTGCAGTATTTTGGACGGGACATTCAGGACATTCAATACAATTTGGCTATTTTATTATCTTGTCATAACCTGATACATATCCCTATCCCATCCTAAAAAAAATATTTTTAACGTTCAAACATTTATTTTTTGAAAAACAGCCATCACACTGCAGGGCACCAAAGAGGAACGTTAACAGTTTTTTTTTTTTATTTGGATTTTACCAAAATAATACTAAAATAAGTTTATTCTGACCTTTAGCTCCAGAGCTCTGTCCAGTCTATAAATGACAGATGGGGCCCTGAAGATTTTGTTGTAACTGCCTGTTTAAAAACCTGATTTTTCATGTCACAACATAGGACACCATTTTGACTATAAGATTAAACTTATTTTAATTATTACTGTAGAATTCAAGTGCAGTTCAAGTGTTGTTTTAGTCAAGTACAAATATTTGACATAATGCCAAAAACATTATAAACTGTCCCAGACATTAGTGACTTATTTTGGAAATGTTTGTATTTTGAAAATGTTACAGTCACACTGCAGGACATTTTGCAGTTTAATGTTAAAATACAAAAAAAAAGTCACACAACTTCTTTCTAAACTTCAAAGGTTTTGTAGTATCCCCTAAGTTGCACTGCTGCCAGAATTTTGGATGGGGAAAAATATTATTTGTCAATACTTTTCAAATGATTACGGACAGAGTGGGAATCACATCAACTACCAAAATACAATTGGACTTATCGCTACAACACTGTTATTATGCTGTGTTTAATGAGTGATTTGCTCCAGTTTTAGTGCATCTTATTCACTGGTGCAATATCATCCTGCCTTGGCAGAATGAGAACCTAGTTTAAGGTTTGTTGTAAAATAAAAAAAGAAAACTTTGGAAGGGTCTTATGGGTTAAGACAGGAACAACTTAAGAAAGCATATTTGTAGGGCAGTTACCTTGTGAGACAAAGATTTGCCGTCACCCAAGGCTTTCCCCGTCAGGGCATCAAAGAGAAATATGACTAACAGGCAAAGAAAAGAAGAAAGTGTCAAGGTACAGGTACTACAGTACTACTGAGACAGTACTACCCGTACTTCTTGTTACCTTTCTCATCACTTTTGTCCCGGAGGGCGATTGTGTCATTGCTAAGAGAGATGCCTTGAGCATTAAGGGTATCAGCTCTCATCCCGGGAAATTTTGGAGACGATATGAGTCGACCCTCATATGAGAATATGTACAAGCCCGCTCCATCCACAAGCAGAAAGTGCCTGGGTTTGTGAAACAACAAGAAATGCATTACAGTATTTATAGTAACTGAATGTGACCTTTTGTGCATGGGAATGTAAGCAGATCATGCCAGACGAAATATTAAAGAGTAAAAAATGTAACACACTAGATGATATTTTGAATTGTGATTTACAATACAGGTACAATTTCCTTCTTAATTAAAATAGGTCCAATTTAGCTCTCCCTCTTATATCTAAAAATACTAATAACAGGTGTGAAACTAAGACCTTCAGATGACAATTAGTGACCCCATATGGGGTGATATTTAAAAGCAAGTTCAATGTTCACATGTGTGTGCGTCACTCTTTGCTTAAATTTAAGGTTGTACACCGAGCGGACACACATATCAAAATCTAAATAGGCAAAAATGTTTCCTCAGACTGATCCCACCTGTGACAGAT
Organism: Bostrychus sinensis; assembly: GCA_020698575.1. Taxonomy (NCBI): domain Eukaryota; kingdom Metazoa; phylum Chordata; class Actinopteri; order Gobiiformes; family Eleotridae; genus Bostrychus; species Bostrychus sinensis. The sequence continues at coordinate 23,438,671 of CM036245.1, forward strand.
GTAAGACTAGTGAAGCAAAACTGCTACACATTTTGGTCCTGCTCCAGCCTAAAGGGGTATTGAAGGAATATCTTTGAACTTTCCACTGTGTTAAGATTATCCTTAACCCTCTCATGTTATTATACGGGATTGTATATGGGGAGTAACAGCTCCTGGTATATGTACACAAGATAGTCACCTTTAGCACTAATGTGGCATACCGCCTTAGTCTTAGGTGGAAGCCCCACCCTCTGTGGTACTTTGGTTAAGAGAAGTGATCTCCAACCTTTGGCTTGCAAACATAAGATACTACGTGGGTCTAAGCATAAGTTTTTAAGGTGTGGAAATATATATATTTTTTTACCTTTTTTGACAAGCCAACAATGCATGTACACAATCCGTGATATGTTTGTAATATGTTACATTTAGACTGATTACATGCAGCTAAACTAGCAGTATGTTTGTTTTATGTGCAATCTTATATTGTTAGAACAGTATAGTGCAATAAGTGTGTGCACATATTGTTATTGTGGTGACAGAAGGTTATTAGGAAGGGTTATGTTGGTAGTGTTGTGTTCTTATGTGTGTTTCTGCTTTGTAGTCTAAACATCTAATAAACCAATGAAGTAACAATTGAGTAAAAATGAAAAAAGGGAAATAAAAAGACCCTATTCTATCATTTAAACTAATACACACATTAAGCCATTTCTTAGACCCATTGGGCTCAACAGTGATTACAAAATGGCTAGTAATCTATTTAACTCTATGGAGAGTGTCAAAAACAGTAGGATTGATGTACTTCACAAGAGCTACTCTAACTCTTTTAATTTAATTTCCCTTAGTGGTAACACACAGTCACAGCCTTTTTGTATGACTGGGAGGGCTGAACTAGTGCACTGTTTAGAGTGTGCGTGTTGGTAGGCCTTTATCAGTGGTCAGTCTGTGGCAATAAAGCATTAGCAAAACTACCAAACAATCCAACAGTGTCTTTTTTGTTTCTAAAGACGTACTGCAATGGAAATAGGGGAACTTACTTTTCTGCTTGAACAATGAGGCTGACCGTTCCCTCTTTAAGGTCAAAGATTAGTGGAGTATTCCAGTTTTTTGAGCTGTCAAAAAAGAAGAAAAGAGAGGAAAAAAGAAGGTTAAATGAAATAATTTTAAATACATGGCCATGATTGATACCTACAGTACAGTATAAGGAAAATGTCAATTAAATGATGATTACAATATACAAACAAAGGGAAAGTCGGCTCATTACTTGTAGACATAGCACTGTAGGGAAGTGGCGACAACAAGATGTCCGAATGCCAGGGAGGCTTTAATGACCCGATCCCTGAACTCCAACACATCCACTGCCTCGTTCATCACATTTAGCACCTAGAAAAAGAATGTAACAAGTTAAACATTTAAATAATCTTTGAAATAAGGCATACATAATGTAGAAAGTGGGGTAACTTTGCAAACATAAGAGGGCATTTTTGTATAGGCATGGCAGTGCCTTTACACACAGGAAAGACTAAAAGTATATGGTGGTTAAAGAAAGCTGTTTCTACTGTTAGAGTGTGTGTATGTGTTTGTACTCCCTTATAGCTGCTTAGATAAATACCTTAGTGAAGCTCTGCCTCTAAAGCTCAATGAAATACTCTTTTTCAGCACCAGGTGAAAGGTGGGGTTATTTTTACAGCTTTACAAATCTTCCTCCTCTGCCCCTCCAGTAATCCAAATTTAAATGCAACACAACCAGGAATAAAAACCTTTGACCACAAGGTGGTAAATTTAGCTGGCTGATTCACAAACCACTGGCAGATGTGCACTTTTTAAAGGACTGTAAGGAGGAGAAGGAGAGGAGGGAGACAGAGAAATGGCTTTAAATGCTGACAAAAATGCTGATGACCCTGTTTGTTTATTTACAAACCTGGAAAGATATGCATGTGAATGACCTTGTTTTACTTGTAGATTTGTTCTTTGGGGGGTGGTAATAATATGCATTTGTTATTGTTGTTATTAGGTTACAGTTAAGAATAGTGAAGAAAGGGGAAAACTGATATACTACCTTGTATGCATTAGATGTCTTAATTTAATATTGTAGATGAAAATAAAAAGCAAGTGCCTGGAAAGCATTTCACTAAATCTAATCTAACTTTAATCTTAAAGGATCTAAATCTACCTTTTTACTGTTTTCCTACGACACCACAAAACAATTATTTAATTAGCTACAGATGTTTGAGTTAATATAACTACCTGCATGGTTCTCCTCTTGGTGAGGGTGATCACAAAGTTCCTCCACTCCCAGTGCTGCTCCACTATGTGAGCAAAGATGACATGACCATTTCCGCAGGATCCGGCCAGTTGGGTGCCATCTGCAGACCAGGCCAGACTAAACACACTGCCTGTGTTGGGCTTCTCTAAGGCATAGGACCACTAGAAACAAGAGGACAAAATACAGAAAAATATTACACAAACACATTTGCACTTGGAGTGCTTTGAGGATTAGTAACAAGGTTCGGTAGTGAAGTTGGGAGAAAAGGACTGTTCACTGCCTCTTACACATACAGATGAGGTGTGGTGGATTTCCTTCTGCCCTGACTTTGACAGGACTACAGGGCAAGTTTATGCGTATGTAGTCAGCAGAATCCCAGCAGTGAAGAACATTACAGGAAATAAAATAGTTACAATATAAAATTAAACTGTACACCTACTGTATGGGCAGGAGACCTAATTGAATTTAATTTACTAGCTATTATTTTTATGATCACTGCCATTATTGACTCAACGCTTAAAACCAATATGTAATTAGGACAAATTTTCTTCTTCTCCTGAGTTAATATTTTTAGAACTCTTTGTTACACGACCCTTGGGAGAAAGGGAGGCTTGGAGGAGTGAGGAATAGTTACATGGAAGGTCAGCGATGAATCTGAATGTATACACCAGACTGTAATGAAGCAAGACATTTGATATCTACCCAAGGAGCACTGCTGGATCCACTCTTACCTAATGCCTTTAACACACTGAGCCATTTGACTTCTAAAAGAAGACAGAAAGTAGATTTCTAGAGTGTTTGTAAAAGACTATCCTTGTATGCACTGGTTTAATTGAAAGACAAGCTAGAAATTATGTAAGGCCCGACACTGCCCTGTGGTCCAAGTGTTAAAATGCCAAAAAGGTGAAAATCACTAAGATTGTGAAATTTGACCAAAGAAGGAATTGCATATAAACTATACTGAGTCTGTGAGTTTTGAAAATTGACTCCAAAACTAAAATTCTGTTTATCATCATGGACTTATCTGTCATGACTAAATTATTGTCACTAGTAAAAATGTGGTCTCATTAATATCTTGAGTAATGCAGCTTCAAGTGCAAACCTATTACTAATATGCTATCACTAGCAAAAATGATAACAGGCACTGCATTGCATTCGGTTTTAAAATGTTACAGTATATAAAAAACAATGTGAGTGTATTTCTACTGTCCCAGCTGTCAATTACATTTAGATCAATGGAATATTTTAAAGTCATTAAGAAGTGCATAAGTGGAAGCCTAAATCTATGATGCCAAAGTTTAGTCAGGGCTTTCATTAAAACCCTACTTTCTGCTCACTAAAGCCTGTCTGTCTTTAATGGGCAGCTTTGTGACCAGAGAGAAGGTGACAGACATGACGTATATTTTTCAGCTGAGCTCGGAAAAGAAAGTGGGAGACCCTTACAGCTTACAATGAACTTATAGACTGCACATATAAAGCTCCAGTAAATAAGTTTGTGATTGAGTGCAGAGAAACACACAGACAAACAGGATGTTAGAGACATCAGACAAGACCACGACTGGCAGTATGGCACTATATGTCTTGTGTGTTGATGTTACTCAGGGTACAGATGTTCGTTGTATATAGGTGAGGATTTTAATATTATCTGACACACCACCTATGATGGACATTCTTCTGATTGTTGTTAAATAAATGTACAAATGTGTTTTTGGATCTCACTAATGTAAATTAAACTATGAGCTAATGGAATTTTTTGTTGTGTAAACAAAGCACACTATTGTCATAATCATCTCACTTTGACCAATTACAGCCACCAAAGTTTGACATTAATACAGTATAACCAGTCAAGTAAAATAAAAAAGGACATGTTTACACTGCATATAATCACATTCAACATATACTAAATGCATTAATCTCTGGATATTGTTATGTAATGATTTTCCTAAACCACAACTCACAATTAGGTAGGAAGAAGATGAGGGTAATCAATATGGTTTAACAAAATAAGTCATGGAAAAAAGTGACTCTCTATACATTTAAAACAGTGCTTGGGCTGCGGCCCAGACTGAAGGGAGTCCAGGTGGGGGGCTGGGGGGACTGTGGGGGTGAAGCTGTGGAGAGGGAAAGGGTTAATGACACATGTCTGCACTAATAGCTCCCTGTGGAGCTTTCAGATGATTCAGCCCCATTACTTCACAAGCATTAAATACTATATGTCTGCCATGACCGTTTTCTGCTCCTTTAACAAGTCAAAATGGTGGCTTTTACTAATTCATCTTGGAAACCTCTTTCACACTAAAACACAAGAAATTAAACATTTTTATTAGTGTCATAGGGAGGATCTGACCATGTAAATTTGCTCAAAAACAAAAGTCACTTGCCTTTGGGAGAATTCACTTCACGTCAAAACAGACTAATAAAAGAAGTATACATCAGTACTTAAATTTTTTTACTGTAATATTCCACCTGCGTGACAGTGAGTTGATTAAGGACAATGCTGCATTTTTAAATTATGATTCACACAACTAAACCTTGATTAGTAAAAGCACTTGCTTTTTGAACATAATATGTATTAAAAAAGTGTTTGTATGTATTCTATGCTTGAATTAGGTGAAAGATCCACTCGTCTTTTTGAGCTAGCACTAGAGGGACAGAGGGAGCCAACGAAGCCCAGAGTTAACAGTCTTACATAAATCAGAACAGCTGGCAGACTTTGTGCAAAGCCAGCTGGCTTCAGTTTCCCTGTGAATGCAGGACAAGACCTGGCAGTGCAGGTACAAAGTGTAAATCCCTTCACATAATAAACACAACACACACTGGAGTGTAATGCACACACTGCACATATACAGGCAGAGAGGTAACCACAGATACATAGGCATAAGGCTTACAGCTAGCTACAGCATTATCCACACAAATATTTATTAATGCAAGTTAATGTGAGTGTTGTTGAAATGCAGAGAAAAATCCCAACATCTACAACTGTAAAATGTACACCTTTTTATTGGTGAAACTCAAAATACAAAAACAATTCTAAGTGTGTATATAAGGTTTCATATTTACAGAAGATTAACCTTGGTGAACTGCAAAGAGCTTGTGCTACTGCAAGTTTTTCCACATCTGATATTAATGATAAGATCTAAAGTGCATCCATGACACCTTGAATCAGTGTGTCAACTTATGATGAGATGAAGAATATGCATCTGTAGCTGGTCTGAAAGTGGATTCTGCTCCGAGAGCTTACAGTCTGGGATGCGGGAATTGATGGAGTCTGTGCCTTTGATGAGTATGGAGTGGCACACTTTTAAGCTTTGGCAATACAAAAGGAAACAGAGACAAAAAAAGAGAGCACGAGGGGTGTGAGGGGAGGGGAGAAAGACAAACTAGAAGATAGGGTGTGTGCGTGTGTGTGTAAGAGAGTAATGATCTACACATGGTTTCATGCTGGAGCCTCAACATAGTAACCATAGACACATGCTGGGGCCTCCTGGGACTCATCAGCAGGACACAGCTGTGAGCTGGACAGCAGAATTCTATTAGCACCAACCATGTGTGTATAAACATACATTCATGGCTATACACAAACACACTGGTTATTGTGGGATTTAGGAATGCTGCAGGGCATAATGCTCTTTAGCCAAATATGGACCTAAGGAATCAGTAAAATATACTTCAGGTTCAGATAGTGTTGACTCCATAACAAAATCACATTCAGTCTATACTTGGATGGTTGTGTAATATAGTCCCATATGTTAATCTACCCTAGAACAAAACAACTTTAAAACAACAATACTTTGATTTAAAATCAGTATTAGGTAGAAGTCATCAACATGATTAACTTAAATAATACTAAGTATAAACTCAAAACACAACCAAGTTTCATGGTACTTGATCCACAAAAACACATAGAGATGCCATACACTGTATATGTAAAATATATTGATAAATAAGTAATTCATGCTGGACTCCTGCTCACTCCGTGCATTGATTGCGGTCTGAGCCTGCTCTGAAATTGAAGTAGCCTTCAGGGAACCTTCTGAGTCATTAGTCTACACAGAGATACAAGTTCTTAGTCCCATTTTTAGGCTAACTGAAATTGGTCACTGTGTTAAAATGTTTTAAATTTGGGACTTTGAACGAGAGGTTTTCTTTAGATATTACATTTTGAGGTTTAATTTACTTCATTAAAATCACACTTTTCTTCCTGACTGTACTTACATACAACTAAAAGTAAATGATTCAGGTTAGTAAATGAGTATAGTATATATTTTACATATCACTATGGGGTATTTTGCAAGCAAACATACCAGAAGGTGAGACACAGAATGTGAAGTGATACATTACAGTTGTCATCAAAAAATATTTCATTAAAACAGTGCAACCAGTATTAAAGCCTTTGAAATCATTAATTTGTCCATTACCTCAATAATATCTCTCAATGAACGCTGGTCTGACAGTAAAGCTCACAGTACTGCCCCAGTTACCCAGTATTACCCAGAGTATATTCCATTTCATTGCCTTTCTTTTCTTACTCCTCCTCTCTCTCTGTTAATGTGGCATATTCAACTTGAGAAGGTAGTGGTAGAAGGTAGTGATTTAGGGCAGCAAAGAGTGATGACACTGCCAGAGAGGCTGGCAGGCCAGTCTCACTGTCATAGGCATATGCTAGAGATGAAAAAGTAAAGAAGAGAGCAAAAAGTAAAATAAAATAATAAAAAAATAAACAAAAAATGATAAAGCAGAAAGAGAATGGGGATGACAAGGGCACGAGAGAGAGCAAGAGAGAGCGAGAGAGAGATGGAAGGGAAAGCAAAACCACCGTCTTTTATGGAGACCAATAATCCAACTTTCATTGCCTAGGCCAACTTTATAGGATATATTGGACAGTTCCACATTACCCTGCCCCCACCATCAAACAGTTTTTTTTTTCTGAACTCTTTTTCTTAAAACACTCCTTTTTGGTTTCCAACAAGGCAAGCCTGTAGCCAAACTGTAGAGAGGTGTAAAGGTAATACCCTGTCAAGTGTTTTTTTATTCTCACCCACTGTACACCTAAAGGCATACACAAACCTATACTTGTACAAAAAATGGTTCAATTGTCTTAACAACAATTGCTTCACTAGCTTTGCTTTCAGATTAAGCAATTTTGCTTAAAACTACTTAGCTCTAAGTAGATTATTTGGAGAAATACATAAAATGCCTTTAAGAGTGAGATAAAACAATACAGAACTTCTAGAGTCGGTGTAAAAACAAGCATATCCCAGTGTAGGGGGAGAGAAGAGTAAAGAAAAGCAAAGAGCACGCACAAGCAGAGATTTGCTCAGGGTGGGAGGTGGGTGCTGAGGGGAGGAGGAGTGAACAAGTGGGAGAGAAGCACAGAGTAGCCCTGCCCAGTTGACTGGAGAGAAAACTGTTCTGCTGCTGACTCAGGACTCTCTTTGTTTGACAATACTCCCTCTCGTGCTCTCTCTTGCACTCAAAGTTTTTTTTTTCTGACAGTCACCTCCTTTTTAACGGTTTCTCTTTGTAACTAACTGTTCCCCAATAAACAAAATATTATTTTTGTTCTTATCTCTTTCATGACTTCCTCTCTTTTCCACTAAGCACTGTAAAAACCTTAGTGCCTTCTCCCTGATGGAAGAGTGACTTTTTTTCTCTACATCATGCCATAAAGCCAAGTTCTTAATAGATGAAAACAGATAAAGGTGTGCAGTATAATAAATCTACAGTGATTTAATTTGCTTTTTCATGCTACAATAGCAGTGGTTTGTGATCAGGACCAGAACCCTGTGCTGTTTTATACTCTTCCAGCATTGGCAATTTCCAGATGTTGGACAGCTAGTCCTTGGCAGCCAATCGTCATCCTAAACTCGGGTATATTCTTTCTAATAGCAGAAATAATTAAGGCAGTGGACTTGAAAAAAACAATATTAAATAGGTGAAACAGAAATGAAAAGTCACTGTTAGAAATGACAGAGAAGGCAGACAAAAATTATTCTGCAGAAAATTGGGACTTGGTAAAATGTAAATGGAGGATTAAAAACAAACACAAAGAAAGTAGGGATGGGCTTTCTAGTTGGACACAAACCCTGCAGATTGGCAGCACTGAACAGGGCGCACAAAGACCCTAAGGGGACCCCCCTGGACTCATCCAGTAAAAAGGGGGATGGAAGGGCCTCAGGAAAGGCAAGCAGGAAAGTGAGCCAAAGGGGTGAACGCTGATAAGGAGGAGGTAGACATACACAATTTAGCACAGGCAGGAGTAGCATGTGGTGCACATGATAGAGACAATTACAATGACTCTCACTGCAACTCGTGTGTAAAGCAAAGCAAAAAGTCTTTCACAGAGCATGGCTACAACACTGGTGTTTTGGCACAAAGCTTTTCAGATGAATGGCAGATAAGAACAACTACTAAACGGTGGAAACTGTGAATCAGCAGTAATAGCTGCAATAGCTCAAGTTCATTAATTGTCATGATTGAAGGCCAAACTTTAAATAGACATAAAATTACTAACAAATGATGTAATCAAAGTCATCACAGAAAGATATGAGTGATACTAACTAAAAGAGACCAAGTGAGTTGAGTTAAATTTATACATATTTCATTAGAGTTAAGGTTATATTATCTAAGCCACACTGAAGGTCTGTGCAGGAGTGTAGATGACTAAAATTAAATCTTAAATTATAATTTTTTGGCACAAGAACTGCATAAGAACTTTTTGACCATGTTTTTATAGAAATATATATTTTTTAATGATTATGTTTGTACACAATATATAAAAAAACCTGTGATGGGAGGAGGAGAGGGGATATTGGGCAGAGAAAAGCAATAGGGTGCTTGCCTGGCACAATGAATCCTACTTGTTAGCCAGTGACAGTGTCAGGGATCGTGACAGGGTCCAGACGCTAGACACCAGCTGCAGCGCCTCGTAAATAGACTGCTGTCTCGCAGCCACATTTGCACGGCAGTGCCTGAACACACAAGTACACACAGGCATGTGGGCACATGCATATACTATGGCAGACACACAGACAGACAGTAACTTATTGTCTCTCCCAAATCTTGTAAAAGGGACAGTGAAGTTCTTTGTGTCCTCTAAAAGCAAAGTGGAAAACTTAAACACATGAACTTAGGAAAATCGAATGGATTTCTAACATTTTTTATAAATGTACATGCTAATAGTTTTCCAGGCAATGGCCATCACAAGCTAAAACAAAAAAATACTGAGAGTAGGTCTCACTTAGTAAATCTCTAGTATTGTGTGTTTTATACGTTAAGAGTATTTCTAATTCTCCAGAGTATTTCAAATTCTCTATGGTGAGCATGAGGAGGCTGACAAACTGCACTTGGCCAGTGGCACTGGGAGTAAACGTGGAAAAGGAAAGGAAAGGGCAGACCCGTTGAGAAATCTAAACTGAGTTTGGAGGTGAAAGAGTTAAATGCACAGAGTTGATCCTGCTGAGCCAGCAGCAATACGTTAAAGTGCAGGTTTCATTGTAGCAGATACAGAATGAAACTCTTTCCCATTAGTCATGCTAGTAACTGAAAAGACTCACTGCTTACTGCCTGTACTGGTTAACCCTTTGTCAGTCATCAACAAAACACAACACAGGAGCTTTGCAGTTAGCAAATTTTGCTTAAGAAATCAACAATATAGACAGTTTTGGCATGGTTTAACAACAGCAATGCTTATCTTATGTTGTCTGTAAAGACAAACAAACAAAGACAGTTTGAACTTTGACTTAGAAAACATCGTTTGTTCATTTTTTGTGTTAGGTTTTCTTTGCACCAGTTCTTTGGTATGCCTTAAAAGGAAAGAATATCCTAACACAAAGCAGAGCCCTTAACATCATAAAAATCACCATTACTATCACACTGCTTTTAATGAGACAAAACCACAAGAAAACAAGTGTGGGGATGAGTAAACAATAGAACACATGAAGCATATTTGATGCTATGTACATAATATGTACTAGGGGAACACCATGAATCAGAACTCAATTTCTCAATAGATCTTCATATTCATATGCTGAATACAATATATTGTTAATCTTTAAAAGCACACCCACGCACCTTAACTTGAAGACAACATGTGTATTGGCTAAAACACAAGCCCATTTTTAATGCACCAAAAGGAGAAGGCATTTGATCCTAATTTAATGAAGCATAAAATGCCTGCTGCACACAAAATTCAGTCCTGGCTGTTTTTAACAGGACATTCTTACATTGGAGTGCACTATATAGATTAAAAGAAGTCATACACATCCCAAGAAGATAGTCAAGAACTAGAAATATTGTTTCTGGCATATATTCTGTAATATTATACTGCTCTCAGCTAATAGAAACATACTGTATAACATGTTGTCCAATGCAAAGATAAGTTTAAAAGTAACTATGTAAAAGATATCAACACTGGTAAAACAAAAGTCCAACATATGAGCAATCAATTTCATTATATTTCATAAAAATATTAGATTAAATTGTCCAAATGCTAATGTTATAGTATTTTTAACACCATAAGAATCTAAGAATCTAAGTTTTTTTAGAACAAACTCCAGAAGATGTATTAATAATAGTAAATGTGTTTCTCTTACTCCGGTCTTGTCACAGAGTCGTAGGGTGTTGAAGGAGCCCATTGCAAACACCTCTCCATCAGGAGCCCAGGACAAGGAGGTGACTGGGTAGTCATGAGGTGATGATGTGTAAAGCAACCGGCCAAAGCTATCCCAGACCTATTGGAGAACCATGATTTAAAGGCATGTGGTGATTTAATTTCACAAAAATTATCAAATAATGTGCTTACCTTATATTTACAATCTTCTCCACCTGAAATTATGAAGTCATTGACTGAATTCCAATCAACTTTCAAAATAATCCCATCATGAGCTTTCCACTGCAAAATAAATAAAACCTTAATTTAAAAGAAGCCATTTGATTTAATAATGTACAACTTCTAGTTTTCAGTGTGCAACGGTTGTAAATCAGGATATGGCCATTAAAACCAAATATGTGTATAGTCAATTTAATCATATAAAGAAGAATTACAAGTACATACGCAGAACACATAAGTAAGTATACCTGTATAATTTTTGCGCTGGGCTGCAATGGCTTAATGATAAGCTGTCTTCCTGATGTATAGAGAATTCTGTCTGAGTCAGGGCCCCAAGCTACAGAATACACTGGGGAACCTAAAAAAAGAAAAGCATAAGAAATACATTATGTAATTGCAAGATAAAACTAAACATAACAAACTAAACATTTGTTAAATGCTTAACCTTTGGGCATAGATCCTTAGTAAAAGTATGATTAAAATAAAGTGTGCAAAACCTTTACTCACACTTAACAACAGATCATAAATGCTGCTAAATCTTCTCTTTAATACAGGTATCATTTTCCTTCAGAGATTACACCTCATTCAGCCTGTGGAATTGCACTTAGCTTGCAGGCACACCAGCTGAGCAAACCTGCCTAACTTCTGCGTTGCAATTGTGCACAGGCAGGAATCTGTGTTTGAGAGAGTATGTGTTGGATTTGTGGCGTGTGTAAAGGGGGGGCTGTGGGGCTGACATTTAACCCTACTCCAGGTGCGTGTGGTTTCTCACAAATGCCAACTGGTCACATGATCGAAAACTGACAAAGGCAATGAGAGAGGTTGACACTAGCTGGTTCCAAACACATCCTTAAAACTTTTCTTAGAAATGTAGCATAAAAATATTTCAGTGGACCATGTGTGCTAGCAAACCTGGAAGCTGTGAATGAATACTATGTAAAATAGCTATTTCTACAATGCTACTTGTTCATAAAAGTGTTACAAATGTGTAGGAGCCAGCACCAGAATCTTAGAATCTTAGAGGAAGAGGTTCCTTCATATTAGGTCTGAATTATTTTTCCTTTTCCAGTTTTCCACAACAACAGTCTTTCAGTAGAAGCGTGCCATCAGTTTTTTTTTTCTTTTTTCTTTTGAGGACATGCAGTTGCTCACAACTTCAAAAATACAATCCTACTCATTCAAGAGCATGTTGATCTTTATTGAAATAGTTATAACTATATTACCTGCAAGACCTCTTAAACAATACACTAAACATGGACCCAGGTATTTGTTTAATATAATGATGTTCACATGTTTGATCACTTTCTTGTTGTTTTTCAGTGATAGTGGCGATAGTCTTAATGGGTAGTAGTATATAAGGTTGTGTTTCCAAAATATTTCCAGCTGTTTAGTCACTAAATGGCTTCAATCACTTGCTGCTGGTACACAGCTGTTGCTTGTAGTCCTATTTCTGCATAAAAATGTGTGCAGCTTTGTTTAATTTCATTATAACAATCTCTTCTACTAACTCCCAAATCTTTGAGCAAGAATCTTTGAAAATGTGGGTCTCAAAATTTTTTTTTAAGAATGACTGTGATTTTTAAAAACGTAGAGAGAAAAACAGAAAAACGGGCACATATTATAAAGAATATTCATTTAAATTCTGTGTATTTGTGTTCAAAAGATAATAACTGTAACAAATACTCATTCCCTAAATCTAAACTGTCATTCTCATTCTTGACTTCATCAAATTAAGCTTGAATTAAATCATCTTTATCTTTCAGTTGCACTTTCATGTCTAGTGGAGACATATAGTTTTATAGTTCACACTCTTTCTTATATTCTTTATACCTTGGCTGGCAAGTGTAGATCGCAGCATTCCACTTTTAGACCAGATCTTGATTTGGCCATCTTCTCCAGCTAAAAGAGGTGAAATTAAACCAACAGATCATAAAGATGTAAACATGCAGATAACACTATGTTTTCCCAGTAGATTTACCTGTAATTAGGGCGCTCCCATCATAGTTCCATCTGCCAGCAAGGACAGCGCCATTGTGTGCTTCAACACTCTTTTCAATTCTTCCAGTTTTAGAAGCTAAGTGGAACTTTCCTATAATAACACCCAAAACACAGAGTCAGACATTATTATTGTTAATAATTGTTAACCTTCTTATTCAAGCCAAGCAGTAAGATCTACCATATAATAATATACCCTATAAATGCACATTAAAAGTGTACTACTTCAGGCAATTACTTTTTGGATGATGAAGGGTGAGAAGACACACAGACAGCAGCCAATGTAAAAACAAACCCCTCAAGTTGTGTCTATTTATCAAAACTTTCATTTAGGCACAATGTGTAATTTAATTTCTAATACTTCTATGTGGAATTAACATACTGTTTCTTCACTACTTTCTAGCCTGTCAAAAAATACCCTGTTTCAGCTTGTGAGTTTGTTTATGGGGCTCTACACAGCTATTAGAGTTGAACAAGAGTTTTGTACAAGGCTTGCCCTAGGTACATGATATTCTGTGTTTGCATAAATTTATATGTGCGGATTTTTTTTTATAAATATGATACACTGGTGCAAATCTATATACATAAATATTTTTAATATAGCCAACTTATTAACCATTATTCTATGTAAAAATTGTAAAAATAAAACCTGTAGCCATGTAGCTTATTATTTATTTTACTGCAACAATTTTAACTAGCAAGATTTATGAATGTAGTGAATAAGCCATTAGGTTAATAGGAATGAGTAAAGAGGGTACAGCATATAGTTAGATGAAGCCAGGTGAAAAGATGAAACAAGCAGAAAAAAAAATGCAACAAATAGAAATAACAAACTAGCCTGTGTAATTCACAAAAAGAATACTTGCCATCGGTGCTGGTAAGTACAAATATGTCTGCTTGAGTCTGTTTCTTAATGCCAACAGTTTTAGGGAACCAGTGGAGATCAATAGGGTAAAAGTCTTCTGGCAGCTTGGCAACCTGGCTTGTCTCACTGGTTAGCAGGTTCCACTTGAGAATCTGGTGATCTTCACTGCAAGAGTACAGCTCATCTGCTGACGTCCATCCAACACAACTTACTAGCTCTTTATGTGTGTAAAAGTTAAGAGAATATTGTGTGGAATAGCTGGAGTAACTGTTAATACACTTAGAGCTAAATGACGAATTTATCTTCATAAGATGTTCTATGATTTGTTCTTGTTAGTCAACCTTAACATCAATCTGGTTATAATGATAATATTCTGTGCTCCAGTAAAAGAGTATAGTTACACCAGAATCGCACTTAATAACACCTTGACGAAGAAGGAAAAGGATATGTTTTGGCTCCTTTAGTAGTGATGTTTTCAATCTCATGATGAATCCTGACGCTTTCTGTGGATTATGTAGATGAGACAAGAAATTTCTATTGCTATTCTTTAATGTGTACCAATAACGCTAGAACAGGTAACATAACAAACCAGAATTGCAACTTACCCTCAGTAATAAGCGATGGGGCAGTTGGCATGCTCAAGGTACTGAAATATGAAAGAAAACGCGTCCTCAGTTGCTACGGTGCCTCTTCTGTTACTAATGCAAATCCTTAGGTGTCCTGTTCTCGCCTGAACAGAACAGAACCTGCATGCTAACATTAACCTGATTGATTAAAAGTAACGTTAGTTGTTGATAGAGACTATGCTGTCAAGTCAACTGACGTTTATTAACCATATTAATTCGTGTATGTAACGTCAACAAAAATCAAGCTTAATCATGCAACTCAAAATATAATAGCAAAGCTAACTTTTGGTAGCTATCTAGGTCACCGCTTGAAAAAGGAATTGTCGCGAGAGCTGCGAGTCTCGCTTCCTAGACTGATATTTGTAATCTTCATAAAAAACATGCCTCCTGTTAAATGTATTTAAGGTTTTATAAAGGTTAACGAAGTAAAATATTTAGATGGAAAGCATAGCTTAGCTACTGCCTGATCTGTAAGCTCTTCTGGGTGGGACTTGGTTCGACAGTAACTAGGCAACGACGTGGATACGTAAAACAACATAGAAGTTTGAATATATAAATAATTCTTTTTCGTCTTTATGGTGAAAGAGCTTTTAAGATTTTATGTTCAATTTTTTTCTTGCTGTCTACGCTTTATGTTAAAACGACACGGAGCTGGCTTCGTTCCCTTTTTTGAATTTTGAGTTTTTTTTCCTCTTGCCCTTTGAACGTACCATGGTGCTTTGCGTCAGTTTGTAACGAATTTGGTTCGACGGCAGAGTTTAGGCGCCATTTACAAGTGAGCATTTTCGAAAGAGAGAGCTAGACGGAATGACACACCGCTGATTATTAAGGATTATTGTTACAAACATTTGGAGCAACGCATTTTTTTTTTTTTACACATTGGGATTTGTGCTACTAAAGAAGACTCTGAAGAGACCTTGTGCCTATTGCGAAAGGTACTTTGATGTATTTCGTGGACGCTAAGGGCTGAGTTCTGTCTACATGCTCAAAGAGTAGTATTTTACACCACAAAATACGCGTTATAAAGACTTTAGAAATACCCACAGAATAAGTTAACTCGGTATTGTAATTGATATGGTATATAGCGATGAGGTCAGTTATTTTTCGGTACAATGATAAGTAATCTTTCTGATTTATAGCTCTGATAATACACCCGATAATGTGCTACTGTACTTTCAGCCGCAGTGCATTGGATGTCTAAAAAATGCAAACTAACGTTAGGTGTTAAGTTAGTTATGTCGATTTTTTAGATTTTTCTTTTTTTTACAGTTGCTTATATTTGTAGCACTACATTTGCTGCGTAATACTTGCCGAAAAACTGACTTTAAACACGAGTGTCAAGCAGTGTGAGCAAACGTCGTCGTAAGATGTCAGGCATATGAGAAGGACATGGCTAGATCATTTAGAAAAACAGGAACGTTGCCAAGTTTGTGATTCTTAACGATACTCATTCTCAACGGTATACTGAAAGGAGGTTAACCTTTACGTGCATGTTAGTTTATAATATTCGTATAAAAGTTCTTTAGGATGTTTTATTTGGACACATTTCACGCACACCGTTATTGACTCGTGCCAAACAACCACAGGCTGCGTCACTACGTCAGTCCAACTAAAAGCACCGTAACGTAACAGAAGGAGACTGGAGCTGCTTTGAAAAGTGTAGCTATTTGAATTTTCACAGATATTGCAGAGCAGCTAAATTTGGACCAGCGATTTATTTATTTACGGGTTATAAAATTTATTTAAAAAACTCAGTTTGAATTGCAATTAACATACGAACATTAAGATGTTTAATAGTTAGTTTAATAGTATTTAGTAAACGTTTTAACTGCACCTACTTAGTAGTGACATTTTTTGATAGTTTTCAGTATACACCATACATAACTAAAAATATTTCTATAATACGCTTGGTTAGAGGGTAAACTCGTACACAAACTCAGATTTTGTTACTGTGGGACATACATGTAATACATGCGATAATAACTTATCTATACAGAGGGGCAGAAATAAATCAGAGCTTCCCAACAATGTCTTCGTGGATAATAGTAAAGATTAGGGGCTGGTGGATACGAAACACTAATGGATGCAACTTTTTTACCATCCACATTAGATTTAAAGTCATGCCGTCTAAAACTGCGAAGAGCTCTACTGCCTCTGCCAAGCCAAGAGGGAAAGGGTCGCAGCCTCGGGATGACTCCGAAGACGAGTTGGATGTACCCCCTCAAGAAACCAACTCCAATGGCCAAGAGGAGGCACCACCGACAACTGGCAAGTAACAAAGACGGTCTTGGTGTTTCTGAATCTAAATAAGTCTCGTTCCCTAATGGCTTTGCGTTTATTCTTGCAAATGGACATAGCCAAAGGAATGGCTTGGATTGTGGAGCTCTAAATCTCCACACGTACGTAGTTAGGATGCCCGATATTTTTTAAGTGCCACTCATCAGTACATAACTTTTGATTTTTGAAATAATTTAACATGGAATGCATGAACTTCTTATACGGACTACCTCTGCATATAAAGGTAAAGAAGAGAATTAAGAATTTCTGAATTAGATCCGGAGTGCTTTACTCGTTTGTTACAACAGAATATTTAACTTGTCTTTCAAAGACAGTGCTTTACCAAGTTGTTTAGATCTTAGTATGATGTTAAGATCACGGACATTGAGTGTTACTTTACATAATTATGCAGTAAAACATCGATCGTGCTCGTGTTTGCCTATTTGAGCACAATAGATGCCTGCTGCAATAGATTTTGAGCAGGTCGATGAATATTGGTGTGCTGTCAAACTAATCTGCCACGTTATTTCTCAAAAACACCATTTCTTTGGTTGTGATTCGAGTGCAGTGCTACACAGGTGAAATGTACCGCTGGTGATTGAAATGTATATAATTATTTCTCCTTGAGGGAATGAAAGTGGCGCATCTACCCTTACGTGTCTTCGTGAGGAGAGCGTTTATAAAATGGGCTCGTCCATAGGCGGCTATCGTCCGTTTCTTTTGGACTCTTGTTTTGGGAACAAAGAAAAATACCTCGCGTCAGTTTAACTCGGAGCTCTTTGTACGAGTGCCGTTGTCTAACTTGCTCACTGTTTGTTTGTTTTCACAATGCACCCCTCCCCCACACACCACTAGCCCCCCCTCCCCACCTGAAACAGACGGATAAAAGTTGTACATTTATGTGCCACAGAGCCGTCTCAAGGGGAGGCAATCGAGGCGGCTGACAATCGAAGTTTGGAGGAGATTCTTGGTAGCATCCCTCCACCCCCGCCCCCAGCAATGACCAATGAACCGGGCGCTCCTCGCCTCATGATAACACATTTAGTCAATCGCAACTTTAAATCTTATGCAGGAGAGCAGATACTGGGGCCTTTTCACAAGGTACGACCAAACGTCACTGCAAATATAAAAAATATATGTAAAAATGTAGAAGTTTGTAATGTGTCAAACTTCTACATTTTATATCAGTTTGACTCACTCACTTAACTGAATGTTTGACTTAAACATATGTAATGCTCTATCTCTTAGAATTTTAAATGTGTTATTTGTCAGATGTGAACTCTAAGAGATAATATAATATATTTTAGGTTTTTAAATTACTTTATTAGAAAACCTGATTCCTTTAAATACAATTTATCTTTTTTTTTCTCAGCGCTTTTCCTGCATCATTGGTCCTAATGGGAGTGGCAAGTCCAATGTGATAGACTCCATGCTCTTTGTGTTTGGATACAGAGCTCAAAAGATCCGATCAAAAAAGCTCTCTGTGCTGATTCACAGTTCTGACAAACACAAAGATGTCCAAAGCTGTACTGTGGAGGTGCATTTTCAAAAGATTATTGATAAGGTATACATACATAATCATATCAGACTGTTTCTTTGTTTTTATATGAGACAATGCAGACCTTAATTACCCTGTTAGTAGAGCTTATTTCCAACAGAGTGTAGAAAATTGTTTCACTGACTATTTGATTTTTGGGAATTTTAGTCATTTACTATTCCTCCTATAATGCTTTTATATGATAAACACAAATTTTTAATTTGGGTTTTTGCATATAGCCCTGTAAGGTGTTATTTTTATTTTTTGGGAGGGGGGGTTGTTTTTGTTTGTTTGTTTGTTTGTTTGTTTTTTTTAAATCAAATAATCTGCTAGTCTGTTTTTTGAGTCTGACATATATGGCATCTTATGTGTAAGTCTAAAATGTGTGGATATTGAACACAACATGGTTCAAATGGGCCTGAGTGGTTCAATGACCATGTAAAAAGTAGATCAAATGCTTGTTTATATCTCTGACTATGAGTATATGTGAGTGCAGCAACCTATAAATATATCTAGTCCCTTAGTGTTTCCAATCCTAAATTATGTTGCTAATAATGGTATGGTATGACTGCTGAATTTGATGGACTTTTTTTTTATTTATTTTTTTAACCTAAATTATTTTTAAATGTATTCTTTTCACCCTTACAAGCTATACAATTAATTGACTTGCATTTTAAAAATATTTTTTTAATTGTATGTTATTATTAATAGCACTACAATCACTAATTTAGTTTTTATATTTAAAAACAATAATAAATAACAAAAATTCAATTTAATATATTACACATGTATTTTTAATGTAGGCCTGGACACATTTCTAACCTTTTAGAAAAAGTAGAGTCTGACAGTCATTGTTTTTATTTTGAAAATATTATGTCTAAAAAACGTTTATGAATATTGAATATATTGTAGTTTTGTAGGAACAGTTGTTTAGAATTTCTTTTAAACTGTTCTTCTCTAAGCTGCTCTGTCTTCTGCCCCTCCCCCCTCTGAGCCAGGAAGGAGATGACTACGAAGTCATCCCCAACAGCAAGTTCTATGTTTCCAGGACTGCCAACAAAGACAATTCTTCTGCCTATCATATTAATGGAAAAAAAGCAACATTTAAAGATGTGGGAGCTTTACTTCGAAGCCATGGTATTGACCTAGACCACAACAGGTTTTTGATCTTGCAGGTAATTGTAATTTAACTGCTATTTTTATTTTCACTCCGATTTTCCTCTGTGGTGACCTTACATTCTCTTAGATATCGTGCTTTATCTTTCCAGTTCATGACTTTTTTGAGTAAAATTACTGCTCTAAAATGAATCTTGTCTGTGGGGATAACCTGTTGCACTGGAATTGGAAAGGAAAGGATGTGCCCTTTGCCAGCCCTTAGACTGCTATAGCAGCGCATCATGGTTTGAAACTGTGGAAAAGGTGCGAACCATTATTTGCTGCTTTAGAATTTTAAGGAAAAACTTATTTTACATGGTTGTTGTTGTTTTAGTTGGCTGTAGTTCACCTGCCTTATGTGTGGATGATATGGTTTTGAAGCATCAGTTTGACCTCCATTTCCCCTTCTTTTTAAAGTACCTGCCACGCTATAGCAGCACGTAAATATTGGTGTACAAAAATAGACCCCAATATTAGCAGTGCTGCTTCAGTGTGACTGGATCATGCCACTTTTTCTATTTGCTTTTTCTTTTTATGTTTATTTATTTGATAATACCTAATTTTATTGTTTAACATTCATTATTGGATTTTTAGTAGACATTATTTTGCCCATTGAGTGTTACTGAGTCCTGTTTATCGTTCCCTTCTAATTGTAATACATGAAGTGTGACCTTTCTATTATTACTGATTAACTTGAGGCTCATGGGAGGATGAATCATGCCCAAGTTGACCAAAATGGCTGCTTAACTTTTTGGAGCATTTTAGTCTATTTTTGCATTGTGGTAAAGCCAGGTGAAGAAGTCCACCATTCATTGTGGTTTTGTGGTTATTTTGTTGATTACATGTATCCTGCTTGAGTGTGCACATGTATTTGTGTGGATGATCATTGACACTTTCTTTACGTGAATTTTCATTTGTCAAACTCTATCCTATCTGCCTGAGTATGAGAAGGGACTATGACTTATAGTCCAAGGTTAAGGTATTGAGATGTGTTGTGGACAGACTACAGCATGTTGTGCCCCCCACTGCAATGAGTGATCTTTTTCTTTAAGCAGTAATAATCATACAAATATTATTTATGAGGAATATCAAAAACTGTTTACTGTTGCCCTGATTTAAGTCCTCCCTATATAATGAATTGTTATTTAGATAATTTTAAAAAGCAAAAATAATTAAATTACATTACTAAAATGTGTTATTTCTAATCATATTTGCAAATACATTATAAGTTTGTTTGTATATATTTGAATATTTTTATGACCATTACAAAGCGTGTTTGTTTGTTTTTTGTTTTGTTTTTTTGAAATTGTTTTGTGATTTCTTTGAATAACTGCACTTCTGTGTGTGTGTGTGTTTGTGTGTGTGTGTGTTTGTACTGGACCCAGGGTGAGGTGGAGCAAATTGCCATGATGAAGCCTAAAGGTCAGACAGAGCATGATGAGGGCATGCTTGAGTACCTGGAAGACATTATTGGCTCTTGCCGGCTTAAAGAGCCCATCCAAGTCCTATCACGACGAATTGAATTGCTGAATGAGCAGAGGGGAGAGAAGGTGACCTTTTAGATAGTATGATTTGGTTACAGCCTTTATATCTAACCATATTCATTCTTCCATTATTTGGGCTATACATTTAGCTAGATCTGTATATTTGACAAGTTACAATATAGTCAAATTGATCTGAACCTCTTGACTTTTTTTTAATACAGTATAAAAGGACATCAATTTCACATTTAAATAATTTGGATGCTCCAATATGTTTAATCTCTAGCTAAACCGAGTAAAGCTGGTGGAAAAGGAGAAGAACGCTTTGGAGGGGGAAAAGAATAAGGCAGTGGAGTTTCTCACTTTGGAGAATGACATCTTCAAACTCAAGAGCCAGCTTTGCCAGTATTATGTGTGAGTACACAAGTGGAGCATCTTTAACATAGTTGCACATAAATATTGATTTGCCCCATATTTCAGGTATTTAATATTTTAACATTTAATTACATGGAATTTAATATATTCTTTATATTAGAAATGATTTGCAAAAACGTGTGGTGGATAAAGAGCAGGAAAAAGTAAAGATTCAAGAAGATACAAAGGAACTAACAGAAAAGAATGCAAAGATATCACAGGAGATGGAGAAAATGAATCAAGAGCTTAAGAATGTGGAGAAGTAAGTATTTGTCAAATTTTTTCTTATCAGATATTGTAATTTGAATTTTCTAAATTGGTACATTTCATAATAAAGTTTAAAAAACAAAAATAAAAGTTGCAACAACCTTTCAGGCAATAGAGAAAAACATATTTTGTTTTCAGAAAACAAAACAAGCTCAACAAGTACATTGAGGCTCAAAAGGAAAAGTTCACCCAGCTGGACCTTCAGGATGTGGAAGTGCGTGAAAAAATTAAACACTCCAAAAGTAAGAACAAGAAATTGCAGAAGCAGTTGGAGAAAGACAAAGAAAAGGTTTGTTACTCATACAAATCCCTGTTGGCACACATTATTGGTTGTTAGTATGAGGAATTTGATTTTTGCTTTGTAGAAGCAATATAGGTCAAATTTACAATTACCCTTAACTTGGAATTTTGTAAATATGAGGTTTGACACATTAAAATTATTGTTACATTTAGAAAACTGTATGCAGTGCAACATGCATATTCATTTTAATAAACAAGTGTGAACAAAATACAAGAATTTGACTTTATAAGAAAAAACTTGAATTATTTGTTTTTTCCCTCTTGTTATGACAGCACTTGCAAATGACATGCATGACCATACACTTTCACACTTTAGCACAATAGTTACATTGCATGTATATTGCTTTGACTACTGCACATACCACATAATTCATTTTAAATGTGACTAATTGGTTATTTTACTAGTATTTTAGTTGTTTAAAGTTTTTTTTTTTTTTTTTTTTTAATATATCCTTTGGGAAAAATGCCATACTAAAAGGATATTCATCACATTTAATGGCAGGATGCTCTACCAGGCCACTAGGGGGCTGTGAAGTAACACTGATTAAATTGTGCGTGTTTACTCAAAGTCTCTGCTCTTAATATCACCCCAGCTTGCCTTTTCCACTTTTGGGCTGCTCAGTTACATTTACAGTTCTTGGTTCCCCCCTAACTGTTGATGCATCTACTAGTGCCCCTTGATCCAGTTGAGTGTTGAGGGTCAGAGGACAGCTAGGCAGAGGCTGAAGGACCACCAGTCTTCTGCTGTGGGCTTGTCAACTATGCCTAGCTCGTGAAACACCGCCAAAAGTCACATTTATATTTCATCCACAGTTAAGCTTCCAAAACATAGACTTACACAGCATGTATGCCAGGCTTAACGGGGACTTGTGTTAATGAAGAATATCTAATATTCCCCCACAGGCAGAAATGAATAAATCAATTAATTATACACCCTCTTCAGAATACTGTATATGTAATCATGTGTACTTCAAAGTTCCTGAAAAGTTTATCATGTCTTGATATTCTTCAATCCCTTTCTGTCTGGCCTATCTTTTAGCTGGAGGAAGTGCGCAAAGTACCAGCCAACAGTGAAAAGTCAATCTCTGAAGCAGCAGCTCATAAAGAGGAGCTAGAGAAGCAGAAGGTGAAAGAAGAAGAAAAACTGAAGGAGGTGATGGAGAGCCTGAAAGAAGAAACAAGTGGCTTGCAACAGGACAAAGAGGTGTGTTGTACTCCATAAATTTACTAAGGAAGAAGTATTTCTTTGTAATCTTCTCTATATCTTTCAATGACAGACCAAAGAAAAGGAACTTATGGAGCTTAATAAAGCAGTAAATGAGACTCGTTCTCGCATGGACCTGGCTCATTCGGAGCTGGACATCTATCTTAGCCGCCATAACACAGCTTTAACACAGTTAAATACAGCCAAGCAAACTCTTCAGACAACCACTGACACTCTGCGTGAGCGGCGTGCGGTCATCAAAGACCTGGAAGTCAAAATACCACAGAAAGAACAGGCACTTAAAAAGGTTTGGAGACAAATCAACAATGCCTATGGACAAAGACTTGTGAGTTTGTCCATTTTATGATGACTGTCTCTCCAGGATGAGGCAGAGTTGGAGCAGCTAGTGAAGATGGATAATGAAACTCGAGAGGTGGTCAGAGAAATGCGGCAGAAGGTTGATGAAGCCAAAAGCTCCCTGTCTTCCAACCGCAGCCGTGGAAAAGTCCTGGATGCTCTTGTGCAGCAAAAAAAGAGTGGCAAAATCCCTGGCATCTTGGGCAGACTGGTGAGACTAATGCTTTAATTCTGGATAAAGAATACTAGTCAACCTGTACGCAGATATATGCCAGTAATTATGTTTTTATCTTCATGACTACATTATACTACATTAGGTCTACATGACACAACTCCTAATGCTTTACTTGAGTTTGCCAGACCCTAGGTAAGAGAAAAGGACATTGTGACTTACATGGATATTAGAGAGCTGTGCCATCAGCCCAGCAGAAATGTTCTATCTTGAGACTAGAGCCCAATCAAGCCCAGACATCAGCCAAAATATGGCCGATATGCAGCGATATGAACTCTTCTATTTTTACCAAGAAAGTTTTTTGGTAGTCTTGAAGTCCAATTCCGTGTTTCCAAGCAGTTTGGGCATCTTGTACTGCCTGAAATGCCTGAAATTTTTCTCATTTCTCTGGCATAAAGAATCGTAGAACAAAAATTCCAAATGTATTGTAAGGTAAGGTAGACTTTATTGATCCCCATAGGAAAATTTGTTCTCAGACCCATCCCTCAATGCTGCTGGGGCAACCTGTCAGGAGCTGTGGGCTGCTGTGGCGCCCAGGGACCCTTTGCCAGATCTTGAGCCAGGATCCTTGGCTGGAAGATTAGCCTACTGTGCATGTTTTAGGTTGATGGGGGAAACCGGACCAGAAAAGCCACACACAGTTCGGGAATCAAACCCAGGACCTTCTTGCTGTGAGGCAAGAGTGCTAACCACTAAGCCACTGTAGCTCTCTTAAAGCTCTATTGCACAGCAAGTTTGGTTAGGATGGGCTCAGTGGTTTTCTCAAAGAAAAAAGATGTACAAACAGTATTTTCTACCACTAGTTTTGTAATATTTTTTTACAATTCAAACTTCTACAAGCAGCTTTTAATAAAAGAAGTTGCTGTTGGCTGCTGTGGTTACAATAAGTCCCACACAGGGTGCAACACTGGTCAGTTAATTTATTGGACAAATCAATTATTACAACACGTTTGCCATTATAAAATGTTGAATTACTCTGTGTGTTTAAATATGAATGTGATTGCAGGGTGATCTTGGTGCCATTGATGAGAAGTACGATGTGGCTATCTCATCAAGCTGTGGCGCTCTGGACAATATTGTAGTCGATACTATTGACACTGCACAGAAATGTGTCACATTTCTCAAGGAACAAAACATCGGAGTGGCTACTTTCATTGGTCTTGATAAGGTATTTACCTTAAAGAACAGATTCACTTGATTTTAAATGTCATGGAAAACCAGGAAAGACCATGGAATTTTAAAATGCAATTTCCAGGCCCTGGAAAAGTTTTGGAATTGTATATTTTGGTGTAATGTTTTGGAAAAGTGTTTGAAATTTACAGTGTTTTTGTGTTGTGGAATAATGGTTTTCAACCGTTTTCTTTTTTCCTCAAGTGACCAATTTTCAATTTTAACAAATTAAATTGCACCAAAAGTGTATTTTTAATGTGCCATGTTGGACATTTTGAATACTATTTATTATTTTATATGTGTAAGTCATTGATTGGGTCTTGGAAATGTAGCCAAAATTTTGGGTAAAAAAGGGTATGAACCCTGAAACATTTAGTTATTTGTGCTATTTCCATTGATTTCTCACTTATTGTGGTATAGATGAAAGTGTGGGAGAAGAACATGGCTCCCATTAAGACTCCGGAGGACAGTCCAAGGCTCTTCGATATGGTGCGAGTAAAGGACCAGAGTGTGCGTCCAGCTTTTTACTTTGCTCTTCGTGACACACTTGTTGCCAAAGACATGGAGCAGGCAACTCGAATGGCCTTCCAAAAAGACAAGCGCTGGAGAGTGGTTACTTTGAAGGGACAAATAATTGAAATGGCTGGTAGGCCTGTCATTTTAGTTAGCTTTTTTTTTTATATCATGTAGCCCATGTTTTTTTACTTTTTGTGTGTGTGTGTGTGTGCCATAGGGACTATGACTGGAGGAGGAAGAGTGATGAAGGGTAGAATGGGTTCCTCTATTAATACAGAGGTCTCTCAAGAAGAGGTATGCTTTTTTTTAATAAATGAAATAACTTGTTGCTTGTTATGAACACAATTGTGCTCTCAAGGGCACTTTTCAACTCAAAAAGAGTGTGATTCTTCCAGATTGTTTAAATTCTAATGTTCTACCATTTTACTTTTACATCACAAATTAATGACCACAGAGTAGAATAAAATGTGTAGTTTGATTTAACTTATTTTATTTGTTTTTCCAGCTTGACCTTATGGAAAGCAGGCTTAATGAGAAAGTGACAAAGCTTCAGGGCTGCCAAGAAAAGAAGCTGCAGCTGGAGGAAAACGTCCAGCGCCTTAGGCCAGAGCTCCGAGACATGAAGAACACCCTGGAGAAATATGCCAAGAGCATGACTGTAAGGCAATCACACTCTCACCGCTCTTTTTCTTTTTTCTAACTCTGGACTCAGAGGCAACGGTGCACAAGAGTCTGAAAAAATAGAATTAAATTTGTTCTCTTGTGTCATTCAGAGTCTAGCTGATCAGGAGACTCATTTAAAACTTCAGATCAAGGAACTAGAGGCAAATGTGGTGGCTGCTGCCCCAGACAAAACTAAACAGAAACAGATGGAGAAGAGCCTTGAGGGTTTCAAGAAAGGTACCATCCTCTTAAGAACTTAAATTTTTAAGTTTTTTATATGTTGTATTTAAAAGGGGAATGTTAAACAATGAGGTTTGCACATAAACACATGCATTGTTGTAAAATTACATCATGTTGGTTTCACTTCTTTTCTTTCTCTTAGACTTTGAGGCAGCATCCAGTAAAGCTGGGAAGGTAGAAAACGAAGTGAAAAGGCTTCATAACTTGATTGTGGACATCAATAGTCATAAGCTGAAGGCTCAACAAGACAAACTGACTAAAATCAACAATGAGCTGGATGAATGTTCCTCTACTATCACCAAGGCCCAGGTGGCTATTAAGACTGCCGATCGGTGAGGAAATCCTAAGCTAACACCCCAGATAGATTAACTGGAAAGGCAATCACAAATGTTTTCTTTTATTGTAATGCAAGTGAATACATCTGAGTTGTGTTTTTGAAAGGGCTATATTATGCTTTTATTCATATTTATTATTATTCTATTTTTAAACCAATCTTGGTCACACCTAGAACAGCATTGCACCTTTTACAACCTTTAAAAACAGTACGTGATTAAAAAGTGAAGAGATCAGCAGAAGGCAAGAGAGTGCATAGTTGTGCTGTATTTTGAACATTATTTAAAGGATAAAGGAACTTCACCTAAACTTTTTGTATGATGCCATTTTAAAACAAAATTAAAAACTGTGATGAAGCGTACACTGTTTTTTGGATAAATGAGAGAGAGCAGTCTGGAAGTAGAGGGCTTGTTGATGGCTCAGAGCTTCCTGGAGTGGGCAGGAATTAATGGGAGAGGTGGAAGTTTGTGCAGCCGAGTGTTTTGAGACCTCAGAATGGCCATGTCATAGAATAGTTGATTACTTTAACATTTTTTAATAAAGCAAAACACAACTCCAGGTATGTGTTTGATGAGCAAACATTATAACATGGCAGAAAGCTCATAAAAGTAAAAAATAATAAATAAATAAAAGTAGGTTTTGCATGATATATCCCCTTTAAGAAAATGAAATAAAATTCTCCCTTTTAAAAAAAAAAAAAAAAGTTATATATATATAATAAGTATGAGGTTTAGGTATACTTCTATTTTGATATCTTTATCTCAGAGTTCAACACAGATATCAAATACAAACATTTATTCTAACTTTGCCTTACCTCTGAACTTCTGTTCGTGTTGCTTCTGTTTCTTTGCAGTAATTTAAAGAAGTGTGAGGAAAGTGTAAATCGTGTCCAGAATGAGCTGGAGGAGAATGAGAAGTCCATGGCGGAGCTTGCTGAGCAGCTCAAGAAACTAGAAGATGAGGCTGGAGAAATCATGAAGGACTGCCAAGAGGCTGAGGTTCTTATCACTTAAATGTACAAATATATTTTAATACAAATTACAGAATATGTAGGTTGAGGAACTTGTATGTTACTTTTAGGCGGCCCTCCCTGAGGTGCAGGGGCAGTACCAGGCCATTGTGAAAGAGATTAAGACTTTACAACAACAGGAGCATGCACTGCAGGAGGAGTCTCTGAGCGTCAGGCTTCGCATCGAACAGATTGAAACCAGCATCACTGAGCACAACAACAAGATCAAGCACTGGCAGAAAGAGGTGACTGCATTTGTCGATTAATCATCTGGGGAAGGGTTACATGTGCATCTCAGTTATTAGTAGGCCTCTTTATTTAATTAAACAATTTTCACCCAAGACCGCGGCGCTGCTCAGGAGCATGGAGTGAAAAAAATACTGATACTTTTTTTACAGATGCCACACCAAGCAGCGCAAAGCAGATACAATAGCAAAACTTTTTTTACTTGCTGTACATTTAAAATAGCTGTAAATTTAAATGATTTCAGTGTGTAATTAAAGGTGTTGGTATGTTGTAGTATAGGTAGTAAGTTTCTGTGATTAAATACGTCTGATTGTTCTACTGACAGCAAATGGATAGGAATTTTTAATTTAAAAAATGCATGTTTATTTTGGTCGTGATTCACAGCCAATCAATTGCCTTTTTAACCTGCTGATGAGCTGATATTTTTTAAACTTGTTTTCATTTATGATATTTAGGCTTCCAAATTATCTCTTCATTCAATTGAGGACCAACCAGCAGAAGAACTGGTGTCTTTCACTCCCACTGAACTTGAAGAAATCTCAGGACCTAATGTCATCATCAACAAAATGGCCACACTAGAAACCCAGTGTGCTCAGATGAAGCCAAATCTTGGGGCCATTGCAGAATATAAAAAGAAGGTATTTACAGATGTGCCAATGTTAGTATTTATCTATACAAGAAGCTCATTACCACATTTCAGACATTTGATACTTGTTGGGCAGTCACATTTTCTGTGTTTATTCTGTATAATGTATTTTATGCAAATTATTAATATATTTGTTGTTGCTGTATTACAGGAGGAACTGTACCTGCTGCGTGTGGCCCAGCTTGATGAAATTACTACAGAGAGGGACAACTTTAAGCGTGGCTATGAAGATTTGCGTAAACAGCGTCTCAATGAGTTTATGACAGGATTCAACATGATCACAAATAAACTAAAGGAAAACTACCAAATGCTCACATTAGGAGGTGACGCAGAGTTGGAGCTGGTTGACAGTTTGGACCCATTTTCAGAGGGAATCATGTTTAGGTAAAAAATATATATATATATTCATTTTCAGAAATACATTGTAAATACAATAGTATCATTGTCTCATTTTAGTGTCCGTCCACCAAAGAAGAGCTGGAAAAAAATCTTTAACTTGTCTGGAGGAGAGAAGACACTCAGCTCTCTGGCTTTGGTGTTTGCACTTCACCACTATAAGCCTACTCCACTTTACTTTATGGATGAGATTGATGCTGCATTGGACTTTAAAAATGTCTCCATTGTGGCCTGCTACATTTATGTAAGTTTGAATTCAAACTATTAAATAACAATATCTCAAAATTTATTGAATAATATTGGTCATGTTTAATAGCCAAACTAAAATCTAGATCTTATTTTTTTTTCTCTATTTCTGTTTAGGAACAAACCAAGAATGCCCAATTCATTATAATCTCTCTGAGGAACAACATGTTTGAGATTGCAGATCGTCTTATTGGCATCTACAAAACGCACAACACCACCAAGAGTGTGGGGATCAACCCGAAGACCATTGTGTTCAAAGAAATTGCTTAAATCAGGGCACCTCTTTTAATCTGCTGTTTTACCTTTTCTTTTTTATTTTGTACATATTTTCTTTTCAATTATAAAAATGCTGCTATTCCTCTTTTCTCTAATAAACACTTTCTAAAATGACAAATGACTGTTTAAGTTACTTACCACCAGTATGATAAATGGTTATGTTCAATGTGCCAGATGCCATCACACTTTGTTGTAGTTAACATTTGGGGACCACTTCACAAAGCAGGTTAAAAAAAAAACCAGAGTTTAAATGTGGACACAGTTATCCTACTCAGCGTTTCCTGCTTCACAAAGCAAGTTTGGAGTTATTTTAGTCAACCAAGAGTTCAAGGAGCAAATTTATTATCAATGGAGCCAATAAAAGAGGATTCACCATGGCAACAGTAATTAGGAGTAATGTGACTCTAGAGGTTATATTCAGGTTCAAGAAGTGATGGACAGCACCTGCACAGGCTATAGTTGTTTAAAGGTACTGGAAGCAGCATGCGCTCATACTGGTTTGAAAACGGTACTACAGTCTAAATCAAAACAATGGTCTATGGGTTGCCAGTCATTCTGCTTTTCTGTTTGGACAATCAGTAATATAGTTTTAGAAACAAATTGGGCATTATGTAAATTATATTTTTATTAATAAATCTGCTGTACCATTATCAGTAAAACTAATATTTGATTTAAACATGTTTACCTCATATCTGGGGACACGGGTAATTTTTATGAATACAAAAAATATATATACCACTCATAGCACCTTTAATGCATAATTACAAAGTACAAAATTGTTTTTTATATTAACATTGTACATATAATAAAATATAAAGATTTATATTTTAATAGTTCTATGTTGAAATTATACAGATGCTTTTTTGCATTTAATTTTAATATTCTCAGCGCTACTGAAGAAGAATAACATAAAATCAGAGCAGCAGCAGGAAACTAATAAACTGAACCTAACCTGGTACTGAGACCAGGTTAGGTTCACAAAGTGAGTTACTACAGTAACAAACAGAGTTTAGGTTAACTGTGAAACAGAAAAATGCCTTTGACATCATTTATTATGTTAAAACTCACAAAATGAAAATTACAAAAAATGACAACAGGGATTATTAAAGTGGCATTTGTACACAAAGTATAGTTTAGTACAACTCACTTAAATGACCTTTGTTTAAAATACTGGTCTGACCGTTTGGAAAAAGTAAAAATGGCGGTATTAGTCAACACAAACTAAAACAACAACACACACACATAAAAAGAGTACATGAATACACTGTAAGTGCCACTTGAACCTGCGCTCTGCATTGTAATACGTTTACACTGACAGTAAACTGTCTGGAAAAATCAAAGGACAACTCTTAATCGCTATATCCCTATAAAAAACCAATACAACATTACTAAATACTTTAACAATAACAACATTCAAACTTACATGATAACTGTAAATGTAATTTACAACGTAATTGTTGTCCATTCAAAACTTACTAGAATGGTATCAGTATTTTCAATTTCTTTGTTGCATTATGGTAAGATCCAACTACCAGACATAATTATCTCATTAATATTTCTCAACATTTTTTGAATAATTTCCCTGCCCTGGCCTATGAAATATTACTACACTGCTGGCCATAACCCATTTTTGTTTAAAAGCAGAAAATGTAGAGCCAAGTAAAACTATGTCTAAAAATTCTATCCTTGGAAATAGGGAAGTGAAATATAATGAATGTGAATATATAATGTTAGAAATTAGTCACTTTACTCTGGCCAACATTTTAGTGACCTAAAGAAAGTCGCAAGCTGCTGTAAAGCCTGTTCTGCCATTGTGGCAAGATGAGACCTCTGTACAGAGGCAAAGAGCAACTCTGCTGAGCTCCACAGAGATATGATGAGTTCACTGCTTAGGTCATGGATCACCTGACTTATGCTAGATAGCAGAGAGAAACCAATTGAGGCTCCTCCCACAGGGTTGCCCCACAGAATGATCAGCAGCAGTCCCAGGAGTAGCACAGCAAGTACCAGTGGCACTGACCACAGATACTGGAGCCAGGAGTCAGGACGAACACACTGCTCCTTATCACGACATCCCACACAACATGACAGTTTAGGAACAGGTGCCTCATCTAGACTCCTAATGGTCACAGCAGGCCAGTGTTTGTGCAGGTAGTCTGCTGCTCGAGGGCTGACAGACAGGTTTAACACAGAGGGTAAAGGGGTTCGGATAAACTCCTCCACTCGCTCTCTGAACAAATGTACTTTGTCCAGGAACACCAGAGCTGAATTCTCATCCTCAACAGCCGTGCCCAAAGACACTAGGTCCAGCTGCTCCTCCTGCTCAAATCAGAACAACAATCACAACTCTGCTTATAGAGAAAATTAACCAGTACTGTGTAATTTGATATACAGCAACTAGGCATAGGGAAATTACACTTACTCAACAGCCATAGACTGAGAATACCAGGAAAAAATGTGTCAAACAGACCTGACCCTAAGGACATAAACCTTAATAAGGTGTAATGCTTTTGTTAAGTTGGTAGAAGACCGCATGCTAAGTGACCCATGCAGTTGGGGCTTTTGATATAACATCTATCCCAAATAACAGCTATTTTACACCAGAATGTGGTGTAAGATTACCTAATGTTACAAGGTGGTGCATATCAATTCATTTGATTCTTCCTTTGATGTATTATTATAAATACTAAAAACCAAAGGCTTATTCCTGAAACATCTATAATAGCTTCATAGTACAGGGCCCTAAAATATTAAGTATAATTTAAATAGCCAGTCAGCCTTGAACCACACCTGTAACTCCTTGACCCTGTAGATCAGTGGGTCATATGCATGTGCCACTTCTGCACGTGCTTTATCCAGGGCTTCCAAGTATGCCTGTTTTTTCTTGACCAGTGTTGCCTCCAGTGTTTCAAAGAACTGAAGAACCTCCTGTCTATCTTGCCATAGCATACCCTCACAGCGCTCTTTTTCCCGCTCTAGCTGCTTCCCCAGTTCACAAACCTGACAAAGGCAGAAAAAGGGAAGGCTTAACAAAACTGAAACAAAACAGGTAGAAAATAAGACAACTCCTTACTTGTGCCCATTTCTGCTCAGAGAGTTTAGCCAGCAGTCGTGGGGTCTGCTTCTCCCTGATGTAAGCAGCCTGGAGGTCATCTATGGGGTGTCCCTGATGCTGTCCAATAGTCAGACACAGGCCACAGATGAGCTGTCGATCCTGAACACAGTACATATTCAGTGGCTGATGCTGGTGCTCCTCACAGGATGGCCCGTGAGGTTGACCATCCTTCTGATACTGATAGAGAAAAAAGAAAAAAATCAAGGTCAGACAGTAGTAAGTGCTGCCCTTTGGTACTCAAAATAATTTAAGAGGATGAAAAGGACTAAATATGTAGTTAAACACAAGAGGTTCTTTCCTACTTTCTCAATTATTGCCTTTAGTGACACATTGCAGGGCAGGGCATCAGTGCCAGTGGGGGGCAGCTCCGCCACACTGCGACAGTTGGGGCATTTGAGAGGCAGACGAAGTGGGCGCCAGATGGAGTAGTTTGTGGACACCTGGAGCAAGCTGTCCAAGCACGTTTTGCAGAAGGTATGCGAGCAAGGTAGAACTCTGGGGTCCGAGAACAGAGAATAGCACACAGAGCATGTCAGGTCCTCCTCCAGGCGGTGCATGACGTTGAAGATGAAAAGGCCAGGCTTGGAACAGGATGCCTAGGAAAGATGGTCTGGTAGCACAGTTCAGAGGATGAAATGTTATCTGGGAAACCTGTTTAGCAAAATACACCACCTTACTGCCTGCAAAACATGAATATGACAAGACACTAAATGTGTGACTCTTGAATTTTAAATAAAAAAGAAAACATTTTGCCATTAAAAGTGTATAAGGTAAATGTATGCAGTGCAGATGCTGCAGAAGACAACATACCAGAACCTAAAAAGTGGCTAAGATTGTTACATGATCAGTTATGTTGTTGTGAATGTGTGCTTTTAGTTACAGCCAGCTCTGTTGCAATAGAAGGCCTTATGCCATACATCGTTCAAAAACATACACTCATGCACACTTTTGTATTAAGAATAGGGCTGTCAATAGTGTGCAACGCTGCTTAGACATTTTTGATACATCAAACTACTGCCATTGGCGCCTAGATTCAAACCTAGATAGTGCTCCACAGTCAAATGACTTTCAGATAAAAAAGGCCACTTTAAAGTACAAGACAGTAACTGTATATTATAAAAGTCATTACACTAAAAGCGAAGTGAAATATCGTTGTCTACGTTTTAAAAATTAAAAAAATAAAGACGCAACATTGACTTGAGTCCACCTTTCGGTGGTAACCTGCATGTTAAACTTAAACTTTTTAAATATGTATAAATTAACTTTGTTTAAAGAGAACTAGAATACATTAGCAAAAACTCACCGTCTACTCGGAACTGCGTCTTTCCAAACTTTGGACCAGATCAATGTATTTATTATAAGACTTCCATGACCGGACCGAACAAAGCCTTCATTTCCTGTTATGTTTGTGGTGCGTTTAGGTACCTGTGGTAAACGGAGGGCTTACTTTTTTCTTTACGTGTCGTCTGTAACTATGGATGTCGAATTTGGGACATTTGTAGTTAATTTCCACTTTTCTACTTCCCGATTTTCATGGAAGCCTTGTGGTTTAAATTAATATTATGGAGCCGGTAAGCCAGTACATCTTTAAAAAGCAATGATCAGGCGTTCCTCAATGTTTTTTCCATTGCTGTACTGCGCATGCGAAAAATCTCTATCCAATCAGGTCAGGCTTAGCATTTGAACACAAGCTTTTTCAAAGTATTGGATAAACTAGTTAGGAAACCTACGCCACCGAGATCTATGTAAACGGATAAAATTTACAGGACCACTTCAGACTTCACAACAGACCACACACACACACAGTCTCTCGATTTGGGTTTCACTATTTATTTTTCTCGAAGACAACCTAACTTGTATTCTATCTCCCAAAGGATCGTGGACAAACCACTTCTTTAATGAAATATTTTGTTTTGAAACCACATCTTTGCTAAAGAGGAATGCTGCATAAAATAACCCTATGCTTAACAGAAGATTTGAGCATAATCTGCAATTGTTTACTACAGTTTTTAGAAAACAGAAGTGATAAGCATGTACAACTAGCCAGTAAATATATTGTTTGGAGGAACAAAAGTACAGCAAACTTATTCATGGGTTTATTTATTTTAAGGAGTACCCATTTAACTCCAGTTTTACAATGGGGGAACCATTTAACATTGAGAATGGAAGTTTAGGTCCCCTTTTAGTCTGAGGTACAACAGCATAAGTCTAAACTGCTGCTCCTGAAATAAGGTATTTTTCATCACTAAAATCATCATTGGATTACTCTAGAAAGAACAAAGATTGTGGTTAAGTGATGCATACTGTAGGTTGTTAGAAGGTCAAAACTATGAAACCAACCAACACACCTTAAAGACTTCAGGCCTCACTTTGCAATACATGTGCAAAACCACAGATTTAGCAAACTGGACACTGAGTGGAGAACAAGGTAAGGGGTCAACATGTAACATTAAAGCACAGCTTTACTTAAAATGAAAATTACACTGTATCCACAGCCTAAGGAAACTAAAATACCCTAAAATAACTGTGCTATAGTTTATTTCATGCAAAGGCTATGATTCACAATCCTACATGAAATGGCCGTTGTTCTCTTCTCCCTTGGTGAGAAGTCAAAGCTATGGCAACATTACTGCAGAACAGCGACTTCGCTGTAATCGAAGAAAAGTAAAGACATGTCACAAGGGAACAAATCATTTGGTTAATTATAGTGACGTCAATAGTGAGTCAAAATTTCACAGCATCAAGCCCATGTCTGGTGTGTAGGTTAATTATGCCAGTGGTATATGATCTTCGTCAATCATCTTTACAGAAGCAATGAAAACTAAAAGCTGAAAATAAAAGTATCATAAAAAGGAACACACTGGAGGCAAAAACAAGAGCCAAAAAAAAAAACAAAAAAAAAACAAAAAACAAAACAAAACAAAAAAAACAAAAAAACACCAAACGCATCTTCATACAATGCACTGCTGCTTCACACCTGCCAATAGCATTGTCCAGTGTCAATTAATACTAACTTAATTATTCAAAACAAAAAAACTTGTGATGACAATGATTTTTTTTTTCATATCCAATGTTCGTGCTATAAGGGATTTGAGGATCAGCCTCTCTTTCAAAAGTGGAATTCTGTGTCCAAAACCTTTGCTAACCTCGATTTGATTTCTCTATTTTGTTACTCTTCAGATGTTGTAGTTTCTCCTTCCTCTCTTTACATGCGTTTCCACCATCCTTGCAGTCCCAGTCACGCGCGCAGTCAAGCACACACTTCATCCGTCCATACTCTTGCACACGCGACTTGCGCAGCCGGACTCTTGGCCTTGCCTCCATGGGAAGAGGACATTGCCCTATGAGGGCGTTTCGTTGGAGATGAACCTGGCTCCTCAGCACTGAGTCCAGACATTCATACACAATGGGTCCATTCACACACATGTCTGATAGCGTGGCCGATTGGGGGAGGGGCACATTTAGGGTGGCGCCCTCTTTAGTCGGAGGACCGCAGAATTGTGAATTGTTCATGGTTCATCTCAGTTCGTTATTATTTTCATCTCTGCATTTTCTGGTACTGATATATTTCAAGACCTCTTGATTTATATTATTGGATGTCCACGATTCTCCTTGGGTAGGAGTTTTTCATATCATTTGACGTAGATTTCCAGTGATGACTGCTCCAATAACAGAAGTTATGTCAGCATGTCTCTCAACGCATTCAATGTAGATGTTTTGCTTTTTTGCAACATGTAGCCACTCATTCTCATTCGCACCCACTCGCCATCTCAAACTTCATTTGGGCTGGTTCCCCGGGAATGCCAAATGAAATCCATACATTTTCCTCTCAGTTAAGATGCAGCCATAGATCCCACGAGCCAAGCACTATGGATCAAATTTCTCACACTCGCTCTCTCTCGCTCTAATTTTTTATGTTGAACAGAGTGCTGCATCATGAACAAAACTCCAGAATACCCCAGATGCCTTCTAGAACTGGAATCCCTCAGCTGGCACGTTGGCAGAGTTAAAGCCATAGGTTCCACCTTGGATGGCCTCTGGAACCAGGCTGGTGTCTTCATCAATCTATAACACATTAAGAACAGGAAATCTAAAATTCTGCTACATTTATTCATTCAATAACATAATATAGCACACTGAATTTAGTTATATATTAAAATAACTCACATCGTCAGATGAGAAAAACTGGTCAATAATTTCATATGCCAATTTGTAGATATCTTCATTTTCATGATTCTGCAGTTGCTCCACTTTTTCTAAACCTGATTAAGGACAGAAATGCAATGCAAGATTATTCAACACAGAACATATTGACTTGTATATAAATATTAGAAAGCTACATTGAACAAATGTACCTCCACACTCCTCAATGAGGTTAGCAATAGTTACTGCCTCATCATCAGCCATTTTCAGAATATTGCTCAGCCCATCAAGGACTACTTGTACGACCTGGGCATCCTTCACTGTTAGCAAGTTGCAGAATGGTGGAATTACCTGCTTCTCAATCAGGTGTGCCACCTAGTGACATATGATGCACAATACCTAATTATTAACTAAGCCTTCATTTATTTGTTTTTGTTTTGTTCAAAAAATGCATGGATAGAATTGTGATTTTACAGTGTTGAAAACGTACCTGATCTTTCCTTCCACTAATTGTCAGGTTGCTGATAGCCCAAGCCGCTTCTTTTTGTGTCCCAAAATCACCCTACAAACATTAACAAAAAAGGCATGCCATACTTTAAATATACACTTTAACTTTTATCAATGGGTTTCATGAGGCATAAACAAACCTTGTCAAGTAGGTGGATTATCATAGGAACAAGGTTGGCATCAATGACAGCTTGCACCTGCTGCTGGTTTCCTGCTGTTATGTTAGACAGAAACCACACTGCCTCCTACAGGACAAAGTATTACTGTCAGTCAAGCTGAACATGCAGTAATATATGCACCAATATGAAAATTAAAAGAATAATTTAGTTTGTGTTGATTGGATCAGAACTTAGAGGACTGTGTAAAGTGACCTCTAAGACATAGAGACAGTGCTGTAGGAGGGGCAAGGGTGAAGTGGAGGCTTTAATCATTGCTTCTGTCACAAATGTGGCCTCACTTTCACATGACAGATCTCAGATGCACTCCTTTATCAGCAAAGACACATGGTCTTAGCACCCTTAGGCCACCAACCAGTTGAAACACACATTCAGATTCACAGTCAACCTAACTAAAATTCATCTCCAACTGCAGACCACCTTTATCTTTGTTGTTGCTGTTGTCATCCTCTTCATTCCTCAAGCAGAGAATTCCCTAAATCCCAAAAACTACCATTCACTCCTGCACCAAGTCTCTGATTTCATCACATCCAGTCACAATGGCCTCTGGGATCAATATGGAGCACCTTTGTATGCCACTGAGAAGCAAGGATAATACATTACCTTGTTGATTTTCTCCTTTGGATGAGTAAGAAGAGCAGGGAAGTGATTGAGAGCATGACAGTTGAGCACCACCTGGGTCTGTTCGTCTGTTCCAGTCACTATGTTTCCCACAGCTCTAAGAGCAGCAGTCTGTATAAAGGACATACACCCATTGTCACATCAAAATCCTGAGATATAAACATTTAACAAGAAGACAAACAATGACTATCAACCCTGTTTATTCTTACCTGAACTTTGACCTCCTGATGACTGAGCAGAGGAACCAAATAAGGCACAATGCCAGAGTCAATGACCATTTGGATCTGCTCATTGCCGGCATCAGTCAGGTAGGACAAAGCCCACACAGTGTCAACCAAGATCTAAATGAGAAAAAAAAACACAAAAAAAGTTAATATTTATGTAGTATTAGATGAACAAAAACTTCAAAAATAAACTTCCTGTTTATTTCACTTACACTAACATCTGAGTGGCGGATTAACACAAACAGAGCTGGCAGAATCTAAAAGGACAAAACAGAATAAACTTGTCATTAAAAACTTGTTCCATCTTGTAATTACATATAGTATGACACTAATTAACTTATCAGTTAAACACACACACCTCCTGGATGGTCTCCATGGATGGTGGGGGATCCTTGTGGCGACACAGATTTACCATAACCCAAGTGACATTGCGAAGAAAGGTGATGGGAATGGAGGGACTAATGAAAGACAGCAGAGGTTTCACTACTCCCAGGTCGATGACATAGTCTCTGCATTGGGGGCCATCACCTAAAAAAAAAATCCTTGAGCCAGTTATCCCGGAAGGAACAGCATGACATGCCCATAATCAACATTTGCTTTGACTTACCAATTATGTTACCCAATGCCCAAACCGCCTGTTCACACACATTCTGATGAGGAGAGTGAAGAAGCCTCAGGAAGAGTGGCACAGCATCTTAATGACAATAAAAAAAATACTATTAAGACCCCATCTTTTAATACACAAAACACCATAAAACAACATTTACGAACACTAATGAAACAAACTATGCATCATAAAAAAATCAACATCTTTGCAGATACAATGACTATAACTAAAATATTTCTCCCTGTAACCTACCTTTCTACTAATTATGTTAACAGTCTTAAATAAAACAGATAAACAAAATGTAGAACCAAACAATTTAAATCTGAAGCAGTATACTTACTGGCTTGAACCACTGCTTGAGTTTGCTCTGAGGTTCCTGATGCTATGTTGGTGAGAGCCCAGGCTGCCTCAAACTGAAGGGATGGACTTGAAAGATAATTATAATAAAATAAGTGCAGTAAATAGAGTGGCAAAAATATTTAAGGTGACCTTTAACTATAAATAATGTAGAAAGTCATACTGTAGCATCAACATGTATATATATGCCTTACTTGTCATCCCTGTCCAGGCAGTGCACCAGTATGGGAAGAATCCCAGACTTTAGCAGGTCATCAATGGGAGGATTACGATCACTGGACAACAACTTCCTAGAGAAAACCAATAACAAAGGCCCATTTCAAACTCAACTTGAAACATACCAACAGAATCAAATCAGCATCTGCAACTTTGCCCATACAATGTTATTGCGTTTCACATTTCAACATTGTGTTTCACATTTCAACATTATGTGATAGAACTAAACAGTCATTTAACAAAGAGAGGTGCATCTAAAAAAAAATAAAATTTAAAATATGTAAAAATTCATTCAAAATGTAAAACTTGTATTGTTATAGCACATACAGAGTGAAACATATCAAGCAATCATTTCTTTGAATTTTGACGTGTATGGCTTACAGGTAATGACAACCAAAAATACTGCATGTCCGAAAATAGAAAGAAAAATACACAACTTAAACTGAAATAAAATTACTAACACACTAATGTTGGTGTAATAAAAATACGATGTGGAGCGCTGCACGGGTACACATAAAGTAAAAAGTTAAGACAGGCGCTCTTTGGAAAAATGGGGGTTACTTAACAACTGGAAAATAGAGTAGGCCCTTGTCTGCTGTGTCTACTGGGCCTTCCCCAAGGTGCAAGGACACCTGCACCCTGGGGAAGGCCATGTCGAGCCGAAACGCGTTGGTGTGTGTGCTTTTATTTGAAGAGCCATGATTTAAAAAAGACTTCTTAACTATACAAGAGAGAGTGTTTTGGACTTTATTGTCTGTGCAAACCATGTAAAAAGTCTTCAAAGATTTTTTTACCCAGCAGACTACAGCCTACTCTATTTTCACACTAATGTTGCATTTTGAAAAGTATGTACAGTATGTATAAGTACTCAGCATTTGTTTGGGGCTCTTTTTTTCATGAATTACTGAATGGGGCACTGCTGATTCCTTTTAGAATATTTACATTTTGAGATTCTGAATTCAGGTTTTCATTAACTGCAAGTCATAAAAAATGCACACAATATGTTTTGAATATATATGAGTTTCACTTTTTGAAATTAATGAAAAATCACTTTTAAACAATATTTTCATTTTTTTTTTGGATGCACCTGTAAGTGACTGAAATCACTGACCTGGCAGCCTGAACAGCACTCAGCTGGATGCCCTGGTTATCGCTGGTAGCATTCTACAATCAAGCATAAAAAATACACTTCAAATGATCAAATAATTTCTGTAAGCTTTTTTTCATATCTAATATCAAATGTTCAGATTGTAGAAGAGCACGCGCACACGCACACACAGGTATACAACAATGATAATAAATACTGATAACTGTGATGGTGATAAAGTAAACTTACTTGCACTATTGCTTCAAGAGAGGTGTTTTGCTAAAAATAAAACAGTGAAAATATTTAATTAAAACATTGCTACAATTTTTAAATTTCATGAATAAAAAAAGACAGACAGATTTAGGCTGTCAAACAAAAAAATACCTTGAATATTTAAAATATTTTAACATATCCCAGAGAACCTTGGTTCATGTGCCTATATGCACAGATGACAGCAAATGTATGTCAGTTTGAGGATTGTGTCAGGGAGTAGAAAACAGAACAACAACAACATACCACAGGTCTACTTCAAGAGGTTTTTAGTTTCATGTCTAGTATGACTTGATTTGTAGTGCTCAAGCTAGTAACATTACATTGCATTATACATTTGCTGATTCCCAGGTTTTTTATATTTGCGGCTCTTAGCAAACATGTGAAAGACAAATAATTTCTACAAAGCCAAGTGTTAGGTTGAGCAACAGCCAAAGTAGATCTGTACATTCAGAATGCATTTAGTTTAGAAATGTCAAATGCCAAAAATGCATTTTTAGGGTTGACTTGGAAGTGTCAAATGCCAGTGAGGCCCATGTAATACTGTACCATGGTAATTGAAACTTCTAAATCAAATGTTCTTTTTTTCTGTCTTTTCAGCTATTGTACATAATACACACATTTAACAAAACAAAAGAATGAATGCGGAGATATCAAACGAAAGCAGCACATGAAAAACTGTGTATATTTGCCAAATTAAGAGACAGCAGTGACATTCACTTTGAAATCAGTATGCTTTTGAAGAAAAAACAAAATATGTAATTAATATTTGTCGCAGATCTGATCATTAACAGTTAATCCCATCGCTTTTTCCCAGTGTTCCCTTTTAATGTTTAATTTACATTGATTAAACAGAAAATACGATATAAAGAAATATTATTTATCTTCTAGTGTCGATATTATAAAAAAAAACAAAAAAAACATGCATCTTTATAGATTTCAAACCAGCTGAAATGTGCATAAGTGTGGCTGTTATTTAGAGAATATTAGACAGCAAGTATGTATAAAAATGATTAACTCCTTCGCTCTTCTGGCCTGTCTAACTGGCACTGAGAAAGTCAGGATATGGACAGCGGCATCTTCAGTGTCAGTGCTAATAATCACACTGAAGAGGTGGGAGCAGGCACATCATAGATGCACACACAAAGACAAGCACATGCATTACAGCCAGACATGCCATTTTATTACAATGGCATTTTATTTATTCACTTTGACGAGAACATTGCAC
The DNA here is from genome assembly GCA_020698575.1 of Bostrychus sinensis. Lineage (NCBI taxonomy): Eukaryota > Metazoa > Chordata > Actinopteri > Gobiiformes > Eleotridae > Bostrychus > Bostrychus sinensis. The sequence goes on from CM036245.1 coordinate 23,480,745, forward strand.
AAAAAGTATGCTCTCAAAAAATATTCAGGGTCCCATATAGCCCTAAAGTAGGAATAAGATACTGTACAAAATAAATAAGATATCACTTATGGAACCATACCGATCTGAAATCTCCATCAACATCAGAGTCCTCACAGATATCTTCATGTGGTACATTTCTTCTCTTCAGAAGGTGCTCATCTCTTTTGTTCTATTTGGAACAACAGGAAAAATGAATATTTGGTCTTGATCAAATATGTGATATGCATAAAACAAGACCCACCTTTCTGAGTTCCACCACTACTTCAGTTCTCTGTCTTCTCATGGTCTGTGGAGACAATAACATATGTGCATTACTTGTGTACAAGGATCTGTGATTTTGTTTTTTGTTTAGAATGCATTAGTTCGAAGGGTTTATGTTCCTGGGACATAAATGTATTTTGGTACAAAATTTGACCATTTGTTTGTTGATGCATATGCATTCTAATATGTTGTTTCAGGCTTAGACAGGTTTCTAGGCGTAGGCGGAGGTATTTCTTGCCTGGTGGCCTAATTCAGGAGCTGCTTGACAGACAGGATGTTTGTCTATACATTCAGGGTTTACAATGTTTAAAGTTATTCCACACAAAGTATAAAAGTATATTACTTTTAAATTGCTGTCAGGGTGTGCTGAAGTAACGTAAAACACACGCTAACTTTAATGTGGATCGCTTACAGGCCGAGAAGGTTTGATCTATCCTTCGTGATAGCTACACATGCGTGGCAACGTGGTAGAAATAGATAGGTATTACAAAACAATATGACCCCTTTGTACTTTCACTGTTCTGTCGAAAAATGGAGTGGTTCGGAAACTTGCTGCGTTTCGCCATTGTTTTAGGTAATAAAGACGGGGGATGGGTGGAACTGCAGCCACCAGCACCAAGCCCAACGATGAGCTCCAGCAAGAAGCTAACAAGCAGGCTAGGCAGCTAACTCTTGTATCATAACACCCATTTAGCTGTGCACTAACATTAGATGCCAAAATATTAAATCATTACCAATTTTTAACTATAAACTTAAACAAAGTTACATTTAAAAGTAAAAACTGTAGTTATTTGGTTGACTACTACGTCGAGCTAATGTTAAGTCCTTTTAGTGGTTGATCATCTTTACTTAAGTTAGCATTTCCCCATGGGCCTGGTTAGCACCATAGCACTGGGCTAAGCTAACGGAGCATACCCAGAAGCGCTCACTAGTTAGCCTCTATGTTTTATTACTAACCCAATCATATGTTTCACAAAACCAACACAGAAACCAAAACACAGTGTCTTAAACATAAATGGGAAAAACGTAAAGAGCCCGGTTAAGGGTAAAGGTAGTCCCCAATAGTGAAAATTATAAACGACGTCACAGTGAATACAAGCTGGCCGCGAGCAGAGGCTGCACCGCGGAGAAGGGAGATCCTCGCCAATTTTTTTTACCTCCAAATCTCGGCCCTTGTTCTTGAAGTTCTTCAGCCGCTGGTTGTCTAGCTTCTCCTGGTCGGCCATATTTGCAGTCGTGTTTTATTACAACGTTAGTCGTAGATTTAACTGGTAAGCTGCCTTTTTCTAGTTCCCTTTCTCGGTCTTCGCTAGCGGACTATTTTCTGCTGCTGTGTCCGCAGTGCATACTGGGAATGCCGGGTGGAGGAAGAGGACAGCCCGCTCTGGCGTAGCTGGCGTAGAGGAAGGAAGGGTGGGGAATTCCCCTCAGCTCTCATTGGTCTCTCTGCTCACGTACGTCGGTGCAGCGCCACGACAAATAGACCTACGTTTAATTTCATTCATCAAAAATATGTAGGATTTGTATAATAGCCAACAAGCTCTACATATAACATATGTAATGCCATTCAGTAGGCCTATGCTCCTTTATTTTTATTAAAGACCAGACAATTTTCTGAGCTTATTACAGCATTAAAGATGTAGCCTATACGTCTTTAATAGTTCCTTTAAAGAACACACATTTGACAAAAAATAAAAACACAAAAAAGTGTAATTTTCTAATTAGGCTGACACAGACTTTTCACCAACAATGATAGACTTAAAGCTACATGTTTACATTCAATATAGGCCTATTGTAATAATAGTACATTGTTGTGCATACCCTACTTAAAACTACGGTTTTATAGACCTAATGTAGCTATCTAAAATTGAATAGGCTGTTTGTGCTGTTGGTAGTAGTTTTACCTTTGGTGAAGTTTATCCTACCACTCTGTAAATGTTACCATATTAAAATATTTAAGGCTATTACAATGGTTTTGTCCCCAGTCATTTCTAATTCTTAGTTCTAGGTAAAATGGGGCTCCTGCACAGCTGTGAACTGTTAGCTAGTAGGCCTAGGTGTGCAGACTAAAGCTAGCTTCAGAGTTGTCATGCTGGGGCAATTTAACTTAATCTTTATCTTAATGTCTTCTTTAGTCTGCTTCAGTGGTGTCTTCATTAGATAGACCATTTTTCTGATTCCGTCCTCAAGTCCCATGCCAGTGGCAGCTGAACAGGGCTGAATGAACCAGGCTCTGCCCTCGCACACTCTCCTAAGATCCAGCTTTTCACAGAGGGCTCCTGCACTCAAAGCCCCCTCAAAGTCCTGTTTATTGGCAAGGACCACCAATGGAACTCCCTTAAGGCTCTCATAACGTAGGGCCTTTAAAAGACATTAAATGGATGATTTAGTATGCTAATATTTGCTATAGATGGTTTTGTGCTTAAGATGATTTTGTTCTATTACCCGATGAAGTTCCTTGCGAGCCTCATCTAGTCGTTTTTGATCCCAGCAGTCAACCACAAACAGCACTCCAGCTGCATCAGTGTAGAAATGTTTCCAATAAGGTCTCATCTTTTTCTGGCCACCAATGTCCCATACAGTTACTCCCAAGCTGCTCCTGTCTGTGTCCAGGGTCTCCACATTAAAACCCACAGTCGACACAGTCAACACACTCTCATTGTATTTCAGTTTGTACAACAGAGTGGTCTTTCCTGACCCATCCAGTCCCAGCATCAAGACCTGAGCCTGTTTCTGAGGCTTGGAGCTATGAGTTCCCATTTTAGAAATCCTCTTTTGAGTAGGCTACACAAAAAGCTGATATTGATATTCTCTGATCTGCTCAGTCTCTGCATTGCCTTGTATTTAGTAAGCAAGAAGAGAGTCCACCCCTCTAGGTTGTGATGGGAGGTTTCTGCGTAGCTATTTTTAATATAGTGACAGTGTAAGTGACCGAAAGGTTCTGTGTCCTGCAGGAGCACACCACACCTGCTCCAGATCATCATGCATACTAGTACACAGGAAGCGACGCAGCCTACACCAAGAAAACTGCCTGTTTTGACTGAATGTCATCATCAGTGGCATCTATAGACTATAACTAATGAAAACCCTTTTTTATATGAACTGAAACTAGTTGAAGCCAGTTATATTCATCCAGCAGAAGGGCAATAAGGTACTATAATGATGCTGCAGACAAGCTAGTAAAAATAAGCAGCTGTATTTTACTTGGTAGCTGGCGAAATTTTATGGTAGATAACAAGGTCGGCCCTAGCAGCAAAAGGCTTCTGCATTACACAACAACAAAATTTAATTTAAAAACTATGAAAGGTTAGTTTTTAATGTCATATATCAATTCTTATGGTTTATTATAGTCAACAAAAACAAATACAGAAAGTGCCACATATTTATTCTGAACATACATTGTCAAGATTGAATGTCCATATCTAACAAATTGATCTATGAGCAGGTGTATTGCTTTCTTTATTTACATTAATAATTATAATACATAGACTGTACATTCATCTTAATGACTTTCAGTTATTCTACAAGCAAGTTGTTAAGTTTGAGGTTGTCTGATTTATTTTGTTACAACAACTACTGTGTCAAAGCATAAAAGGATAAAGTGGTTTTGGCAGCAGATGTCTGGGAACATTACAATTAAGGCATCAAAAACATCTATCATTCATAGGCTTATGCAAGTTAAAGATTTACTTGTAACAGAATAATAAATCCAAAGCTTGAGACATAAGGAATTAATATTTTTACATTTACAGTTAAAATGCAATGTGCCTGATATGTCACATTGTTGAACAATATTTCTTTTAGACATACACTTTTCTTTTAGATGAGCTGCATTCATTATCAGGGAGCAAATAGATGTTCATTTTGCTTACGAACAATCTGAACTGTTGTCTATAATAACAATGAATTACAATTACAATCAACAAAAAATGGCAGACATATTACTAATGTCAATGCTTCTATTGCTGTACAACAAGAATTGTGATACTTAAACACGCACATTATTATTTGATGGTCATGTAAGGAAATTAATGTATATAGATGAATATGCCTGTATGATTAAGAGGAGAATGTTAGCAACAACTTAAACTGTAGTCACATTATAGACCTTGATATGCGTGCACAATGTGGAAATGAACCATCAGAATATTAAAATATAAAATCTGTGTCCATGTAAGAGTCACTTAAAAAGATTAATCTCAAGTCAGTTGGATAAAATTAAAATTTGAAACCTAGAAGCAAGTTTATTACTGATGGACAATAAAATATACTGTATCCTTTGTCCTCTTTCTCTCACTTACAATACACACATGTGCAGTACAAATGCGCACGCATAACTGCACCATGGGAAGTTAGTTGCATAACAATGAATTAGCCAACTTGCACTGCCATATCTGCGAAGTGAGACAAACCCAAATTTACTTTTTACATAAGGGCATGGGCTAGTACCTTCTTTCAGTTGAGTTGGATGAGTCGGATCTGACTTCTAACTCTTTTAGTTTAAGCATTATTTATGTTTATCAAAGACTGTTCAATGAGACAGATCTATTTCTTACTAGACTTGCCTTTGAACTTGACAACCATAACTGTGATGTTGTCAGGGCAGCCCCTATAGAAGGACTGCAAGACGATGCTCTTCGCACCGAAATGTGGCTCGTCCAGTCGATCTCTAATAAAGCGCACTGCCTCTTCATTGCTGAAGGTGTCCCATAGGCCGTCTGATGCAAGAATCATGAATTCAGGCTGTAACCGGTTCAGGTCAAAGGACATGATGTCTGGATCTGGAACAACCACATTGAGATTCTTCAAGGGGTAGTCACCCAGAGAGCGTGACATGGCAAGAATGCCTTGGACACGCCATGAACCATTGAAACTGATGAAGCCACCTGAGCAAGAAGTGAGATAAGAAAAAATAAACCATAAATACAGTGTAATGTGTCTCATCGCATCCTATTCCTGTAACAGTGCAGTTTTTTTTTTTTTTTTTCGTTGGTTTCAAGCAGGAAATTGTATTGAAAAATTTATAGCTGTGGTCAAAAGAGCAGGCCTAAAATACCCATAATCCATGACAGCAGAACCCTCAAAAGCAAATACAAACAGCTGAAAGTGTCTGCCTTTGAATACTGTGACATTTTTAAATACTGTAGCTATCACAAAAACATTAATAACACCTTTGTCTTCCAACAGATACCCACATATGCAATATAAACACACATTAATAAACCAATATGAAAAAGACCCCTGTGACTAATTAAGCCACAATGGCCACAATGTACCCCGTGTCAGGCCCAAAGTTGTTTGGAAAGGCTCCAGCGACCCATGAAAGAAAGAAATTAATGTAAAACACTTGACTATGTATTTTAAAAAAAATTAGCATAATGATCATCCTGGGACACAATATCCAGTACATACAGCAATATTTGGCTTTCTGTATCTACACTGACAGACCATTAGAGGGAGCTAATGGGTTGTACTGATGATTGTCTGCACTAAGAGAAACAATGGGGAACCTTCAGAACAAATATATGCAGGTATGGCAAGAGGAGAAATACAACTTTAATACAAAATACTATTTGACCGCCTTTGATCGCATGCTGCATTAAAATAATCACAGTCCAAAGCTTGGGTTTGATGTCAGCCTAAGCAAAAACAAATTAGATGTTGAAAAGGGATACTTTACTTGGCTCCGATAAAGAGACATTCTTTTTATTATTTATTATATTTAATATATAGTTTTTATTGAATATTTGTCAACATTAACTTAATGCTGAGTTAGGTTATATAAAGTCTGACAATATGTGAATTGTGCTGGAGCGCTTACCAGCTTTCTTGATCCTCTTGCGTTCCTTGAGCTGGTAAGGCTTGTGGTCATGTGACAGAGGAATAGTGTTGCCTTCTTTATCGCACAAAACTCCTCGTGAGTCTCCTACGTTGGCTACTATTAGCTCCTTGTCAGACAACAAGGCCACCAGACATGTTGTACCTTACACACACAAAAAACAACTTTAATATCAACAAATAAAATGTGTAAACTATTCTTGGGATGTAGTTATACAACTCTTAAACAAAACACATTTCTTCTTCTCTGTTTTCTGTTTGTTTTGCATTTCAGAAGTCCAGGTTTGTTGTGTTGGAAAGTAGCACTATACTGTCAGTTTGACCATCTGCTCACACAGAGCAAAGACAAAACTGAAACAAATAGTGGGCAGCAGGGGGAACTGTATAGCAGATGCATTGCAGTGAAATGTATACACGTCATGTACATGTCACACAAAATATATCAACAAATACTGCACCATAACAACCTTAAAAAGAGCAGTAGATGGCTGCTGTAAATACTAAAGATGTTAGCAGTCAGCCGATATATTGTTCAGCCAATATATATACTTTTATTTTTGGTCAGGCACTTGTCCTGGCAACCATGTGACTGAAGGACCTCAGCTATCCCACAATTTGGACATCTTACACAGCAGTTCATAGGAAACATCCAAAAGCACTTTATCTCAGCGTAAAAAGTTCAAAACAGCAATAAAACAATTTTTACCAATTTGTCTGACATAGAACCTTGTAGAACAAAACATCCAAATGCATTTTGTAGCTTTCCCCAAGCTGTTCTCAGTGTGCAATTCTAACACATTTGTTTCAGATTTAATAAGCATTACTACAACAAATGGCTATATTAAATTAATTTCTTTCATAAAATAAAAAAAAATTGGCCTTAACCCTAACCCTCTGCAGTACTTATTGGCCATCAGCTGCTCTGAGTTTTAAAAATCAGTATCAACATTGGCCATAGAAAAACCTATATCAGTCGACCTCTAGAAGATGGTAAAGCAAATGGCTCACTAAATCTTTGACACACAGCGAAAAATCTATTTCTATTAGTTGCATCATTTTATGCATCCCTAATCCTGCAGTTCCTGACTGCTGTGTATAGCTGCTTGTGCACTTTGCCATGCAGTCCAGCTAATTATCCTTATCTAGTTCCCATGGTGATGGAGATAATGGGCTGAGGTGCCTTGCTAGCACACTCTCCTCCAATTAGCCCAGCCATGCCTTGTATACGTTCTCTGCTCTGTATTAAAATGGCACCCTGGCCTGCATGGACCCTACGCTTTCACCTATTAATGGCACAATCTGGTCAGACACACCTTCAATGGTGCAATGAGATTAACATCACAGCCCTGTTAGTCTGTTATACCCATTTACACTGTTGCACTCATTCACTCACTGCACTCATTGACTCACTTACTACTAGTCTGCGCTTAATGCTCTCAGTAAGAATTCAATCTGAAAGGTCCCAGACAACATCTAAAGGATTTATGCCTTTACCTTACTTGGCATTCAGGCCTAAATTCTGATAACACGGTTATCAGAGTCTTCATAATAAACTCATATAGCCTTATCTAGCAAAGATTGAACTTGTTTGTTTTAGAAATTGTTTCTGTAACCAGAGACAAAAAATACAAACTAAAGAACAATTGGACTCTAATCGATTTCGCAGTCTCAATTTCATTCTCTTTTTTTTTTCCAACCTCTGGCATTCTCCACCCTCTTCTGCTCGTTGTCTTAAACCTTTGAGTTTTCCATTTTCTTTAGACTGGCTATTGTTTGTCCCCCCTCTCCTCATTTTACCGCTTCCATTACCTCCACATTCACTGTATAGCTTCTAACAGCATCATGTTCTTACTTTACTTATACATCAACCCCTTTCCTAACTCTTTCCATCCATCACCACTGCTCTACTCTCAGCCCTCCCTCTGCCTCCCTCTAGAGATAATTACTACAAGCCTTGTGAAGATCAGCTTGTATTTAAACAGCTGAATAAGCAAGGACTGGCGCTGCTGACAGTTACTGTTTAACAACAGTAATGTGAGACAGTGGAGAAGAAAATACCACTTTGTATGCACCATTTACTGGTGACATGTCAAATATAAATACCATTATGTAAGATATATTTTTAATTGCTAATAAATTAGCTGTACCATTGTTATCAGTAAAACTAATATTTGATTTAAACATGTTTGCTTCATATCTTGGTACACATGTGGGTAAAGTAAAAAAAAATATACTGCTCATAGCAACTTTTAATAAAGGTTTTGATTCTTCGTTATTGCCATTTCACAACACTGTATTTCTTTACCACTACTGCTTCCACCACTACTAAGACAACAGCACTATTACTACTACTTTTACCACTGCACTGCTACTACTATGACTAAAACTACTACTACTACTTCTACTGCTTTTTAACAATTTATTCACTTATTTATTGTAAATGTGTTTTTATGCTGGTTTTTGAATGATTCTTCGATTTGTGTCTCTTGTTTGATGTGTGCTACCAGACAATTTGAATTTCTCCTTATGGAGATGAATAAAGTCAGTCTAAGTCTAAGTCTAAGTCTAAGTCTTCTACACTGTACCAAACCCAGGACATTCTGGTTATAGGACTCCTGAGCTACACATCCTCCCAGTATAAATTTTAATTTATACTTTTACTTTATTTTAAAACACAGAACATGCAAAATGTACTTGAGTACATTTCTTTAAGTATCTAGTTACATTCCACCTCTGTATATGTAGTAATCTGCTAAACATGACTATTCTCCCACAGTTAAGATAAACCCACCTGCTTCATTGTAAGTTGCAGAGAGTTTCTCCAGCATCTCTCTGTCTAAATTCAAGATCTGCTGTTCCAATATTGAAGCATAGGAAGGTCCACCTTTCTCCTTCTTCTCATCTTTCTCCTTGTCTCTCTCTCTGTCGCGCTCTTTGTCTCGTTCATAGGCCTGGAGCTTCTGGCGCAAAGCCTCGGGCAAATGGGCTTTGGCAAAGTCAGCAGCACCCTAAGAAAGAATAAGAGAACAAAGGAGAATAAAATGTCTGCCAATGATGTGGTTTGGTCTGTTACAAGTTTCAACAATTTGATATAGAAGGGAGTGGAAAGAGGTCTTACGATCAACATACTGACTCCATTCACTGTAAAGGTACAGAAATTTGTATTGATTATGAAAAAAATGCACCAAATAAATATTGTCAGGGATAGAAGAAGTACTTAAAAGCTGTACTACTAAAAATACCATTAATATTATTAATATTATTTAAATACAACTAATAAGCCAGACACAAATGTCTTTGTGGCATAATAAAGTTAATCTAAAATCTAAAAGTTATCAACAAAGTTAATAATAAAGTAAAAGAAAAAAAACTATTGAATGTAAAATGTATTTTAGCACTAATTACCTCTGAAAGTGTTTTTAGTGACCCTATTGCTGAACCCTATTCTGACATCAATATACTCCAAGCACAACACCAATAAACTATTTCTCAGGTCTCATAGCTGCCACAGGTTGAGACAGAAATCACTATGTTCAAAGTTTCAAATGCAAATGTCAGATGTGTACCAAGGACTACAGCTCATGCTTTACTCAGTTTTCTCACTAAAACTATTTAGAAATTGGGATGAACACGCTGAAGAGGCAAAAGTTCAATCTAATCATTAAAGTTGACACCTTGCACATCCCTTTTCACTGCTCTATCTGGATGTCATTCTATTATGGGAAATTGCTTCCAAAGATTCTCATGGCTTCCTCTTTGTCTCAAGTCAAAACATATCACAAGCTTTTCTCCTGCTATATCACATCAGTAGAGTTGTTACACGTTTCACATTTCTTAACTGGTACTGTCACCAACAGACCAACACTTGAAATTTTTCATATACAGTATCTATAGGGCCTAACTCTGTGTTTGGAGACCCACAATGGACATGCCCACCTCCACCTGGCACCTGTAGAAAGAAGGCCAGAATCATTAAGTCCAAAGGTCACAGAAAAGCACTACTATGACGATTACCAAGTTTATTTTAGGTGAATTTAAAATTGAAACTCAAAGACACAAAACAAAGATTATAAGACTGTTAAATCCACAAAAAAATATTGTCAGCGGTTTTCTTGGTAATCAATATCTATTAAAGAATTAACCAGTAATTTTTATAGTGTTACTAAAGGAATGCCTTAGTCAATAAGATTCCTCCTAGTCTGCAATAACGTAAATATTTTAGGAAATCAAAAATTAGCTCTTCACTTCAATTCAACCTGCATTTGAAAATCGAGCCCTCAGAAGCGGATATCATCAATTGAACTCGAGAATATGTCATCACACTGCAAAGCATTTAGGGACAAGTGGTCCTACAAGCTGGACAACAAATTGTTGTCTACTTACATTATTTTTGTTATTCTGGCAACAGTAGTAAGTGCTTGATGTGTAGTGTGAGCTGCTGTATACTCTCTCATGAGGAATAATTTAATATGTAAACTACCTGAGTTAGTGTTTACACAAAGGTACTCGACTATTTTAGGGTGTAATAAATACTCACCAATAGAGACAGCAGTTCAAAGTGTCGTTGTTTCAAGGCTCATTTTTCTACTGTATTATTGCGTTGTGTACTAATGCAACTCTATTAAATGTTACTGTTTGTGAACCCAAATATGGCAGACCCATCACTCAACCAGCGTGTCATGATGTAGGTTACTGAACTCTACTGCTGTCAGCAAACCAATGGCACAAAAACACTTAATAGTCCTTTTTAGCAAAAAGGCCGAACCAACTCTGAGTTTGAACACAAACTCAGAAGGACTCTTTGTGTTTTAGGGTAGGGTTTAGAGTAATAAATCATGCCCCTGACCAGGTGAGTGGTCAGAGGGGGAGTTACCACAGTAACTGGCTCAGAGTTTAGGTCTTTCCATGGTTAAATGGAAGTTACTCCAAGTGCCAGACCCAAGCCTGGATAAATGGAGAGGATTGTGTCAGAAAGAGCATCTTGAGTAAAACCTATGCCAAATCAATTTGCAAATGAATGCACACTAAAAAGGCAGACGAATTGCTGTGGGAGACCCCAAAAGACAAAAGAAAGATTGCATATAATTTGACAATAAAGTGTTTTGCAATAATAATAAACTGTCCTTCACACACTTTACCCAAGCCACACAAACAACGTACAACAATGCCCCACTTGCATTATTTCCAACCCGAGTGTGAAGTACCATGATGTCATAACAACACGAAACAGTTCTTTCTTAGACACTTTCATCCTTCATAACACAGTGCCAGCAGAAAGTTAAAAGTTAGAATTGCCCTGAAGTGATTTCATGACCTCAAGTAGAAAACCTTCTTTTTGCTGTTTTTTCACACATCAAGGAGATGTGAAGGAGTGGTCACCAGTGTTATCCTAGCTGTTCATTAAAAGAACATGAGACAGAAGCAGAGATAACTGACAGCAAACTATCCACAGAGAAGCACTGGATGAAAGTGTGGGGAGAGAGCATATTTAAACATTTCCCTTTGAATTGGAATCACAAACCCGTCTTTATGCATATAGAATTTCAATCCCAATACAGAAGAAAATTATAAGTGCTTTTTATTATGGATGACAGAAAAACCTCACCAGTCATCTCACAGCAATAATAGTGCTTTATAAAACTCCAGTCAGTTGCAGAGGTGCAGTGTGTTCCCTCCCAGAGTGACTTTACAGAGTTCATTGTGTCCACAAGAGCCAGTAGTAATTTCATTATCTCACACCAGGGCGTTGTATGTTTCAAGGCTGTATCAAGAGCATGCTATCAGTAAGTTAACTACAAGCTAAGAATACCAGTCCATAACCAACTTCCTGACATGGGATGTGCTGCAGTTGTTTACAGGGAACCCAGAAACTTTCTTTGCCGCTTAATTCTAAAACCTTTTATGTTTATCGCACCCAAACAAAAATTTCACCCAGACGTCTCCAAATAAAGCCATTAAATGTGAGCCTAAACCACAACAGATGCTCAGATCACAGAAGGAGAGCTCCAGCTGGGGTGGTGGTGGTACTGTGAACTTAAAAGGGCTATATTATGCAAAATCGACTCTGAGCTTTCTAGCATATGTTTTTCCCTCATCAAAAACATACATGGAGTTGTGTAATCCTCTATTCTCTGGCACGGCTGTACTGAGCCCTCAAAACGCTCCAAGAAGGACTAACCAATTGACAAGTCCTTTGCATCCAGTCTGCTCTCATTCATTTCTCCAAAAAACAGTGTACAGCTTTGTTTCCACTGATTCCTTACAGCTAATTTTCATTTTGTCATAAAATAATACAAAAAAGTTAAAGGAAGTTAAGTTCTTTTCTTTTGTTTATGTTGTTTATGTTTAAAAGATGTCAGCAGTCTGCACTCTCCTGCCCTCTGCTGGTCCCTTCACCTGTTTCTTTATGGCACCAGAGTAGTCCTTATTAAAAACATTTTCTCTTAGCCAAATAATGTTTTTGAAGGCTGTAAGAGACATAAAATGCTGTTATAAAGATGACCAAGTTTGATTTTAAAAATATAATATAGTCCCTTTAAAGCAATGGTATGTAGTATGGTATAGACCTTAAAAATGTTTTGTAATTTTTGTGGCTGATCAACTTTTTAACGGTACAAACTCCTCATCCAACCTCTGGGCGTTTATTTTTATTATTGCTAATAATAAATGCTAATGCTAATTAAAAATTCACAGCTCTATTTGCCATTACTTAAGCTAATTGCAGAAAACTAAAACTATGAACTACAACACACATTACTTTGTAGGTTGATTAGGTTGTCAAAATTTGGTTTCTGTAATCTGAAGGAGCTGTAGAGAGAGCAAAAGTTACACCATGTTGTTTTAAAAAGTGCACACATAACAGAGATATTTCTGTTCCTATAAAAGTCATCTTGCAGAGGGTATAGCCAACTCGGTACGTGGCCGACATTATTAAGAGGACAAAAATTGAGTTGAGGGGAGCGAATGAGGATTTCAGAAGGCAGAGCTATAAAATTGGAGCAAGACAGGAAAGTTGAATAGAAGTCCATTAAAAGTGGCAGGAAATGCTTCAGTGGCTTCATCCATCTGAGAGACATGAAATACAGCCTCTTGGCATAACAGAGTAACAGCCAATTCTTTTCTCTGTCTCTGGATACAAAGGAGTAAGAGGTGTGAGAGTGGTGATAAGAACATCTGGTCACCATAGTTACAGAGGACTGAGCATATGGGGCTAAACATCAGTGTAGACCTGAACGATATTAGAAGAACATTGTATAAGTGGTAACTATGCAGAATATTTGAGATATCATTGTTGATGGATAGTTTTAATTTATGAAGAGACGCGGGGCTCACTGTTCAAAACTGAGGCTAAATCAAAAGACTACACCAAGTCTAAAATGTTGAATGAATGAGGACTAAATTATAATCATTAAACTTAAACAAGATACTGTATTATGCAAAATCAACATTTCTGACCTTTCTACCATGTTCCCTCATCAACTGTTTCCACTGATTCCTCAGATATTTTTTATTTTGTAGTAAAATTACATCATACAAAAAGTTTAAGGAAGTGAAGTTGCTTTTATTCTTTAAATCATGAGTCTGTCAATCACCTGAGTCTGCACTCTCCTGCCCTCTGCTAGTCTGTTCACCTGTTTCTTTATGGCACCAGTAGAGTACTTATAAAAAACATTCTCTTTTAGTCAGATAATGGTCTGAAAGGTTATAAACTGTGAAATGCTGTTCTACAGACAACCAAAATTGGTTTAAAAATTGAATAAAACCATAATATAGCCCCCTAAGTTTTTTTTATGGTCAAAACCTAATTTGGCTCCAGACACTTTTTTGACAGTGAATTACAATTAGATCAAAGACTATAATATTATTAGGACACATTTCATTTTTTGCAATACGAATATTGCTTTTGCCAATACTGTACTGCAAAAATAAATATGCAGTCACCAATAAGGCATAACATTCCCACTGACAGATGAATAACAGAGAATATCTCTTCATCATGCCACATGTTAATGAGTGGAATATATTAGGCAGCAACTGAATATTATGTCTTCGAAGTTGATGTGCTAGAGGGAGGGAAAAGAATGAGATAGTTTGACAAGGCCCAAATTGTGATGGCTAGAAGACTGGGTCAGAGCATCTTCAGAACTGCAGCTCTTGTGAGGTGTACCCAATCTGCTGTGGTCAGTAAGTGGTCATGACATAACTTATTAGGCAAGTGGTCAGAAGTTAGGCCTGATCGGTGAATTTTGCAGCCCTACATCTGAATAACCATAGCTTGTCCCTTGTAACTACTGCTGAACACAAATCTTCATCCCCCAAAGATAAAAGACAACAGGGTGGCTCATTTACAACTGCAATAAAGTTTTACCTCAAAGGTGCCCGTCTGCATACACAAAGTTCACATTGACTCACAAACAATAGGATAGCCATTTTTTTCATTAAAGAAATTAACAACGGTGATTCTCATTCAGACAGTGCAATGACATGAGTCATCAGTCTCCACTCACAAACAAAGTGCAGTGAGACTATCTGCAGCTCACAACCTTAACTCCAGAGGTCTTTCCAGTCTATAAATGACAGATGGCGTCCTCTAGGTCTTGTTGCAGTGCCTGTTTAAAAACAGTCACACCGCAGGACAACATTTTGGTTACAGGATTGCACTTATTTAAATTTTTATTGTAGGATTCAGGTGTAGTTGAAAGTAAAGTTTTGTTGTTTTGTCACTAATTTTGGAAATGTTTGTATTTTGTATTTGGAAAATGTTAGTCACACCACAGGACATTTTATAGTTGAATGTTAAACTACAAAAAGATAACATGTCTTTCTAAAACTTCAAAGGCTGCATAGTAGACCCTATATTGCACTGTTGATAGAGTTTTGGAGGGGGAAAAACATCATTAGCAAATCTTTTTAATTGATTACAAGAAAACTGGGCATCACGTCAACCACCGAAACACACAGTAATATATATAAACCATTAGATACAGGTGCTAGAGCAGCCATGAAATATAATGTTAGTCTCCTGCTTAGCCCCTTTGTAATTGCTGGGTAATAATCTAAACATGTTTAAGTGCTAAGAAGCTTGAGTGCAGAGGAATGTCAGTCTGAGAGCTGTGAGCCTGTTAAAATCACACAAATATGTGACTGAGTCTGGATGCTTTACTGTCTGACAAGTCGTGGAGCTGCCAATTAAGAAAAAAGCTAATGGAGTAAATCAGCATGGGCCATAAACAACAGCCCGCAGTTAGAAATTTTTGAGATTCAAATAAAAATAGCTTTATAAAACAACCTCAGAAGTACAGACAACACCGCAGTATACTGAAAATTGACATGTACTCCTCCTAGATGCATATTTTCTCATTTTCACCTGTCACCATCATGTACTTTTGCAGTACAACATGCACTTGCGAAAGCATTTCTTTTAACCAAAGACATTTATACAATGGGAATATTTGAAACACAAGAATCACAAAATCAAATGTACCTAGTGACAACAACTGAGATTACTCACACTAATATAATACATTGAGGAGAAAAATACAAGGTAGTGTGCACCTAACTAATAATAAAGAATGGGTGTTGACTTAAAAAACTGAATTGGAAATTCAACTTTTGGCCTTACAGCTCATAATGTAAATTTGTGACAGATATATTTTTTTTTTAGCAAATATGCATTTTCCTTAAATGAACAGATGTAAGAATAGAATGATGACTGTTGAGTTTGGGCCCAGGAGGTTTGACTAAGCACTTCCCAGATATCCAGCTGTACAGATGCCCTTGTGCAGAGGACAGAGCCATAACAATAATAAAGTGACTCTCTTATGTTTGCACAACAATAATCTAACACTCACTCATCACAAATATGTGTCTTATTTAAACAGTGTAGACTGATCAGATAAAGATATACAGGCTGTTGCTCTTTGCTTTACATTTTCTCATCAAAATTCCTTGTTTTTATTTCACACAAACAGCATTACACAATTTCTTCATCCTACTGACATCAATTTCTTTCTCTATTTCATTGTAGTCTCTGCAAATTTACATACTTAAAAAAAGACATTGCATTTCACATATGAGACACATTTTTATCTCAAGTGTCTTTAAAGTTGTACTTAAACACTGTTTTGAACAATTGTGGTTCACAATTTCAAGAAGCGGGGGGCATTTTTGTACACATTACCCTTTTTGTCTCCAAATGATATCTCATCCATAGTTGCAGAAGAAGTGTCTGGATTACTTTCTTTAATAATACAATTGGTAGCTTTTAGACATCCTTAAAAACCTTAACTTTGCTATGTCGTTTACAATGAATACTATGACACTTTGATACGATACTGACAAATAGTGATATTTGCAACAATCAAAATAGGGAGCTAACATAAATACATTTATAATAGTTGTCCTGAAATACCTAAGTAAACATTTAGTTCTACACAGAGAGAAGGAGGAGACAACTTGGAGATACAGTAGAGCGAAGGAGAAATCAATGTAACAACTGTCAGCAAAAAGTTTATTAAAACGACCCAGTGCTGTTATATCTTTTCTGAATGTGGGCCACAAAATGCCTAGAGGAGCAGAGCTAAGTAAATGTCAGATACACCCCTCTCTCTCCACACATGCACAGCTCTCTCAAACTCACACCCTCCATAGCCTATAATCTGCTCCTGTGCCCACACACCATCACACACTGTTGGCTGCTGTTCTTATTTGTATTCTGAGATATGAGCCTCCCCTCTCTGGCTCACACTGGTATCTCAGCTACATGCATATTCATGTACCAGTCAGGCTGGCAAGAGTGGAACGCAATTACAATCTGCCCTGGTGCAAAGATGCAACAACCTGAGACTACACCACAACTCACCATGTGTCCTTTTTGAAGCAATGTTTTAGTTTGGTTTTGTTGTTTGAGCATTGTTTCTCATTCATTCATGTAACCATCCATCTGCCATCGTTTTGTTGCCTGTTCTAATGTTTCTACACATGTCAGGTCTACTTCTTAAACAATTAAGGGAAGTTTTTCCCCCTTTTTCAGAAAGTGCCAGTTATAGCTTGTTGCTTAAATGCTCCTAGACTCAGCATTTCCTCCCCACAGAAATATATTTCAGCCATATATTTCAGCACTGATCTGATGCATCTGAAGCAAGGCAATGCCACCAACAAAGCCAGCACTTTACTGATAGTTTGGACAGAGAATACAATGAGAACACAGCTGGGGAGAACAAAAATATTTGTTTTAAAAATACTACTACTAATAATAATAATCCATTAGTCTTTTATATAGTGCTTTACTAGAAACTCAGAGTTGCTTTACATTTTGGTGTATTATTCATTCACTGCTCAATCACAATTGATGACAGAAAAGTGTCTTGCCCAAGTACACAATGGCAGTAATACTAGAGGTGGATCGAACCGCCAACCTTTCGTGGGCAAACGTCTCACCAACTGCTGCCCCAGTGAGCTACTGCCATTCTCAGATGACTGATGTGCAGTTGGATAATTTTTTTTTATATATGTAAAAAAATATATGTTTACATGTCAAAACTATAAACATTTGACCTAATATTCATGTCGTCATTTTTTTATTATATGCTTAAGAGATCAGTCTACCTTTCTAAAACATATTTACACTTTAATAAAAATGACTCGTGTAAATAAATCTTTCACATGCTCTGGCATATGAGATTTGAAACTCAAGACAAGTGTAGACAAAATGCTGCTTGAGTGAAAGCAGAAATGGAGCATATTTAGATGCAGACTGAGCCATCGCAAAGCTACAAACTCTTCTAAGTACTACTTCCTCAATCCTGAGTCAACAGCTTCCTGGACTTTATTCATCCCTTCCTGTGTCCATCCATTCAGAGTCAGTCTCATCTCCATACAGCTGGCCCTCCTTGGCACAACAACTCTGTTAACAAACATTATGCCACACATAGAAGAGATATCGCAAAGGCGGGCATATTGTATTGAGTATTGGGTATCATCTCCATATTTCGCATGCATATGTGCCTAATTTCCATTGAGCACATAGAGTAGCAGCAGCAGCCAGCAGGTCTGTAATTGGGGCAGTCATAAATACATAACAGTGCAATGACTGTGCATTGATGAATGATTTTTGCACATTGGTTTAGCAAAGTAACTGCTTGAATATATTTATGGCTTTCAATCTGAATAATACTCCATTCAGCTGGTAACACTTTTATTCAACTTAATATCTTAGCTGGCATGCAGAGTGGTTAGTGCTCTTGCCTCTCAGCAAGGAGGTTGTGGGTTTGATCTTTGGGTGGGTTGACTACAATCTCTATGAGTGGACTAGAAACATTGATGACTCAAAATGCCCCATGTAAATGAATGTATGAGTGAATTAGGGCTGCAACTAACGATTATTTTGATAATCGATTAATATGTTGGTTATTATTTTGATTAAAATTGGTAAAAATTATACCAAAAATCACTTAATTTTTACAAAATTTGACAAAGCTATAACTATGTCACTCAATGACATTTGGACAGAGCATATACACACACAAAGACATTTTTAATCAAAAACACAAAATGTACATTGTTTTTACCAGTTTTTGTTGCTTTACTGATCTGTCTTGGTAATAAACCCTCCTCTCTCAGCACATGGCATGTTTCAGTGTATATGAATACCCCAGTTAACAATTAAACAACTATTAAATTAGTTGTTATTTCAACAATTGATTAATCCAATTAGTTGTTGCAGCCCTAGAGTGAATGATTGTCTGTATGTCAACCCCTATGACTGACTGGCCACAGAAAAATAAGAGCAAGAAGAATTACTGAATATCTCAGAAATGTCTGATTTAGTTGCTGCTTTACACATCACTTAAATTTGGATATTATTCATGAAAACACATATTAAACAAAATATATTTTCTAACCAAAGGAAAATTCTAATGAGGTCATTTATATCATAATTGCAATATTCAAAAACACTACTCTATCTAGATTGCCATCTCTTCCATCTTGCCGTTACTCTGGAGACAGACGTTGCATTCATCACATTAATTATAACTAGCCTGCTTCTCTCTCTGATTAGTGCCACAAAAATACACAGTAGAAAAAGACTGACAGAAAAACAAGCCTGCAAAACAGCTTTCATCCATCATCAATATTAGAATTATGCATGGCTGTAGATTTTCATCAACAGTCCAAACTGGTCTCCTGCCACCTCCTACATTTCTATTTAGAGAAAAAGAAACAAAATATGCAATCAAATGAATGTCTTTTTGTGTCATACTGCAAACCAACACACACACAAACGCACAAACACACAGATGAACATAAAAATCAATATTCATTTATACCATCTGCTGTAGCTCTCATAAAACTGCAAAATAAAAGCTTGAGCGTGTAGGCTGCTGTGTCACTTTGCTGGGCGAGTATTGATTGGATTCAATGAAGTGCGGGTAAGACTAGGAATGTGAAGAGCGTATGAGGACAAAGCTACGGGTGTTTTGGTGGTGCAGGGAGAGAAGAGTGAGAGCAGTGGCTATACTTTCTACTGTGAGTCATGCAGCTGCGAGGACAGAAGGGGCTCCTTGATCCTACAACACTTGTGTCTGTCTACAGGTTTTGTGAAAAAAAAACCCAAAAAAAAACAGAGTATGCCATCTCTTCTAAGGAAAACTTGGAAAACTTTTACTTACTACTAATAATAATAATAATATTAGGTCAGGGAGCTGTAAATGAAAAAGTGATATTTAGCCGTAATATGTTATGTTGTAATACATGTTACTATAATGCTTATGTAGTGGATAAGTTATATAATGATTATTTGTTACGTTAATACAGATAAGTAGTAACAAATAACAGCTGCAGTAATAATAACAATGACAATGTTACTATAGTGTTAGAATAGCTTTATTATGTTGACATAAAATCCAGCCACAAAGGATTATAAGCCAGTGTACTCAAGCTTGGATAAAAGGAGAGGGTTGCATCAGGAGGCATCCAAACCTAAGCTAAATCAATATGCAAATCACTGCACACTAGAAGGCAGATGATTTGCTGTGACACCCTCAGAAGTTATTGACATAAAAAAAAAAGGTCTGATTGTGAGAGCAAATTTGATCTCTTATCAGTTTATCATGACACACATTTTACAGAAACAAATGTATTCCAATCCAAATGTATATCCAAAATTATGTTTCTATGATCAAGGTTTAAGCTTCAAATAAGGTGCACATTAAAGCTCTCTGCTATCTACTTTTGTTCCTTTATGTACAATGTATCAGGCCAAATGCAAAAAAAGGTAAGATATGTTTTCTTTGACCCGCCTTGTTTTCATAAGTCAGGCTGGCACATGACATGGGCTATGCTGACACAAGCTGCTGCACCTTGGCTAAAATCGGCGTGCCAATGCAAAAGAATGATGGCATGGTGCACATCCAAAGGTGAGACAAAGACTGCAAATACTGTACTTAATTTATTATAGGCTACACTTGGCATTAACTCCCACAATCACAGTCAAGAAACAAATTCTCCTTAAGAATGGATAAGACAATGACAAGACTAAAACTTTATTGTTTGCAAATTCTTGATAGCTTGTGCATTTGTTTTGATGGCAGCCTGGCAAAGAAGAGCTGTGGGCATGGAGGCAGATCAAACAGGCACTGGGCCATAGTTCTCGGAGGCAGCCCAGTTTCCACAGCAGGTGCAGTACCAACACAGAGCAAAGCCCACTCCACTCCGGTCCACTCACTATTTCCAGCCTTTAGACGCTAGAGTCCCTGAGGAACAAGCTGCTAAGAATAGATACATGAGATACATAGAAGCATGAGTAGGAGTCCTGCTCTCTGTTTGAGTGCATCTGTGTGAATATTGGCCTGTCTATGTGCTTGCTGGCAAAAAAGCAACAGTAGATTCCTCATACTATATTCTTTGGAAACACTAAAATGTTACAAAATGTATGGAATACAACCAAATTCCAATGAGGGCCTTAAGCAGCACTTCATTAAAAACAAGATTATATAAAGGGATCACCACATGGGCTCAAGAACACCAGAATTAGCCAGTCAACGAATACAAGTTAAAGTTATCATGTAGGATTCATATATGAACACAATCCATAAAGACTGTATAGATTGTACAGAAAAATTGGTGAATCCACATGAAAATCTAATAATTTCTTCATTGGTCCATTACTGACATTTCCTGAAATCACAATCCAACCATAACTTTTTGAGTTACCTTGATAGGATTAACAAACAGACAATCCAACAAACAAACCAACACTGACATAAAGATAACCTCTGTGGCTGGGGTAAAACGTAGAATAAAACTGCAGGTTTTTAGATGCCCATCCTGACAACCCCCTCCATTTATCTGGACCACTACATACTGTTTGTTTTTAGTTCCACATCAGGAAATTGAACCATGCTCTTCTGCACAACAGGTGGTGGGGGGGGGGCTAACCATTTTAAAGGGTAGTTTACTTTTTGAGATGTCACTTACTTTTCTAATAGAAAAAAATATATAGTCCCTGCTTTGCCCTTTTGTCATGCTCTCTTTTAGAGATCTTGCTGGTGGCTTAGCTCATTAAAGCTTCTCTGTAAAAGGGGCATCTCACCTCAGTAGTGGAGGAGGCAATGTGAGAGAATGAGAAAACTAAAATATCACAAAACCCATCAGGAGGAAAAATCTAATCAGGAGATGAATAAATACTGGGAACCAACAAAAAAGCTCAGTCCATAGGAGTATAGTCCTAATTTTGCTGTGGGATCAGTGTTCATATAATCTAACACCTAGGTCTTCTCTAGATCTATTTTTCCAGTACATTCAAAAGAATCTAGTCATGTTACTGATTTGTCAACCGAATTAGTTGCAAAATGGTCCTCCAGCTATATTTTATATCAGTATAGCTTTCTTTTCCAGCCAACTTTTGAAATGTGTTGCTATTATTTTTCCTGAAATAGTCACTCTCAGTACATACCTGTTATTTTGTTGTTCTACTGTGAATAAAATATGCTTTTATGACATATATAGATTAGTTGCCAGATATCATCTAAGCATGCATCATCACACATTTTATACATTTTGAGTTATTAACTTGACTTATTAAGTTAAACTTTACCAGTAAAAGAAAGTTAATTTAGGTTCAGTTCAATTAAACAACCTGCGGTTAAACATTCATTACAAAAATATTACTTGCAAAAGAAATTAAATCATGGCCAGATTATGTTGTAATAGCAGGCCATGGTCCTCCGAACAGCCCACATACTGTCCTTGAAGACTATTTGTCAAGACTTTGTATGCAGTGAGAAGTCAGACAGATAAGAGAACCTGTATTTTGTGCACCATCCTCAGAAGACATAGTTTCACTTGTGGATGTGTGTTTTTGTGTGGGTGATGTAAGTAAAATGGTGGACTCCACTCAGGACTGGAGGCAGCAGACTCTTCAATATTTCACAGCACTCATAAATAAGTCAGACAGACTGTAGAGAGATAAGGTGACTCTGGGAAAAGGAGGAAGCAGAAGAGAGGGGAGAAATGGATATAGCAAGCTGGAGGGAGATCTAAAAGGCAATAGAGCAAAAGGTCAAAAAAGACATGGGGAAAAAAATGTCATAAACAAAAAAGACTTTTACTATAAAAAGGTACAGAAACTTCTAGGCAAGTAGCGCAAGCAGGGATCTACCATCCACAACCTGAAAGGAGCAAGGATGGTACAGTCACAGTCACAGACTATGCAGTAGTACTGTACAAAGTTTCAGACATTTCTTAAAAAGCTATAGACAAAAAGGTGTATCAGTGTAGAAAAGAATGCACAAATTTATAAAAAAAAAAAAAAAAAGAAGAAAGATCTAAACTTTAAACCCCCTGGGAGCATACACTGTAAATCCAGATATTAAAAGTGATTAAAACATTTTTGTTTGTTTACATAAATGTGAGCGTTTTGGCCCATTGCTATTATTTTAGTGTTTTCTACTTATTTCTGAGTGTGAGAAATATTTTAAGTTGAATGAATTTCAAACGGCAAGTTTGAGCTACAATCATTCCAGGACAGAAGGTGGCAGTATGCAGCTGGTTGAGACTCACTACTTATCAGAAAGAAGATGATGCTGAGGCCATATTATCTACATTCAATGACTGCTGTGCAAAGTAAAAGTAAAAAAGTGACAAGTGTATCTTCAAACTTCTGTTTTTGAACTCTCTGAATATGGGCAAAAAACTATGTTATATGGTCTTCTACTTTCCACATTTATTTTTAAGCAAACTCAACTCAACAAACCCCTGGTTTACAGACCTTTGCCAAGGCACTACTTCTATCTCGCAGTGGTAAAGATGCCCAGACCTGGACTCAAACTCAAAGCTCCTGGAAACAGTGATGTAGATGCACAGCAGAATTAAACAAAGTATATATTATCAATGCATTCTTAGTTAATAACATTTTTTCACCTCTCATTAAAAGTGTTGCTCAGTAATGAAGAGTATAAGTAATGCGGAGTTGTGAGGACAGAAACAGCAAAGTAAAGAAAACAAAGAGAGTTAGTGTAAGGAAAGGTCAGCAGAGACAGGAGGCATTGTGAGGTGGAGGATAGAAAGAGGTGCAGAAGTATGTCATGGTTTCTCAGGGGATGTAGTGCTGTGTGGTGCTGTAGCCTTCAGTCTCAGTTATAATCAAACCAAAATCCACTCGCTCTTCATGCAGCGCTTCTCCGCATGTAGAAGAGTAACCATGTTAAAGGCAGTATAGAAGGCTTGGGATATCTTTTATCTTCTCAGTGATGGCAGTTTACGTGCTGATGTTTTCATTACGTTGACTCGATCTAACGTGCAACTTAACTATACAGAGAAAAATAAACCACAAACAAATTGTGGAGCGCACAAGGAGTTACGCTGAGCTTATGCCACCATCATTGAAAGACAAATGGCATGCGAGTCAGCAGCTGGCATCCGGAACTTCTCCTCGCACGTGCGAACATCTGATCACTCCAGACATAGCACTTGGGCCGTCAAAGGATCAATACCATGTGGGGAGACTGTGTACCAACAACAAGGTGCTCCTGAAGATTTCAGGAGAATGACAGTGCATGTTGGTAAAGGGTCTTTGTTTCTTATTAGGAGAAAAGCAACTTGTTTGTGCAATACAATGGCAGTATTCACTGTTCTTTACAAAATTATACAGCAATATATAAAGCAAGAAAAATCATATATTGCTTTTGTCACAGTATTGTGATATAAATCGTAATGTGATGCTTATGGCGTGATATGTATCGCCAGATCCTTGCCAATACAAAGCCCTACTGGATAAGCTCATTAAAGCGTCACTAGAATAAGGGCTTCTCCCCTCAATAGTGGCACAAGAGTAGGTGATGTACCAGAGAATGGCAAAACTAAAAATATCATAAAATACATCAGGAAGAAAAATGAAATTAAACAGGAAATGAATAAACACAGAAAACTAACAAAACATAGTTCTAATCTTGTAGTGGGATTAGTGTACACTTAATCTAGCCCGCTGTCGTTTAGAGGCACTCACTAGGAGGTGAGCAGGGATCTTAAGAGCGGTTAGCATTAGCCCTCATCACAGTAAGCTTCTTCTGCACCACACTAATCAATTACCAACTCACTAATCTGCTCATACCCATCCCATCCATTCACAGCTGTAGGAGGTCCAACTTATGTGCCACTTTTAGGCTATAACTTCTTGTAAATGTAAATGCCAAAACAACTTGCAAATCACTGCACTCTGGAAGGCAGAAGATCTGCTGTCAAGGGTAAAGCTGAACGGAAAGATGTGGTGTTCCATAAATAGCTCTGAAGTGGTTTAGGAGTAAATTAAAGTACCAGACATGTTTTCATTATGAGCAGGATGAATGAGAAGCTTAAAAAAAAGAAATCAAAAAGGAAGATTGAGGCCAACAGATGACTATTTTGGTAGCTTAAAGACAGGCATAACCTACAGATATATGTTGGGTCTGGGTTTCCAATAGCCAATGGTGGCATACAGTTTGTGCAGATTGCAAACACACCCTGATTTTAACAAACTTTTTCCAACAGCTGGAGAACAGTAAGAGCTCTTGGAGAACTTGGTCTGTTTACAATGTGATCCTCCTAATCTGTGTCTTTTTTTAAAACCTTTTAAGATTTTTTGTTCGAGGATATAGCTTGTTTCTTATAAAGCCTTGACAGGGTAACATACCAATCTTGGAAATAAACACCTGCAAAGAATCATATAGAAAAACAAGAATTTAAATGCTTCTGGGGTCAAAAACCTTAAAGATCAAATCAAGACAACATGGCAAACAGGCAGCACTAGCAGGGACACTGCTTGCAAAACACTTGCTGCTGCATTACAATTTAAAATCTCAAGCTTAAGTAAATAAAATGCTCAGTCTTGTCCTATCTTGTCCCAGGAGTCTAAATAAACTGTAAAATATTATAATGCAGAACAAATTTCTCCATCAAGAGTAGTCAGCTTTGGAACATGTTTATCTTCTTTCCTTTCGGCTTTTGGATTGCCACAGCAAATCAACTGCCTCTAGTGTGCATTGACTTGCATTTTGATTTGGCATAGGTTTTATGCCGGATGCCCTTCCTAACACAGCCTTCTCCATTTGTGGGTTGTGGCTGCATTCGGGCATTGGAACACAATGCCAACTGAAATAACATGGATCTGATTTCAAAATATTCACAGTTAAGGTTAAGAATTGGCTGAAAACACATTTTTTACAAATACTGCCTTATGTGAGAGAGTGAATGGGAGTAAATGAATGAACGCTTATGAAAGTGCAATTGTTTTAAACTTGGATAGAGTAGGTTTTTGGTAATTGTTGAGGATTAGATTTAGACTTTAATAGTATGTATTTAATGTATGGTTAGTGGAAAACCCAAAGGGACAAGAGTTGCAAATTAGTGGGGCACCATGGTGGCTTACCTGGTAGAGTGTGTGCTACATAAATTGGAGCAGGACAAATTCAGTTTGCTCCCATCTCTCCCTGATTTCCTGTCTACAGACTGTATCTGTCTAATAAAGGTGAAAAATCCATAAATAAAAAAAATAAATAAATACATTTAGCAATAGCTAAAACTATCTGCAGAACATCAGTTACATTCATTTTAATGCAACCATGTCTTACTGCATTGTCCCTATGAAATAAATGATTGAATAATAAAACAAAAATCTCACCCAGGCCTGGTTTACTTCAAAGTGGATTTATGGTTTGAAAATTTTCAGAGAATAGGGACCATGTGCAAATACTGTAGCTTCATATCAGCAGCATTCCTCTGGTCTGTGGAGTTCAGCACACGTGTGCAGCAGACCTGCTCCTGCATGCTAACATTAAAAATACGCACCAATGTGGCAAATAGAAATATTTATTCCAATAAGAAACTAAAATGTTAAATCTGGCTTTTTTTTTGCATGCATGCATGTTCATGTTGGACATTATCCGAGTCTGGGAATTTGTAGCCGTGCTCACACAACATACAAGATGCCTGTTTCATTTACTGCACCTGCCCTGCACACAAACGTGTCCATCTGGCTGCCCCAAACAGAGATGAACTGCAAGTCTACTTTAGCTTTCTCTGCTCGCACAATAACATCAATGTGAGCAACATTTAAACGGCTGCAACTCACAACCTTCCTTCAACAAACATTCTTCATCTATAGCTTTTTACCGCCAAGACAGGCAAAAAACAATTTTCAGATTACCCCTTATTTTACTGATCACATGCATGCAAACATGCCAGTAAGATACTGGAACAAAACTCCTAGTCATATTCAGTGGTAGAATGTAACTAGATACTAGATAACTATTTTATGTAAGTAATTAAGTTTTTTTTTTTTTTTTTTTGTACTTTCTGAGTACATTTTACCTACTTTTACTTGAGTAAACTATTGAGGAAAAGTATTTCTCTTATCTCTGGTGACATTTAACTATTAACTTGACTTTTGTGTTTAGTATTTTATGTAACCCTTGGCAACTCAAATAATGCAGCTCTTTCAAAAAGTGTAGATCGCCCCAGTCATTTCCAAACATGTGATTGAGTTTAGAAGAGGCTAATCGCTAACAGAACAAAAGCACAAACATAATCTAATGGCATTTCCTTGGCTGAACAAATGTAGGTTTGCTGACGCTGAGTCCTAAGCAACTTAGCCAAGCTCAATGACACTCTACATTGATGTTAATAGGTACAAACTATGCCATTCTCAGCATTTGTGGGGTGAAGGAGGAAGCAGGTTGACAAGACTTTTGAGACTGATTTTTTGGTTTATTGACTTAAAGCCAAAAGCTGAAAGTAAAAATAGTTGAATTGAGAACACAGAGCCATTTTGGCAACACTAAAGAACATTTAGCAGCAGTGCCTCACAGAAAGATTGCTGAATTATTTAGCGGCCCCCAACCACCAGAGAAGGACGACATGCAGAGGCAAAAGCAGTCACTCTTATTCTCTTTCCACACTGTTCAGTGTGGAAATCAGTGGTGAAGTACTTTAAACATGTAAATCTTCACTGACCACTAATTTATGACCATTAAAATTATAATTAGAAAATGATTAAAAGACAAGACAATTATGCTCACTTGACTTTTCTGAGCTTTCTACCTGTGTTATGTTTCCTTGTCAGTGTGAGTTGTATTTAGTTTCATCCATGCACTGAGTAATCTTGTATGGTGATGAGCTAACTTTCTCAGGATCTGAAATGCTTGGTTTCATCACTCTAGGTAGATAAGTGAGGAACCCCACCTTCTTCAGGAAGCGCTCCTGTATATTTCTAATGCCCTTTTCACAAATATGCCATCACCCAGACCCCAAAATACAACTACCAATCATTTTAGCACTTAAACTACTATCACTTCCATCTGTTAGCTTTACATTCCCAACTGCTGTGCTAATTAGCTAGATATGACAATTTCAATAAATAGTCAATTTATATATATTTTTTGTTTTAGTTATAAAATGTGAAATGCTAATTTTCAAGTGACCAAAATGATTTCAAAATGCCTGTAAATGTAAATATGAGTTGCTTAAATGCAACAAAAAACATAGCTCATTCAGTCTTAATACAATTTGCTTTGGTCTTAATACAATGTGGTCCCAGTTGTCAGTTTTTTAATGCTTATTCTGCTATAGCAGATGACTAAAAATTTCACATTCATTAAATGGACAAAGATTGCCCATGTTTCCTTCAGGCCTAAATATGTAGGTTACTTGACAGGCAACAGCTCAGTCACCCTTTTATTTGCTGTTTTTCACTCCATGGACTGTCCTCCTCTCGCTGCAAGGAAAACAAACCTCACCAGCAGGGACAAATTATCGAAAGGTCAGGAGACTTTTTAGCCGAGCCCTCCAGCTCTTCATTCTCTTGTGCTGTGCAAGGATTTTCCAGTAGGGCATGACCTGGGACGACTCTACTTTCTGTTCTGTTTGACATTGAGAAATCTTTGTTAAAAAGAGAATGGAACCATCAATTTGACAAGTGATTAATGGTGAATTGGACCCAAAAGTCAGTCCTGTTTGGTCAGTTGATGGTCAGTTTTTTATGATATTTACAAGAAATGGCAGTTGACCAAAGAAGAATTTAGTGTTTTGTATGGATATGGATCACCAAATCTTTACCATTCTACAATGTAAGGGCTTTGTGGATGGCTAGAGCATTTATCCCTGTCCT
This sequence comes from Bostrychus sinensis, assembly GCA_020698575.1. NCBI lineage: Eukaryota > Metazoa > Chordata > Actinopteri > Gobiiformes > Eleotridae > Bostrychus > Bostrychus sinensis. The sequence goes on from CM036245.1 coordinate 23,509,504, forward strand.
GTTGTAGTAAAAGATTCTCAGTATAAGTGCAGATCAGGGCACTTTATCTTTACCATTGCAAGGTAGTGCCAATGCCTTGGCAGAAGTCCATGCTTTCCCAGTTTACTTTATCGTCGTTTTGATTACCATATCCTGAGAGTTAACCATGTTAAAGTTACTAGTTTTGATCTATTGTCCTTTATCCATGAACAAATCAATCTAGGGTGTGTTCTGAATGAGAAACACTGACACAAACTGAGGATTGCTCTAATGACTGTGCAGTCTGGATTAGAGGGAGTGGAAGCAGCTGACACTTCACTAACACTTCACAACCAGCTGAGGCAGCCAGTGTTCAGAGAGGAGCCTGAGGCCCTGCATCATCTTCCTGCTTTATTTAATGGCCTCTGGCTTAAAACGAGTCTGAATTCACTGAACAGAGCAGAACAAAGCACTGAACTGAGTCTGCTGTATGCCATCATTTCATACACATCAAAAAAGGATGTGGAAAAAGTCCCAAATTATAAAACAAAGTCCAAATTCTATTAATGGGCATACAACAATAAAATAAAAAAAAATCTCACCTACATGGACAAATCTCAATTTTCTACTTGCTCTACATCCCGCTTGTGTTTTTGTCACATATACACCCATCGGTTTATTTATCCTGCTCTCCCACACAGTGGCGTTGTAGCAGAGATCACAGGTTACATTGCCAGTCTCAAAAAAGGAATAAGCTCCTCCACATGGCAGCAAGGAATAAGTCCTCAGGGAAAAACAATCCAATGACCACTTTTGGTCAAAAGCTGCAGCAGTCAGCACTCTGCAATGTAAAATTTAATTTCTCCAAAGAACCCTTTGGCTATTTTTAGACCCTTATCTTTGAGCAATAAGCAGACCACAGCAGTCTAACTGAGATTGAAGGCTGTGTCTGTCAAAAACATAAGCATGTATTTTTGAAAGGGCAGAAGAGAAGTGGGTGGATGTCCCTTTGCACTAAGACTGCTACTAATAAGGCCATTAAGCAGAGTAAGGCAGGTGATTTATCTTAGCAGCACACTAGTATTTCCTGGGGTCATACAGTGATGAGCTATATTAGTGATCAATGCTCAGCTGTCAAGATAAGATAACGCTGAAGCAGACAGGCTTAGGTTCCCCTTGTTACCATGAGCCCTGAGCGAAAAACAACACTCCATTTTATGTTTTTAAATCTGTTTTTAAGTGTCATGAATTGTTGAGTAGGTACTCAGGGCACCATCACTAAATGTCTATCAACAAGTAGCCTATAGTTTGGGCAACTTCAGATGACTATAGGTTTGTTGAACTTTTCAGGATAAAATTCAAATAAGTTGCAGAAGAATAAGAACGCAAGATCACCTACCACGTCAATTTTGGGGTTAGGGTCAGAGGTTAGGGTTAATGTTTAAAATTTAAATCTTAAATTCGTATTAGCCTACCTGCTCTTGCACACTACTACAGCAGTGAGAATAATCTTAAAACGTTTAAGGAATGGGAACCCACTGAAACCCACACCTGCTTTGGGATAATCCACTCACCTCGCCGCCGTGGCCATCAAATATGCCGAAAATAGACGGGTGGCTCCTGTTGACCACATCTGCGAGGACCTCAAACCTGTCCTCCATATGGTCTCTCCGGCCTTGGATGGAGTACACGGCCACGTTGCTGCCCTTTAACTCCCATGTCTTCGAGAACTCTGCATCCAGAATGTCCAGCCCGCCGAATCGTTCATTTTGCATCATCTCCGCCACTTTCCCCTTGACCATTTTGACCGCATCCCGGCTGGACTTGACAATAGTCTTCACTTCGTCCGTGTGGAAGAAGTAACTCCATAGAGCCAGGCTAATGCACAACAAGAACAAGGTCTCCGGTCTGAGAAGAAAATAACGCATTATTCGACCTAACAAAGACAGCAGGGTCATGGTATCCTCTATCATTTATTTGTTTTCGCGCAGAAAATCGCGGCAGGTTGTGTGTGTTTCGCCCCCGCCGCAGATTTCAGACCATCGTCGTCGCCGTGAGTGGTTTGGATGAAACAAGCACATTTAATCAGAGGTTTCACAGCAAAACGTTCACTAAACAGCCAGTGCCTTACTGCATTTTATCATTCGTTAACGCAGCTGAGTTTGTAGGCTTTTTTATGTCGGAGACTAAATGCGGTCCGCTGTTTGCCCCGGCACAGAGCCACCAGGGGCTGCGGTCCGCGAGAACACCAACCTGGACACACTGCGCAGCCAGGAGGACGCCCGTGAGTAAGCTTAAAACGCTAACACTTTACTAGTCAGCAGACGTTTGTCCTTAGCCTCGTCTTGGTAAGTCCAGCTCTTTGTACCAGTCCCGTAAATAGTGGTCAGTGGGCAACAAATACCACACATTCCCAGCTGCCACACAAACTGCGACTCCGCGCCGCCGCCGCTGGACCTAGAACCACCGTGGTGCATTCAGGGTCTGATCGTGATTAAGCTACCCCCGTAATCGGAACAGAAATAAAAACTACGTGAGATTCAATCCTATGCAGAGCTGTAACCATTTATTAACGCACTGATCTGATTTGTATAACGGGACTTTACTGTGATATTTACTAGGGCAAGTATAGTTTACTCGTTTTCTATATTTTTAGCTTGATATATGTACGGAACTTAAATGCATCAACAGAACCCCCAAACTACAGGTGCATCACTGTGACATGTGCCTTTTGTATTCAGACCACCACTTATGTACTTTGGAAAATTGTATGAAGTGGTTGTATAATTTACACGGTTACCAATTCGTGTGCGTTATAATGGATGGAATATGATGTTTGTGTGTTTTGTGTAATTTTGTGTGATGTAATTGTGTTTATGCTAACACAGCATCCTTGTTAAAATGATTTTCCCATAACAAAGATGAATTGACATTTGTTCTGCTTAAGAAACTATTGAACTAAAAGTCACGTGTGAGCAGTGCGTTTGAAAGACTTTTTTTCCTGGAGTGATTTTATTCAGGCAGCGACGGACAGACTCGGGGTCCTTGGATGACATCACGCATGCTCGCTGCTCTTCTGCGTTGAAAAACGTGGAGCGACTGCAAAATTTGTGAGTATTTGATCTTTAGATTAGCCTAGAGTCTGTCGTCTACATAATTTTGAGGACTTATAGAGATCTTTAATGACCAGTTATAATTGTTTTCAACAAACATTTGTGATACTGTGATGCCACAATTTATCGTTTGATGCTAGTTTTGCTAAGGCTAACATTGCGTTATCATACCAAGATGGTTGTGAATAGATGGCTAGTGTTAGAAAGTGTTTATTCATCAGAGATGCAATGTTTATGTCCACAGCGAACATCTGTCTGCAGAGAAATAAAGTGTCCGAGGACTGACAATGGAGTACATGCAAGCCCCTGCTACAGGGAGCCAGGGACACATGTAAGTAAATAGTACTCTACTGTGCCTAAAATTTTATGTTTTAAGTAACTAACTTAACTTTGAGAACTTATATATGTACTTATTACTTGCATTTAATTTCACTATCCATTCTTTTTTTATTTATCCACTCCACAGTCTGTGCTGTACCTGTGGTGTTCCTATACCTCCAAACCCAGCTAACATGTGTGTGGCTTGCCTGCGAACTCAAGTAGACATCTCAGAAGGAATCCCCAAGCAAGTTACAGTACACTTCTGTAAACAGTGTGAAAGGTTTGTCAATGTAATATTCCTTAACAGAAAAGCAAAGCTTTTATTACCAGTAATGCCACTGTTTGATCTTGAACATTTTTAAGGTACAAACCCTTTGTGGTTTACTTGCAGGTACTTGCAGCCTCCTGCTACATGGGTGCAGTGTGCTCTTGAGTCGAGGGAGCTCTTAGCTCTTTGTCTGAAAAAGCTAAAAGGTTCCATGAGCAAAGTAAGTCTTTTTGAACTAAAATATGAACCCCCTTTTCTATCTATAGATTTAAAATATATTTATATATTCTTAAACATAATTCAGCTGTTTTTGAATGTGATTTTAAGGAAGTAGTAAGTTGTAGTTTTGTTTTAAGAGTTAATTCTCTGTCTGTGTCATGTTTCTCTTGGTATAGGTGCGTCTGATTGATGCAGGATTTCTCTGGACAGAACCACACTCTAAGAGGATTAAGATGAAACTGACAATCCAGAAAGAGGTACAAAGCGTGTGAAAATCGTATGACACTAGAAAATCAAAGGAGAATGCTATGCAAGCCCATAAATGCTGATTATGAACACACACCAAGCTAAATGTCTCTTCCTAATGTTGTCATCTCATCTTCTTGACCTTTCACTGAGAACATGAGTCCTGTGCTTTAGTCCTAGGGCTTTTGTTTGGGCTCTTGCAAGGTCTATTTAACAATGTGCCAAGCCTCAGTGGACTGATGTAATCTAAATGGCACAGAAAATGACCTGTAAAGAATCATGAGTAGATTACCAGAGTAAACGACTGCACTTAATGTTATGAGCCATATTTTAAGAGATCTAAACCTATGTTGTGATTGTTACTTCCAGGTTATGAATGGAGCTATTCTGCAGCAGGTGTTTGTGGTTGAGTTTGTCATCCAGTCTCAGATGTGTGATGACTGCCATCGTGTGGAAGCCAAAGATTTCTGGAAGGCTGTGGTTCAAGTTAGACAGAAGGTGTTTTTTTTTTTTTTTAATAAGATTGAATAGTTGCCCTGTATAGAGTTACGAGTTACAGTACTACAAAGCACAGTTCACAATTTGAATTGCACTTTTAACACTTGAGAGTACTTCTTGTCATGCTCAAGCACAATAAGCTTCTGGATGGTGGTTGTGGCATTGAACTTAGCCGCAATAACATTAAGTTAATTTATTTATGTAATGTATTATTAAATAGGAAGTTTACTTAATGTATGATTTGACAATAAGATGTCTAAAAGATCATTTTCTTAGCTGTACATTTCTTTACTTTGCACAAGGCCTGGGCAATATTGTTTTGTCCTGAATACTTTCCTCCTATGATACTGTATGAATTATATTTTATATTGTTTTTTTAGTTAATACATTATAACCCATATGCATTCAAATCTGAATAAATGTGTTACCCTGAACACACTAAACATTATATACTTTTTACCATTATACTTGAATTATACAATTTTAATCATTGCCCAGTTCTGTATTTTGTACTCTTAATTTTACAAACTGCACTTCTGTGAGAATCACCACCAGTCTTTATTCTGTGCAATATACTGTACTTTAGATATTAAAAAGACATGCTTTGTGTTGCTTCTGGCAGTGTTTTATCAATGTCTGGGTTTAAGTTAATTGAATGTATGCTGGTGAAACTGATATAGAACTGTATATAGTGATTGACAACTTGCTTCTTTTACAGACTCAACATAAAAAGACCTTCTACTATTTGGAACAGTTGATTCTCAAGCACAAGCTTCACCAGAATTCTCTAAACATCAAGGAAATACATGGTAGGTTAATTAGATATACTGAATGTAAAATCTGTGATTTCCATACATCTGGAGTAAAGTAGTAGAACCTTGCAGTTTTCTAAAATGTTAGTTCTAGTGGCAGTCAGATAATTGACCTAATGTGAGCCTCAGAAATGCACATATCCAATCGACTCACTTGATACTGGCCTATCACAGGCATTTATCCCCATTGCATTTTACAAAACTTGGGACTTGGGGATTAAATGGTTCCATAAAGGGTAAAGGAGACCACTATTATACTGGCCATCGACGGATTGTGGAAGTCAAACAATAATTTAATTGAACCTCATTAAGAAAGTACGGTGAGAAAATGCCCACCTTCACGAAATCCCTTTTAAAATACGAGGAGAATAAAGACGCCCACGAGAGAAGTGTGGAAATGCACCTTCTTCCTCTTCAGTTTGACGGGGAAGAGGCAATAACAGTGGAGCATAATTATACAAGCAAATAGTGAGGCACTTGTAACGTGTTTTTACCATGACAAAAGGCACAGGTGTCATTACAATCAATGGACCAGAAGGACATCAGGGACTACCAACAATGCACAGCTGAATGAATAATTTTAAATAATCACTGTGAGATAAGCATTTTTAGATCTAATTGTATCTCTTACAATTTTGGGAACAAATATTTAAAGTAATACACAAAACACATTTTTGTTGTATATATTTGTTAACGTAATAAATTGTATGCAGATTATACATTTAGTAATGTCAAATAATTTCTGGTATGTGAGGTTATAAAAATTTGCTAATATGATCAAAATAACAACGAAAAGGTAATAAAATGTTTAAACAATGACTTTAAATATGATAAAAGAGCCTTCTGTTCAACAAATATCTGTCTACGCCTGACCGTAAACCTGCTCTGAACCAGGATTTACATACTACACAAGTTTTTATGGTGATTTAGTCAAGCTCATGATAAGTTTGTTTCGCACAACAGAAATGAGGCTAAAATAAGCTGGGCTTGTCAAATAAGTCTAGCTTTTCTAGTAGCTTGCTTTATGGTAAACCCCAATGTTGACACGCTAAACCTTAAAAAAAATCATTCACAAACAACCCAAACACTGGTTGATAGCAAATGTGCTTTTGGGCTTAGTTCAGTAATATCATCTAATAGGGTTGTCAAAAAAATTGATACCAAGATATTAATCGATACTAAAACGAGTATCTAAATGAGATATTTATTTGGAAAGTATCGATAATGTGACGTCTACAGAGGTGGAGCATAAACCACTGTTTGCAAAAATAAGTTTGAAAAAATTACCAAGTATGCTACATATATAGTAATAGCCTAATAATATTATTCTATACAAAATATAGTTTGAATAAAATGGTGACGGTAAAGGAGGCAGTTAGAGCCCATGTATTGCCTCAAACATTCAATGAAAAGTGGTCATTTTTGTCACCGTGGTATCGAAATCGGTATCGAGGGATTTTTATAGTATCGAATTGAAATTTTAGTATTGTGACAACACTATCATCTAATTAAAATCCTCTTTAAATCTGGCAAGAACTTAAAAGCAGTAGAGGTTCAACCATGTGGTGGTATGTGGTGTTTACATGCATATGTTTCTGCAATAGTGATGACCTGTGAATTACATCTGTAAAGAATTTGTTGGTGGATAGTGTGACTGTGTTATGGCTTTCCTACAGAGGGAATTGATTTCTACTATGGCTCCAAGCAGCATGCACAAAAGATGGTTGACTTCCTCCAGTGCACTGTACCATGTCGGTGAGCAAAGCATTATGACGTACTTTAAGTTAAAACAATTAAAGTAAATTAGTTATAACGTGAAGATTTTTTTTAATTTATTAAAACAAGTACTACATATTCTGTGCTCGTTCACGCAAAAATTGCATTGCATGGATAATATGATGCATTTTTAACATGTTGTCTTTTCTTAACTAATTTTTTATGTCCACTTTAAAGGTCAAAAACATCCCAGCGGCTCATCTCTCACGACATACATTCAAACACATACAACTACAAGAGCACTTTCTCTATGGAGATTGTACCGGTCTGCAAGGTATGTTGAAGGATCATGTTTTCTATTTGCAACTTCTAGATTTTTGTTTTGCAGAGATGGTAAGCAAATACAATTTTGTCATCAGGGACATGGTTCTATGACCAAGGATACTAGCTACTAAGAGACATCCAGACCCGACGATTTACAGATCTGTTAAAAATAAAAGGAATTGTTCAGTTCAGCAATCCGTGGGTACCAAGTTCAATAAAGCACACAAGCACAAACATTGATAGCAACACGCCCTTTTACTTGTCTCCTTGGAGCGAGTTGTACAAAATCACGCCACCCCCTCTTGCTCGTCTGCGGCCTTGTCTCGTCCCACTGCCAGGCAGCTATAGGACATACAGACAGGGGAGTCAGCTCACAGTTGCCAGTTATGTCAAATTTAAAACAATACGATGGTTGGGGAAACATCCTTTCACTACTTCAGTGTGCGTTGAAGAGTCCCCCGATGCCTCCTGAGCCACCGAGTTTCTGGGTTCTCAGTCTTGTGAGCCCAGCAGCATTCTTGCCTCTCACCACCGAGTCAATGGGCCACACCAACCACTAAGAAAGATTCTGGAGGTAATGGGGATGTGGTCCAAGTACTGTCAGTTTATATCCGCCCAAATTTTTTTATTTTTAAATCTATGCAATTAACACCACAGCAATCTGCGAATATAATAAACGCAACACTTCTATCTAAATCTAAAAACGGCAAACCATAAAAACACTGGAGATGCATAACACTATTCACTATTCCTCATGTAGTGTAATTTAACAATTTCAGTTCCATGTTGAGGGTTAGTGCCAGCACTAGTGAAGATGGCAGGGGCTTCCACCAGACCTGTTTACGCTGGAAGCTTTGCCATATTGACTCCTGACTTGGGGGCACCAGGCAGGCTAATCAGTAGCCATGGTGATTGGGCCGTAACCCCAGGTGCCACACAAGCAGGGCTTTTGGATGACACTGAAATGTCCTCTTTTGTGGTTGGCAGGACAATGTGGTGTGCCTTTCACCACGGCTGGCACAGAGCCTGGGAAACCTGGGTCAAGTGTGTGTCTGCATTCGAGTCACCAGCACCATTCATCTCATCGATCCCAACACCTTGCAGAGTAAGTGCTTCTACGATTAGTTTTCTGGACTTCAGATAAAAACATTAATTATAATAGAATATCAAGATTATTACATAAATACTGGAATTGATTGATCAGTTGTATAATTCTATGTTCTATGAACTGTTTAAATCAAGATTACTTGCTAAATTCTGTCATCTTACAAGCTTCTTCAAATTGTTGACGCATTTTGCAATGACACACTTGTAATGTGGCAGATAAAATGGGTTATTAGGATATTAAAACTGATTTAGAGATGTAACTTTTAGTAATTTCTTGGCTAAAACCAATACTGGATTGATCTGAACACCATCTGCAGTCCACATGGACACAGCTTGGGCCAGCTGCTTCCTTTTTTCTAGACTCTCTCTTTTTTCTAGAACTTTATCATTTATTTCAATAACATTATGTATGTTGTCACAGCCACATCAGAACACTTGAAGGCATTTGGAATCAGTACACAGAGCTGTGACCATTAGCGGTTATATGTTTAATTTCTCTGCTATAATGAACCATTATGTAAGAGGCGGAGGCAATTCTGAACTGACTTGACAGAACACATGTTTTTAATTATTCTTCAAAGACTGTTTTATTTTTGCAACAAAGAGAATCTTGACAAAACTGATGGCAAGAACCGCCTTTAAGGCAAATGTCTTTCAATACTCTGCATATCAATTCATGAACAATGTGTGCAGATGGAATATATGCTTTGTCTGTCCTGGTAAATACTTCATCATTTTCATGTCTTATAGTTGCTGAGGTAGATGGGAACACATATTGGCGCAACCCTTTCAACAGTCTCTGTAACCCACGGCAGCTGGAGGAGTTTATTGTTATGGACATCGACATCATCAGAGACCAGAAGTTAGGTTCTGGAGCAGGCATAAGATCTAATAAAGTAGGTGCATGTTTCTTAAATTCATTATAGCTTATATATAATCACTGCTTTTCTTGAAATCAGAATCAATTGTCAACACTATTCTTGAACCTGTGTACAAAGTTAAAGGCACAATAACAAATGCAATATAGTGATTATTTATTGTGTGTATGTGCTCTATAGCATACTCTGGCTGAAGTATGGGTTCAGAAAACCTCAGAGATGGATACCAGTCAGCAGTACCACTGCCGTACATTCCTTGGCCACCTGCTTAACATTGGAGACCTGGTTCTGGGGTGAGTAGTGTGCATAAATAATTATTTTATTATTAAAAATAATATTGTTAATGTATGGCTTTGCAAGTGTTTATCTTCAATACTTTATCATTACAGATTTGACTTTGCAAATTCTAATTTTAATGACGAGCATTTAAATAAAATGAACCCCCATCATGTCCCAGATGTGGTAAGGATGATTAGCACCAAATGAGTAGCTGTTGACAATGTGAATAATGTGATATAATAGAATGTAGATTACTCTATATATGTGAAATAATTATTACACTACCTGTACTAGGTGCTAATAAAGAAGAGCTATAACCGCACAAGAAGGGTGAAACGGAGAAACTGGAAGCTTCAGGAGATGGCTAAAGACCGAGATGGCATGGATACAGATGACGAGCGGTAAGAAATATTATCAGGTCATATTTGTCAGGTTCTCATTAATATCCCAAGCTAAAAAAACATAACTTGAAACAGAGGTTAATTCATATGTGTAACATGACTTTTTTTTTTTAATTACAAAATTTTCCTTTAAAGAGAATCTTTTTTTTTTTTTTGTATTTCTGTTTGTTTTGTTATGTTTTTTAAAATATTTTTTGTTTGTTTTTCAGACAATACCAGGACTTCCTTGAGGACCTGGAAGAGGATGAAGCGCTGAGGAAGAATATCAACATCTACAGAGGTGAGAAAACAGTTGTAGACTTTTTACAGAAGTTATGTAACACAACAAATTTTTTCTTGTTGTCACTGTCCTCAATATGATGAAATGGGATGTAATTTTATGGGCATGTTGATTTTTAGATGCGTCAAAGATCCCAGTTGAGAGTGACACTGATGATGATGGAGCACCATGTATCTCACTGGCAGAGATGTTGGAAGAGCTGACCCTGATGGATGCAACAGGAGGAGAGGGGGCTGACATGATGACAGACTAGACTGTCACACTGCCAACCATCAAAACTTAAAAAAATTTAACTGGTTTGAGAAGTGGGACATATCGCAGAGAGAGAACTATTACTCTGCTCTGCTGGTGTCTACAGGTAAACCCTGTAAGCTATGAATTACTGTAAGTTATTATAGTGTAAACACTATAAATATCTAATTATACAATTCTTTACTATATTCAGCTCATTGACTCTGGATAATGGAAATCTGTACGTTCAGGTTCTGATGTTCTGTAAAAGTGCCTCTGGAGTGATTTGAAAACTGAGTGCTGCAGGACATCAAGAAAATCAACAAAGAATGTGGCCACAATATGTTACATTGAAGCGCCACCAGAGGGAGATCTCTATGACAGATCAGCTCTATATTATGCATTACATCTATTTCCAGCAATAACCATAGCCAGGCTAGATTACTGTATTAAACGCGTGCTGATTGACTCTGAGACATGCCTAAAACAATCTGTTTAGTTTAAGATTTGACTTTTGAAGTTTTTTCAGGAATGGTCTAAAGTGTCAATCCTATGTCCTGGGGACACGGGAATATACTGACAATATCTGGGCTATCAAAAGTACTACTACTAAAGACTCTTACAGACTCTTAGTTCAAAGTATGGGTAATTTACAACATGTATATTAACTAAATGATGACTAATATCTCAAATCATGTCTTTAGATTCCAAGTCCTTTAAATTTGACTCTTTGTTGGATGAATAAAGCTATTATCTAAGAATTGGAGTTGGGTGTGTAGCCTGTGGTCATGTCTGTTAGAAGGGGGTCTTGATGGTTAAGTGTAATCAGATCTACTTGGGAAAGTAAGTCGAGTTAGTCCCTTGGGTGTGCGTGTCAGTGGGGCTCAACAATGTGAAGATGGGATTCTCCTTACCTGTCACCCCTCCCTCGACCTGCTTTTTGCACCACATTTCAGTGTGCACAAACTCAGCCCCTTTAATCCAAACTGTTGTAGCCTCTAAAGCCTTTACATGCAATTGTACAATCCCACTGAAATATTAGGAAACATAGTTCAACTGTTGAATGTTACAAAAAAAATCAACATAGGATTAAAATGTTATGCACAGATCATTGTATTGTGAGGATATGCTCTAGACACAATATTTGTTTTCCTTTACTCCCATAGCCTCTTGTGAGGCTAACACTGCAGTGTACCCATGCATAACCTTAGAGCCATGGCGGCACTGCCAGTGTTTACACATCAATAATGCAGTGTTGTCAAGTGTAAGAACGGAGTAGGTCAGCAGAGTCTGGGTAGAGGGAGAAAGAAAATGTTTCCAAAACACATGGAGAGTCTGAAACAAGGGTCTCCACATCTTCAAAGTTTCTTATTTTTAAACAAAAACCCCATTGTTGACTACTGTGTACATAATATAGCAGTAGAGGTTATAAATGGCCTACTGTAGAGAAGGAAATATTGCAGGAAATATTTTTTTTGATACAAGCTCCCTTGTCCTCAGTAATCTTTTTTCCCCCCATACATTAGGCTACTGTTATCTCAAGCATTAGGGCCGTATATAAAAAAAGTTTTTAATTACTGATTCTCAAAATTGACCATGTACAGAAACGGGCTGAAGTGCGCCAGGCTGGGTGAGACGCTTGCCTGTATGTTGTGCAGAGTAGATGAAAGGTGAGGTTTGGCTCTGTGCAGCAGAGCGGTGCTGCTGCCGCTTACGTCAGAGGAGGACTGCGGCGCAGCGCATTCCGGGCTGCAGCACGTCGGGACGGACGGGGATGCGACACGGACACCACTTTTACTTTTAAAGATGCGGTACGGAGACGAAACCTCACCGCTGCGAACACCTCATTGGGTTTTCCTCTAGTTGCCTGTTCACCCTGGATCGCAAGTCCTTCTAGTCCACCTGTCTGTGAGCAGGTGAGTCGTGAGTGGCAGCACGAGTAGGGGGTGTGGTGTATTACTCTGAGACTATAGGCTACTACATATAGCCCTCAACTAACTGGCGAAACAGCTTTTGGTTTACACAAAGTAGGGGAGCAACAGTGAAGCCTACACGGGCTGCTGTCTGCACTCATCCCGTCACAATCATCACTAGTACAGGGACCTTGCATCGACCAAGGTGAGTCAATAAACAGACCTGGTTAGATAGCACAGTATCTCATTAGAATAACCGAATAGATTTCGACTTAAATCCACGTAATAGTGGTCAGTAATGGTCTGCTGTTGGTTAGTGGTGGAGTCATTTTTCTTGAAATAACGCGTCTACATGGGTAATGTAATCAGTACGCTCCAAGATAGATATTTTGTCAGTTTTTACTATTTTGGCACACGTGCAACCGTAGCTATCCCATCTTTTCTACAGTATGTAGTAAGGTGTTGTAGGCGCAGGGTAGGCCACCTTCCAAGGAAAACCATCCATATGGTTAAATAGACACATTTTCAGAGTACTTTCTAGAATGTCATGTGGGCATCCACACCTGTAGCGCACCTGTGGACCCCGCCCACACGCCACGTCTTTTGTTGCCTGTGGCTATGTAAACCTAAACAAATGGCTGCGTTTACATTTTAAAAACGGTAAATTTGCAAGATACTAAATTTACTACTTAGACAACAATGAATGTTAACTTGTAAACGATATTGCCTAAACAACTTGAAACAAAATCCTTTAATGCAGTAGGCTATGTGCAAGCGAAGTTATCGTTATAACGAACACTAGTATACATCTACATAAATATTCTATAAACCAAAATGCATCTGAAGTGGAAAAACGGTGCTCATTACTGTTTACGTCCCACGTGTTTCAGTGCAGGCTGTGTAGTTCTCAAGTGTGGGCAGTAATTGTTTGCTATGTAAAGAAGGGAGTGTTTTGGTGCACTAGGGTCCACGTAGACCCCTGGGTTTAATTTCATTAGGTTTGTTTCCCTCCACACCAAGACCCATATCCACTGGGCCTGTATGATTGCCCCCACTGGGCTCTGCTGCGCAGGCGTATGTAGGAGAAGAGAGCTCCAACCTTACTAGACACTTTTCTCGCGCTTGTTATTGTTCTCTGCACCTCTATATAACTACAAGATAGTAAGTTAACTAGTACTTGTTAACTTAAAAGTATGAATTAGTAAGATGATTTTGTACATAGTTGTGCAGAGTATATTTCCAGCTTAAAAGGATTAAATAATGCCCATAGTTTTAAAATTGGAGAGTTTGTATATTTACTTAATATTTCATTTAATCTGACCTAACCCTTTAATCAGTGCCATTTTTAAAGCCGCATTTCTTCTCTTACTTCAATCTCACAATTCTGACTCTTTCTTTTCATGGTGCAGGATGAACTTTAAGAACCTGAGGGAGTACTTGGCTTGGCTGTACTACCAATATCTCCTCATCACTGGGATCTATGTCCTGGAGCCATGGGAAAAATCCATTTTCAACTCCATCCTCTTCTCTGCCATCGCCATGGTGATCTACACCTCTTATGTCTTTGTGCCCATCCACGTGCGGCTGGCGCTGGAGTTTTTCTCAGGTATTTTTGGTGGCCAGCCGGAAAGCACTATGGCATTAATGAACTAAAACCAAGAGGAAAAATCAAGAGAACACCACATGGTTAAAGGACTTACCCAAACAAATAATGGCACGTCAACTCCCTATCACAACAAAGCCCTTTAACACAATGCCTTTCTTCCACTAAGATCAAGAACATCAAGACCTGACCACAGTGTACTGGATAGCAGGTCTTTTTACTCACCACATCCTTCGGCTTTTGTCTGTGGACACTGACATTGCTCCCATTCCATCACTGTCCAACCTGTGTCACACAAAGTTGGTATTTAGTTTATAAATGTGTCCTGTATGAATGCACACCATGTTTTGGTTTTGCATGAGAAGGTCATATATGAGGTAATTGTATTTTAGCTTGCTCATTACTGTCCAAGCCAGACTCTCCAGTGTGTAGGTTTTCTAACTACTTTTGTGCTAACATATCACTGACAGCGCATTGCTCCCTGATAAATAAGAGACTCTGTCTTCATTAGCCATCTAACTTGCAAAAAAATACTGAAAGCACTACAAAGATAACAGGCGGGAAAAATTCACATCTCCTGTCATGATTGTTTTGATCTTGTTCAAAATAGTGTCATATATGTTGTTGCTATACAAAGATCACAAAAGTTTAAATCAGGGATTTCTGACACACTTGTGTAAAGTTTATCCCAAACCTGTTCTAATTTACTGTTTGGTTTAAAGAGGATTATGCCCCATAGAAATCACATTGATTTGTGCAGTGCCAATCCCTCTTTATCTCTGGTCTCTTAACTCTTGGTATGTTGGGGAAGGTGTGCTCAGCACTGAGCATTAGCAAATACTGATACACCACACCTTTGCACTGAAGGCCTGACACCAAAAGTAGCTTTTCTTAATGAATAGCCTATAAACTGTTATCAAAAAGAACCACTATTATGGATGGCAAACCAGGTTGCTGACAAAAAGCTGTCTTCCTTCCTATAGTTGATCTATAGGCTGACGTGCTTGATTTCTTAAGTCTCGTGTATGCAGCAATGTTTTAGTTCTTTGATTTTTTTATTCTGTGTAAGGGCTTGCTGGTTGCTCCAACATGTTCTCTAAGTTAACTTTATTTATATGGATTCTCATATTTATACACTGGTAAATGCTTGGCTGGTTACAATGTCAGTTACCAAACACAATTGTTGTAATTATTTATATGTGTGTGTTTTCCTGGTGGCCATAAATTACACTATTTTGTTCCTTCTTTGTTTCCTTAAAAAACGTTGTATTTTACCCAGCTTGTGTCATAACCATTTCAGTTTTTATCAGTAACAAAGACCTGTCTTAGATGCTTTTTATACCTTACTGCTAACTATATAGAGATTTTCATATTCAGTAATAAAAACTGGAAGACAAAAATCTGATTTCATTGTTCATTTGTAAAGCAAAAAACTGTGTGTGTTCTGCAGCAACAGTTCACTGCCTCCACTGGAAAAGCAACCAGTTCCTTTAACAGAAGACCACAAGGAACAAAAGCATTTGATGCTCTTGACTTTCAGAATGAATGTGACTGAACACAATCAAAAAGCAAAGCCACCAAACCAGTTCTGCTCAGACAGCGCAAAACAAATGCCCAGAGGATTAAATTTCTTCTAAAGCGATACAGAGATACTCAACCATCCATAAAAGGTTGTCTACCATGTTGCAGGCACAAATAAAACACACCAGTGTTTTACTCTGAGATTAAATATGCTCTACACTTATGAGAATGAAAATAAAAGTGAGATTTTGAAAATTCCTGATTATAACATATTTGAACAAGTCTTTATCCAATTACATTCAAGAAAGAACAAGGAAGCAATGTAATACTGGTAATTACACACACCTAGTTGTTTTAGTTTCCAGTATGTAGGCTCACAAACACATCTCACAGTACACTAAAGGTATAACGCTAAATTAACATGTAGTCTTCTTCTGTGGTGGGTGTTTTTGTTTTGACACAAAAAGCCTGCCTTAAAGTTTGTGTTTACACTTTTCGTGTTAGTTTGTATCCCATGAACCTAAAGGCCAGAGGTTATCTCCTGAATGAAAAGGTAAACAAAGCCGTTTGTGGACTTGAGAGCTTGTGTTGTTGTTGTGTTAACCTTGTCACCAATTCTGTATTAAGAAACAATCTGATGACTGTCAAATACACTAACAGACAACAAGAAAAACGTGTGTTTGCCAGTCTTGTTAGGGGACTGAGAGTCAGCTGACAAGGAAACCCCAGAAAACGCTTAATCATTTATGAGATAGTGAACAAAACCCCTTCCACTTTGGCTGCAGTGTGTCAGTCACAAACAAATGTGTACTGCTAAGTAACACATCAGTAACATACTAGTAACATATTATTCATTCTTGTAACGACCTTGATTTTGATGATTTTATTTATAATAGAATACTTTAACTGTATTTAAATTGACATTATAGCAGCATGTTTTTTTTTTTTTCTTCCTTTCCATGGTAACTGCAGCAAATCATCTGCCTTCTAGCGTGCAGTGATTTGCATATTCATGTGGCATAAGTTTGCCCTTCCTGCACTTCACAAACAGTACACAGGCTTGTGATTTTGGATTAGTATTTAAACAGTTGGCCTACTTTGCATAAGAGGTGGGTTATGGTTCTTTATCATTTTGCAGTTTGCAATATCCATCTCCTTTTTAGAAGACATGAATAGCTATAGAACTATAGAGGTAGGGCTACTTGCTGCTGTTGTCTATAAACAAAACTTAGGTAGACGTGATAGTATTCCCACATTTAAATAGTGAACCTCTCTTTTAAAGACAAAGTGTACCTGATTTGTGCTTACATTTCCAGAATCCATTATATCAACACAAACTGCTGATATAACCTAAATATGAGATATTTAGACAAAAGTGACAGTTCCTTGAGAGTCTTCAACAGCGTTTGTCTCCTTTAGTAATTTACTGGGTGTACGTCCTTAGTTACAACTTGGGTTTCAATTTGTTTGCTTTATTTTTAGTTGTAGCCCTCATGCACTAATGTGTCTTCAAATAGAAACATGAGTGTGGTCATTTTTGTGTCCTTTATTATGAATACTTAATGTCATATACAGAACAACCTATATAATATACCATATACCTTATTTTAGTTCAAAGAAATCTTTACAACATGACATTTGCCATTTGTTTTTGGTCAATATGAACTCGTGGCTTGAAGGTTAAAGCAGGACAAGACACTACTTGAGGCTTGTTTGAGGAGACATTATTTGCACTGCTGTGTGTGCGCGTCTCTGTGTGTTTGTGTGTGTGTTTCGGTTAGGCCTTGGTCAAACACTTTTATTGCTTATTTCCTTTTTATGTTTATAGCAAAAAACCCTGTAAATGACTTTGTATTGATCTAGTTATTGTTACATTTTCTTCAAAAAGAAATTTCCAAGCAAATCTTCACACATTAAGCAAACAATAGGTAGGCTAGGCATTGGGTTGGACTGACTAGCACGTATGGTGACGTGATTTGCAAAGTTAATCAAATGGCATGGCTGCTGTTGGAGACACCAGGCAAGATTAAGAGGTATTTCAAATGATTGTGCAATGATGCTGTTCTTTGTTAGGAACGGAGGGAATTTTGACCCGGAGACATAATTTCCAGCTTTATAGAGTACAATGCCCTATCACGATTAAGTATCAGTCAATATGATCCTAGGAGTGGCTCTTCTGATAAAACCTGAGCCCAACTAGGCGTAAAACCGCACATGCCCCATGTACTTTCAGTACTTTAAAATATGCTATTTTAAATTGACCTATAGGTGTATGAGTTGGTCAAAAGTTGCTCTGGTTAGGCTTATGGTTAAAATTTTGCCAAAGAAATACAAGACAGATAATTTTATGCTCTAAGAATGCAGCCTGTCTTTTTTTTTTTTTTTAAGGTTTGTTAACCCTCTGACACCCTTTAAAAAAATACTACACTTGTACCTATTAGGGTTAGAGTAAAAAATAAGTGGATTATTTGGTGGTTTGATTATTTAGTTGATGCTATTAGAGTCTTACATATGTCAATAATTTGTAACAAAATTAATTTTGGTGCATTATTATGTTTTGAGCAGTGCTCGTTTATAAAAAAAAAAAAAAAACTTACACTTGTACCATTCGTGTCACAAACAGAACCCTAAAAGTGCTATAAAAATTGAATAAATTAATATTTTTTTTCTACTTTCAAAACTTAAAGTCTTTTACCAGCATCTCTCCTGACCAGAACCACATACGTTTTATTGATCCTTTTAATATTTTTTTACTATTAGGGCCATTTTTATTGCAAAAGTACCCCATATTTTACCAAGGAAAACCACAAAATAGTAAATATTTTCCAAAAATATAGTGCAAAGTGGGTTGATGTTCTTAGAGTCTTACATATGTCAATAAAAATTTAAAAACAAAATTAATTTTGGTACAATATTGTGTTTTGAGCAGTGTCCATATATGCCATGCCATTTTGTAAAAAATCACACTATCATTAGTGTCAAAAATGGTCTCCAGCCCTAAAATATACTATAAAAAATTTATATTTTTCCACTTTCAAAAGGTTCAGATCTTTTATCCACTTCTCTCCCAACCAGAACTAGGAAAATGTTATTGATGCTTTTAATTCATTTTCAGTTTTGGGCCAGAATTGTTAGAAAAGTGTGTAACCATGTAAACATGGGCTTTTGAGGGGCAGTGTTTTGCTGTGTATACAAGTTATGGGTGAATTTTCTTTTCACGTTCACAAAATCAAAGTAAGACAATCAAAACAATTTCAAACACATTCACACCACTTCTCTGACTCAACACCAACACATCTAGATGGTTTAAGTTGTTATCATTAATTTCAATGTCATGCAGTTACCTGGAATAGAACAGCAAAATAAAATAATAAAATATAATATTAAAATTAAATTAAATAAAACCTCTATATAAAAGATCCATGGTACCTCTGCAGGTCCAAACCTCCAAATTATTCAATTTTCAACTGAGAAGCTCAGATTGAGAAGATATTTGTAGGTATCACATCATATTATGTCTAAATTGTAGTAGGACCAAAATCTGAAGTCAGTACGAGACTTTTGGTCCTTAATGGTACAAATGTGGAGTTTTTGTGGGGCTCAGTGATGTAAAGGGTGAGGTGAGAAATTAAGCAAAAATTTTTAAACTTTGGTCAAAAACATTAGAAACCTCTTCGGAGATTTTCATGCCTCCAACATTAAAACAACATAGGAATACTTGACCATGAAAATAAAAAGTCCACAAAATATACACAAACGGTTCCTAATGGTAGTAACACACTTGAATTAATAAAATGTTTTGAAGTCTCTTTGAATTGAATTTTACTTAAAACTCAAGGCTGCCCCCAAGTGTTATAACAACAGTACTGTCTTTTTTTTTTTTCAGAACGTTGCAAAAAAAAGAAAAAAGAAAAAAAAAAACATGTTCAAAGTGAATTGTAGAAAGTACTTACTACTAAAAAAACAATTACTACAAATAGTGTTACAATTACAACTAATAGTGCGATTGTTGTCACAAATTACTACTACCACAGCAACTATCGCCCCTTTATATCTTATTATACCTACTAGTGCTGCTAGGTAACTTTACTCATTTCTTAGGTTTACTTGAATAAAAGTACGTTATTCTCAAAAATTAGCATAGTATAAGAAAAAGTGCAAAAAAAACAAACAAAAAAACAAACAAACAAACAAACGAAAGAAACAAAACAAAAACAAAATGCAGTAGATACAGTAGGCATACTTAAATTATCAGAGCGGCCCCCACAGTGAAATGTTTTAAGTCTCGTCTTAAGACTCATTTTTATTCTCTGGCTTTTAACTCGACGTGAATTGTGTGGTCCTCTGTTGTCTTTTATTGTGTTTTATTGTTTTGTTTTTATTATTTAATTCTTGGCATTTATTTATTGTTATTTTATTGTATTACTTTTATTTGGTTTTACTGGTTCTTATTATTTAATGGGGACTGGTGGAGCTGAATGGAGTAATTTATTGTTATTTAGTGTTCTATGTGCAGCACTTTGAAAACTGTTTTGTTTGTAAAATGTGCTATACAAATAAAGTGGATTGGATTGGATTGGATTAAATTACTTGTAAATTACATGTGACCTTTATTTTTATTTGTCATTTGTCATTTTATTTGTCCTTCATTTATGGGGGACCTATTGTACATATTTTAGTATAAAATTGTGTGTAAATGTAAAATTATCTAGCCTTAAGATAATATTATAATGAATATTATGATTTAAATTCATCCTATGATGCACAACATGGTCAAAAACTCCTTGTAAAGTCATTTTTTGCAGGATCAAGCATTCTGACTTGGTGCATTGGCTTCTCCACAGGAACTGCTGATGTAAACTGAGAGTGAATGTGGGAGTGAAGGCTTGTATATTTTACAAAGGGTAAATCAAGTGCTATTTTAATCAAAATAATAATAATTCAGGCCTAAGATGATCAGGGTTTGTAGTATTATTAATAACTAAAATTACATTAAAATATATTCTAATACTAATTTTGGCCTATAGTTGCTTAAGAGGTAAAGAGTTTTAGCACCTTTCCATCTTAGGGTAAAACTAAGTATTATGTAATCAGTCAGAGTTACTACTAATGTGAAGGAATCTTTGTCAAAGTACAATAAAGTTGATGTGAAGCAGTGTTTCTTTTATTTATATAGAAAAAATGGACACTTGATCGCAGGGGGAAATGCGGACTGAAAGGAGCTTTGCTTCTGCTTTCACAGTGGCCGCTGAGTCGGGGTCATGTCAGGACAGTTGGTGCATTACATATAGAGGTCGAGCTTTGTCTGCAGAGGGAGATATCAAGTGGCAAAGACACAAAGACGCTGCTCAGACGCATTATAAGGACAACTGCAAAGCTCAGTTTTTGTGGATGAAAAGGAGGTGTTTCTTCTCTTGCTGGTGGTGAGGGTTTCATGTGTTGTGCTTTATGTGTTTCAACTTTAAGCATTTCACACTAATATATTTGGCCAGAGGCAAATTCTTTTGAAATCTTACATCAGGGGTTGGTAAACTATTGGGCAGCGTGCCACTTTAGAATTCTCATGTTTCTGAGTGTGACACTATTGATGCTCCTACTACTAACAACCACAATGAAAACATACCTCTACACTGCTTGTTTAAGTAACTCAGTAACATTTTCATAGCACTCTGAAACGTACACAAATTTTGGATGCCCTGAGTTGTTTTTTTAGTAGATGGCCAAAATTATCGCATTTAAATAGACGTGGTGAAACGTGGCAGGAGAGCGGCATAAAATTGGTGGGAGGGTCCAGGTAGTGGTAAGGGATGCGCAGTGGGTTAAGCATTCGCCCAGCAATCGGAGGGTAGCCGGTTCGAATCCCATCTGAAGCGCATACTGTCGTTGTGTCCCTGGGCAAGACACTTCACCCACCTTGCCTGTGTGAATGTGTTAGTTTGGTGGTGGTCGGAGGGGCCGTTGGCGCAGATTGGCAGCCACGCTTCCGTCAGTCTGCCCCAGGGCAGCTGTGGCTACAGAAGTAGCCCACCACCAAGTGTGACTGAGGAGTGAATGAATAATTGATCAATTGTAAAGCGTCTTTGAGTGTCCAAAAAAGCGCTATATAAATTCGATGAATTATTATTATTATTATTACATCTATGAGTGCAGGTCATGAAGGTATAATGATTCTTCTTTGACCATAGCAAGTGCCACTGATAATGCTTCAGAGTGCTAACAGTGGCACTTGTGACCAGGTTTGGTGACCTCAGTTGTACACTGTGGCTCATGAAGTTGGTGTTAATTTTGTTTTCAGACACATTCCTCTTTTTATTCCTGTTTATACACATCAGTAATCACATTTGACCAGGTACAGATTAGCCAAAAAATGTAGTAAGAGTACTGAGTAATACTCAAGTAGAAGTAAAAAAAAAAAAAAGGTGGTATATACACATAAAATACTGGTCACAGCTATGAAGTGGATGGAAAAAGAGTGACAGGGATGCTTTGTTAAACTTGTTATGTAAGACACCCTCAGAATATATTTATGTAACTCTAACCTGGCCTAAACTTTGGTGACAACTTGGTTGGTGGTCAACCATTGGTGACAATATTATTTTCTGCATTAGAGATGTTCACTGTTAGCCGCCTCTGCCAAAGTCATTAGCAGTTAATTCTGCAGCATCTTGATTTTCAATGATAAGTCAAACTCACAGTGAGAAACAGAAACGCTTAATAGAGCTAGTCAAAGCTTCAAGAGAGAGTCGGCAGTGTAAATGGGCCAATGGTTTCTTATCAAATCTTCACTTTGTGCCTCTCTCACCTCTCCCTGCTCTATACAGATTCACTAGATCTCCTTTACAGTAACAGGGGTTAATGTAAGGTAATACAGCTCCATCCACCCCAGTCATCTCGGGTGCTCTGTGTGCTCTGTGTGCTCTGTGTGCTCTGTGTGCTCTGTGTGCTCTGTGTGCGCTGTGTGCTTGGCTGCCCTCCTTCACTAAGTTAACTCTGTAGTGTGTGTGGATGCGAGCTGAGGTCCAGCCGGGTGCCAGTGTTAAATGAACAGACAGCTGAGTGGTGCCTGGGTCCTCTGTGACCAGCTGGCCACTGTAAGCTGACCTGCTGCTGTTGTGTGGTCTGAATGGAGCAGAGAGGCAACAGGGTCAAGACTGGGAAAGACCGGAACATACTCCTCTCACTCGATTACACTATGCATCTTCCACATGTATGTTGTCTTTCAGGAAGAGGCAAAAAGTACTCCAGGTTATTCACTTTCCACTTACTGTCCATAGACATGCATGTGTTGGCTAATCTGGTGAATCTTAATTGCCCATAGTGAACTTTAACTGAAACACATTCTATATTCAGCTCTGTATATCTCTTATAGTTTCTTCATTCTGTAATGTTTATTGTAATGTTTTTGACTTTTGTGCATGCACCAAATACCACAATAAATCTGTAGAAAGGTAAAAACCTTTTCACTTACCCGGCAATAAACCTGATTCTGATTCTGTTTCCCATTTTTCATTTCCGCTCTTCCTGCTCACTCATAGCTGGACATAGATCTCTCTGAGGAGGCGAGGTCTTTGACAAACCAGGCATGTCCACTGCTCAAACCTTCATTGTCACGGGCAAGTCGAGAGTGTAGACCAGACAGCTACCAGAAAATCACTTCTCTGCAAAAAACGATGCTATCTTGTTACAACATGAGAGGGAATCATTGTCCTGTGGCACATGGTGGATCATAGCGTAATGTGACTGGCGGCAGTTTCCAGGGCTCAAGTCTGTCTCACTGATCAAGGAACCATTACAACCACACTCAGATTTAGTAACTGCTGAGTGAGAAGATTAGCTTTATAGACTGAATCTTTTTTCTGGATGTTCACCAAGTACCACATGATGTAAACACCTTTTCCTAATGTTTCATTATAATTAATCATTTAAAATTAAAATACTTAATGGCAGTCAGCATTTATAGTACTGTGAATTGAAAAAAATATAGTGCCAAGACACAAACTTGAAGATCTTCTAGGTCAGGAATAAATTCTCTTTCCATTACCCTAAAAAATACCTTTTACATCTCATAGTGGTTAGGTATCTACTAAAACTAATCAATTTGTTCTTTTAGTGAATCAAGTTAGTATCTTTGGTCTATATTACAAACAAATCCCTTAAAACACTCCTGGATTTAAACAGTGGTCTGGATCCACCAAAATTAATCCTATTTTCCCCTGACCTATTACTGATTTTTCCTGGAATCTTTTTAATTAAAACAAAAAATACAATTCTGTTAACAGCATTTTCCACACCTCACTAAAACTTTTGCACAGGATATTCAAGAGCATGTCTGCAGTTCTCAACGTAGTGCTTCATGCAGAGTGCTGTCCAAACTTGCATATAAAAGCAGGAGAAAGTAGTGCCCCAGCCCAGCACTGAAGACTTGTTGCTTGGCTTTGTATGGTAAGAGGTGGCTGGATAGTTAGTTGGATGTTGGAGCCATGCTGCTCGTATCAGGTGACCCATTGCCCCGCGGCCTTTGCACCTCACCTAGCTCAGAGCGAGAGAGTGCTCCCGGAGGCTGCTGTATCCTGTGTCACAAAAGCACCTTTTTACACAACAAGGCTACAGAGACAGGACCACAGCACACTGGTTCTCCCTGGGTCAGCTCCAGTCGGCTGTAGTTGGGTTTCAGACCTCCCCCTGTGTCTCCAGCAGACACTCTCATTGGTGGGGATGTGTACATCGCCCAAGCCTGGCAGACATATCAGAGAGATCAGGAGCTGCAGGTACCACCACTAAAGAGGATAAATGACCATAGCACTTATGCATCACTGGGTGAGTCCAACATACTTTGTATTTTGGAGCGGTTCTGTTTTGATATTCCAATTTACGGGATCCATTTTTTATTGAAAACTATGTTCTTAATCAGTGTAGTTTAGAATGGCATTGAGACTTATCACTAGGTAACCAACTTACATTGACTCTTTTTAATAGAAATGCTGAAATATATATATATATATATATATATATATATATATATATATATATATATATATATATATATATATATATGTTACAAATATTTCCTTATGAGATTTTGGTTTCGCATATGTAACTTTATGTAACTGGGCAGTGTATAAACCAATGTGTTGTTTAACTGCAGTGAACCATGAGGATTGTTTCCTATCGATCGACAGTTGTGCTTGTTCTGGTCACACTCACTGTGGGCTTCTATGCAGAAGCAAAAACTACACCAAAGCCCAAATACCAGTACACCAAAAAACCTGTTCCCCAAGTGACCATGCACAACCCAGCGACTACCAGCAAGCCCAAAATCCTCAAGATAGTGCCGACTCTAAGTCCAGCACCAGCCCACCCGCTGCCCATTATAGAGAGGACCACCTACCCCAGCCACGCTTACCCCCAGGACTATAACAACCACCCAGACATCCCTGGGGCTGGTCCTGACAACTACACACTGGACTATAATGAGTGCTACTTTAATTTCTGTGAATGTTGCCCTCCTGAACGAGGACCCAGGGGGCCAAAGGGAGAGAGGGGTTTGACAGGTACAACAGATATGAATGTTTTAGCTTACTTTAAACTGCATTTAAAATTTTTCAACCTAATATATAACTGTAGGTGCACCAGGTGACAGAGGCCTTCCAGGAGCACCTGGTTTACCAGGATCACCAGGATTAAGTGGCCCAGTAGGGTTAAAAGGAGACAAAGGTGGGCCTTAGCATATATTACAGTAAGACATGCATTATGTTGTGAGCACTCCAGAAATATAGTTAGCATATTGTGATTTTTATTTATTTATTTATTTATTTATTTATTTATTTATTTATTTATTTATTTATTTATTTTCTTATTATTTTGTTGCAGGAGATAAAGGAGACAGAGGGAACAATGGCCCAGTGGGGTCACCTGGAATTCTAGGAAAACCAGGACAAAAGGGTAAAATTACATTTTATTCATTGGCGTTTCTTAAAACATGTATGACATGTCACACTTTGTACATAGGTGATGTTGGCTCCAAAGGTGAAAAGGGTGACATTGGACTACAAGGGGTCAAAGGTGAAGTTGGTGAGAAAGGGGAGCCAGGCCTGAATGGGACAGCTGGAGAGAAAGGAGAACCAGGGAAAGATGGCCCTCTGGGACCTGCAGGGCCAGGACCTAAAGGAGAGAAAGGCGACAAAGGTGAATGTGGCACATTTGGGGAAAAAGGTCCTAAAGGTGAAAAGGGAGATCCGGGACTTCCTGGCGTTCAGGGTCCCATGGGCATACCAGGAACAAATGGTAAGCACGGTATACCGGGTCCTGTAGGGGTCAGGGGTGATCCTGGAATCCCTGGACCTAAAGGTGAACCAGGATTAAGAGGGCCCCAGGGGCCACCGGGGATGAGATTTCCTGGACCAAAGGGAGACAGAGGTTATCCTGGCATGAGAGGGGAGCGGGGCATGAGGGGCTTCAAAGGGGCAAAAGGCACCAGTATTGTCCAGAAACGATCAGCCTTCAGTGTGGGTATCTCTCCCAGAAAGTCTTTCCCTCCCTCTGGATTCCCTATTCGGTTTGACAAAGTCTTTTACAATGAAGAAAATCACTTTAACATAACCACTAACAGCTTCACATGTGTCTATGCTGGGGTCTATGTCTTCTCCTTTCACATCACTGTTCGTAACCAGCCCCTGAGGGCCACACTGGTGGTGAACGGATCACGAAAGGTGCGGATACGGGACTCCCTCTATGGCCAGGACATAGACCAGGCTTCCACTCTGGTGGTGTTGCAGCTGGCTGAGGGGGATCAGGTGTGGATGGAGACGCTCAGAGACTGGAATGGGGTCTATGCCAGCAGTGAAGATGACAGCATCTTCTCTGGCTTCCTGCTGTACTCAGACAAGGTCTAAACATCTGCAGTACTGCTTCATGCTGACCAAATCCTCTGAAAGCCAAATGATGGTGGTGCTATACTTCTGGACTGCTTGCAAGATGTTTTGTACGCAAGAATAAAAATATAACATAAAAACAGACCTGCCTGTCTGATTTTTACTATTGATATTATTTAATATTAGATGAACCTGATAGATTCTAAAGTATTAACTTCTGTGTTTTTATTGTTTAATGTACAGTTGATGGCAAATAAAGGACCAAAAGAAAATCATTACACAAACCTTACTGGAAAATCCTGAGGTTCTATATATTTATAGTATCACAGATCCATTGATGGTTACAACTCTACCTGGTTGCACAATGTTGAAAATGAGCTCTTAATGTAATAAAAGAGGAGTATTTGCTAACTGTGAGTACCCAGTCTTGCCACTGCTTGAACCCTGAGTGTGTCACATATCTCACTTCCTGAAAGTCTGTTTCTTTTACAGACTTGTGACACTTTTCTGTTCTGTGCTGATTTGTCTTAGCTGTCTTTGTCTGGTTTCTCAATTAATTTCAATATTTGATCAGGGTATGAAGAAGTTACATTTATTGCATTATGTCTTTAATCTACTGTATAACTTAATTTTGTAACAGAATAATAGTATATTTTTGTAAGATTTCACTTGAATTTATTATGATGCGTTGTCTGCTAAAATGAAATGAAAAAGCAGTAATGCAATAACATTTTAATGGTCTGGAAAAAAGTCTCTGAGATGTCTAATGTCTAATGATTTGCTCCACCTTCTTCTTCCTTTTTGACTTTTCCCTTTTGGGGGGGATTTTTACACTGACAGTGATCGTGACCAATACAGCATTCTCCATTTATTCAGGCTTTGGACCAACACAAGAAGTACAGTGGCTTGTAACTCACTGTGGGAGAATTTTTGCCCCATCAGATTTGCTACAAATATAAAATGAAAGAACAACAATAAATTGCTAACTATGTTAACTTGAAAAGACAACACTAGAAGTTGGAGTTTTGAAATTATAAAGGCTTCACAATATTTTCAAAAAATACTTTATTAAACTTTCTTGTGTAATTTCACCAATATCATCTGACCTTTGACCTGAACTAATCAAAAGGATTCAGGCTCACTCCACTGGGACAGGCCCAACTGGGGCACTTTGGCCTGGCAGGTAAACCTGCCAGTTGTCCTCCTGATGAGAGTGAAGTATTCAGACGTTGCAGGTCCCAGACGGTTGTTGTTGTTGTAGAAATAGTAGAGTACTGGAGGGGCAGGCGCGGGAACATTGTACTTAAGCGCACATACAAGTTTCAGCATGGACAAAGTACGCATTTCTTCATCATCAACAACTGTCAAAGTCGGCTGTGTCAGAGGCTCTAGGGCAAAAAAGCAATAAGTTATTAGGAAGAAAGAAAGAAAATTAAAATAAGGCAAATCAAAAATCATCCTACCTACAACCTGGATTGAGACTTGAGCTGAAATAACCGAATGTGTGTGCTTGTATTTATCCCAGGATGCCCTACAAGTATACTGCCCCCCGGAGCCAAGAGTCACGTTGCTCAGGACTAACTCAGGATGACCTTGTCTTAAAACCTCCACACCATCTCTGTACAGGATTACATCATGACATTGCGGGTTGCCTCGGACACGACACTTCATGTTAATTGGGTATCCAACAACACCCTTGGATGGGGCGTCTAAGATCGCCCACCCTCCTAAACAAAAAAGATAGTTGGAATAGAAGTTTTATATTGACATAACATTGTATTGAAGGTATATTGCTATATCTTACCATCTACGCTGATCTCTACCGGCAGGCTCTGAAAGGTAGGTATGTTCCGAACACTTGTGTCCCGAAATCCTTGGCAATAATATTTCCCACTGTCCTTGGTCTTAATCTTATTTAAAATCAGTTGTTCACCAAAATATGGAAGTTGTTTAGGTCCAGTGTGCCAAGTGTACCTCCATGTTGACTTGTAGGGAGTGGCGGGAGGGACGCATTTCATCTTCACAGTGTCCCCAGTGAAGACCTTTGAATATCCAGTGACTATCTCCACATTGGTCTGAAAGTCAGTTGGTATCTCATTTGTAGGAGGTGCTACAAAAATATCACATAATGGATTAAACACTTTAAATAGTACAGATATAGTGCTTGGAAAAAATAAACCACCACTGCAATTTGTTGTTAAATCAGCCTCTTTGTGTGTGTCTGACAACGTTACCCAGCAGCAAAGTGAAAAACTGGTGGAGAGCAAAGCATTGGACAGCTGTAATTACAAATCAGGGTTTTCTCCCTAAATGCTGATTTCTGAATGTTATTTAGTGAAAAATATTATGACAATTTTATTCAAAAGTAAATTTTTTAATTATTCAACTTCTGCAACCCTGGGTCATTTCTCTTATTTTCATGTTTTAAAGTTATGCTCTAAAGAGCAATGAAATTGAAATTGGAGAACTATTGTCAACAGGTCACAAAGAAAAAGACATTGTTCAGTTCACTATATTGTACCTATAAATGATAAAACCTGAGAAACTGATCATTTTGCAGTGGTCACGTAATTTTTTTTCCATAAGTGTATATTTGTGGAGTACTTTTACCCAGAGAATGCTACTTCATTTTCAACTATTAATACCTAAATATTAAAATACAAATTTGGTACATACTTTCCAGGTATACGAGCTGCAACACTGTTGACAGAACTGAAAAAATGACATAGTGATTGGTAAGTCATCATGCAAAATTATGGGTCCATCTGTAAACAGGAGCAGAACTCACCGAAAAGGGTAAACACCGTGTCCATTGTGATGTTTGAAATCTAAAACTGTGACAGAGAGGCTGTTCTATGTATGCTGCTTAGGGAAGTGAAAATGATGGGGGTTCTGGCCCTCATACAGGACTTCCTTTATTGATAAATATCCACCCATTTCCTTTCAGGCTAACTGATACTTTGTCTTCACTCTTACTAAAGTTCATTACAACTTCTAGAGAATATGAAAATATTAATTTTTAAATGTTTTTAGTTTCCATATACAAACCTAACCTAAAATTATGTAAAATGTAAATAAATAAATATATATATTTTTTTTTATATGTTATATTTTATTCACAGTAGACTAATATAAACTATATACATATATGAATACATTATATATCAGGTGTTAAAAGTTTCATTTAAAAAAAGCTAATTTTAAATTTAAAAGCATTAACATGTCTCAAAAAAAAAGCTGGAAGAAGACAACAAAAAAGTAAAAAATTGTTTTAATTATAGAAATCTCCAGCTGGAGTGAGCATTTTGCAACTGAATATATTAATTGGCAATTAATTGGTATATAAGGGACATTTTTAATGTGACAGCTGTAACTTGAATTTTAGAAACTCTTTATGAAAGTAATCTTTTTTTCTAAGAAGATACGTCTTTTCTGCTTTTTGTTGCCACATCCTAATATCAAATTAAAATGTAGCTATCTTTTTGTTCTTCATAAAATAAAATATCTCAGTTTCACCACTTGATATATTGTTTATGGAATACTGTGAATAACATGTAGTTTGAAAACTATGTAAAACACTGTCCTAACCTTTTCAGAATTGGGTTTGTACATCTGCAGGTCATCATAGAAAGTCATTTTATAATTTTAAATATCATCCAGTGACCTAAAAGGGTCTCCTTGTTAAAGGGCCTAAGGGTCAATAAATGAAAATGTATGGTCCAAGACAGTTTTATTTTTTTATTAATCTCAGCACACACCCATAGATGCAAATAAACCAATACTGCCCCAATAAGTTACATTTAAATATAAGACAGTATTGTTTTTCCCATTTCATAAACCTATAAGTTTGAAGAGATTAGGTTCAAAACTTAAAATACCACATAAAAGGCTTATGCATACAGTGCAATACAGTTGTTCAAGCTAATGTTAAAATTTGCGTTAAAAGTTTTTGTCAAACTAAAAGTGGACAACAACTACACACTGAACATAATGTTGCGGACAAAAAAAAAAAAAGTTCATGAAAGAAATGTAACAGTTGTTTAACAGACTAAGTTTACAACACTGTTATCCTCAGAACAGCGAGCCTCTATTTAGATTTGGTAATTATCCTTCATTTAACATACATCAAGGAAAAGAAAAGGGCAAATGTGCCACAGAATGAATAAACAGTCATGTTTTTGCACTAACAAAACAGGAGTCAAGTGAGGTCTGGAGTTTACAGGAAATGTCAACTTAGCTATACTGCTGTAAATCTTACAGGTATTGCATCCAGAAGTGTCAATGACCTGCCACTTTGTAGAAAAATAAAATTACTTTTGTAAAGGACTGGAGTTAGAGGTCTGGCATGAAAACAAAACTTACAGCCACACACAGGAATTCCTATAAATGAACATAACAGGAAAAGCCCATGCAACATACTGTATGCTCTATCATGCAAACCACCACACACACACTCACTCTCTCACACACACACACACACACACACACAGCTCAGTATGGGGAAACAAACACAACACCGATCACAAGTATGAGCTACAAGTTGTTTTAGGAAAGAGAAGAAGTTCATACTTTCTGAGAATTTATATTTCTTCATTCTCAAGAAACCGATCTGGGGATCAGTAAAAGGTGGTAGATGGTCTTCTTTTTGAATTTTCTCCAGTGAAGCACATCTGTTACTTGTACATCTGGAGTTATCTCATAACAACTTAAAAATCACTATCTGCAATAACAAACAATGGTTTGCAAAAGCATTATAATTTTAATGCATTACATTTGGGTCTGCTTGAAATAACTTAAAAAACTGAAGGTAAAAAAAGCAGTCAGTATAAAGCCATTGCTAATAAAATATAAATTAATATTGTTTACATTGTGTGTTAAAATGCATTTTTCTTCACAAAATGCAGTTCAGACTGTTTCCATTCTTGAAGAACTTTCTATTGCTGTTTTAGGTGAAGCTTCAGATATACCAGAAAATAAAATTATTTCTGTTAGTGACTGTTAGTAGGACAGCAACAGTTATTTTCAATATTACCATTAGTGTTAAGTGTTGTATTGGCTCTAAAGGTGTGCCACTACTATATGGATTGTAACTACTTATGGGTAAAATTGAAAGTGGCACTAGTGCCTACTGTATAGGGATACACAACATGTTGCAAATTTAATGTTAATGTGATAATGGCAAAAAAACGTGTACTGCAATAAACTAATTGTCTCTTAATAAAGTTATGGTCTTCCCTCTGACAGATGTTTATATTGTATCTGGAGCCTTAAGTCAAATTATTTAAACTTTTAATTAACTTTTTATTTAGATTTACATGACAATGATTTCGTCCTAAATTTAGACCCAATTTTGATCAATGAGTCCAGAACCTTCTTTCATAAATAAAAACTGAACTGAACTATTCCTATGTCTATGGTTAATAACACCTTAAACTTCTTAAGGGTATCCAGAATATGAGTTATGGCATATTGCAGTTTTTTTTTGTTTTTTTTTTTATATTGTGCAGCTCTACTACTGTAATCGTTCATTGATGACGCTGAGGTGGAAGAAGAGGAGTAAAACATGGAGTGAAGCTCCTAACATTAACCAGCAAACACTTGTGGCTGCAATGGTGGGGGCAGGAGCTCATTTTCAACATTGTCAGAGTCTATTGCTGATGCTGATGTGGAGGTGGCAGTTGGGTTCGGGATATCTTGGGGAAAACTCTCCAAGACGCTCTGCACCTTTTGCTCTACCTCATCCGTCCAGTCGATCAGGTCGCTCTCCAGCTGCCGTGCTTTCTCAATGACGCGGTCCTGCCTTTCTCCCAGGCCGCTTAACAGATCCAGACGTTTGTGGACCTGACTGAGGGCAGAGCTGCCGGGGGAGCAGTTGGATGCCCCGGTAGCCTGTGGCCAGTGTGGAGATGCCTGACCAGACATGTAAAGCTCAAACTCCTCAGCGCTTAGGTTCAGAGACTGGCCATCCAGCTTTTCAATAAAGGCCACAGCACAACACTGGGGAAAAATGACATGGAAAATGTTACTACAAACTGAACAGTATCATACTGTATATTATATAGATTCAGTACACACATCGTGAACTATTTTAAGGACATATTTATTTTGATGATTGTGATTTACAATTTACCATCTCTTGGCTTTCCATTTTGGAGTCGCCACAACAAATTAAGTAGTAAAAAGTGTACAGTACTTTGCATTAGTGATGGGTCATTCGTGAACGAGCCAGCTCTAAGAACCGATTCTTTGGAGTGAATCGGAAGAGCCGACTCCTGCTAAAAACTACACAAGCTGAGTGAAATTTTATTTTGATGGGCACAACATGCAGCCAATCCCTTGTGAGAACAGACTAGGATCATATCATTATGTGAAAGAAGGTGGGCTCAAAGACAGCAATTTAGATTATACTGGAGACAGTAAAAATTTAGTTCAGAATTTTCTAACTGTAGTTTGTGCTTGCGAACTAAATAAAAATAAGGATTTTATCAAAAAACCTGAATAAAAATGGTTCACCAACACACAAACCATTCATAATTGCTAAATTAGGCCTAAATTAAATAGTGATACTAAACAGAGAGCCATTTGGGAGCCATAATAGCCAGCTCTTCTACGGGAGTCGCGCCAAAAGAACCGAATCTTTGAAAATAGCCGGACTGCCCATCACTAATTTGCATACTGATTAGGAATTTGTTTTTACGCCAAATGCCCTTACAGACAGAACTTCATTTATCCGGGCTTAGGATTGGCACAAGGAGTACATTGGCTTGTGAACCACTATGGCTGAATTTATTGTAATTCACTGATATAGGTTGGTAATTGCTTTTTCATTTTGTGAACTTTCTTTATTATTTCATTACCAGATTAGTAAAGTAGTAGCCATCTTCTCCAGTCATAAGCCTGCTGGGGTTGCAGAAACGAGTAATGTACTGAATGTTGGACTGCAGTCGTGGCGGGTTTGCCTTGAGTACAATGTAGATGAGTGTGGGGAGAAAGTCGTCCGCTGATGCTGCCTCCTTTTTGCTGACTTTAATTGCATTAAAGATGTGCTTGCTGCAGCGCGTTATACATCCCAGCTTGTCTTTCGGAACGCGCTTGGAATCCATTTCAATAACATCTGTAAGAAAAGAAGGATTTCATAATTATATTTGCCAAAATGTTAAGTGTGGTTCTGGGCTAGATATAATAACACCCATGGTTCACCTGTGATAGCTTTGACCACACTGTCAGAGACCTCAGGAATCTCCTCATCTACAGGAACACACAGCATCTCAATTGTGACCCAATGCAAGGCCCTATAACAAAACAACGTTTTTGGGTGAACTGACAGGTAGAGGATCATTTAATATACATCTATGACAGAGCAGGTATATGTGCTATTGATAGATGTTGGTTTAAACTTACAAAGGAAGAAATATAATACTAAACAATGATGTGTTGTGTAAACTTGTTATAGCACAATAAATTGAATTAGTTTTTCTGCTGTATATAAGTCTACTTTGCTGTGCTTACCTGATTCTTTTCTGTATGGCCAGGTCCTTTTTTTCATCATCTGTGGTCTCAGGACAGAAGACTTCCTTGTATAGTCGAGTCATCATATACTTTTCAACTGCATCCATAACACTCTCAACATGTTCTGTGGAACCTTGTGGAGAACACAGATGCAGAAAAATTACAACCGGTTACTCAAATTTAATTCTGCAAAGTAAAAACATAAGCAAAGCAATGCCTTTAAACTGGGTCTGCAAGCGGTCGGACAGGCTTTGGTAAAAGTCTTGGACACATTCTGAGAGTTCATCTGCACCCATTTCCTGTAAAAATAAAACATAATGCAGGAATTTAATAGTCAAAATACTGACAAAACCTTGGACACAATTCTTTTTACATGATAATAATAAAAAAACTTTACTAACTCGCTTATAGACCATGCTTTCAGTGAAAGCCCGGCACTGTTTGAAGACCTCTCTGCCGGACTTCAGCGGCTTAAGAAAGTCAATAAACTCTCGTGTTGCATGATCTGTGTCAGATGTAGAATGACGGCTTGATGAAGGACTAGGGCTTGATGTAGACTGAGTGTCAAAAGCATTGTCTGCAGGCATACAGGTGGTGTTATTTTGGTTTGAGATACAGATACAGTATGACACAACAATAGGGACAAATTGGTTATTATGATGACAAAAGCAAACCTGTAACAAATAATTGATGCAAAAACTGTACCTTTTTTAGGTGGTGTTTTTGCTGAAGGGGTAAAAAACTTTGTGACTGTGTTGACTTTGCTAGATTTTTCTTTTGTTTTTCTTTCTTCAAACTTGCTAAAAGGCGCTATAGCTGGCTGTGATTGGGGCTTCTGATGTCTACTTGCATAAGCTTCTTCTTCTTCTCTCTGCAGTCTGTAAATAAAAGTGCAAATACTTAACCTGACAATAACTATTAAATATAAAGCAAAGGAAAGCAGGCTACTGAGACTTCACCCACCTTTCAGCAAGTGCCCAGTCTTCTTGAATCTGTTTTTGTTTTTCTCGTTGGTTCTCCTCTCTCCAGCACTTTGAGCAGAGGCCCTGCCAAGCTGTGTTGCCATAATAACCACATCCCTTTTTGCAGAGCAGTTCTGATTGGTCCAAATGGATACCGCGTCGTTCAGTCCGCTGGCTCATTATGTTCACTATAAGACAAGAGGGAATTACAACCACAACAGGAATTTATACCAACTTTGTATAAAAACTATTGCTGGGTTTCAGATGACATCACAATATTCTATAGCCCTATAGTGTTTAATTGAGATGGAGGGCAGGCAAAATGTCTATTAATAATATGCAGAGTTTTTGGAGTGGTAGGATATGTAAAGCGAGATTGTGGACCTTGTCACTAATAAAACCGATCTGGTTTAACATTTGTGAATTTCCTTTTTAGATATTTCTAATGAAAATAACTTTATACAAGAAAAATGGCTCCTGCCTCCATCTGTGGGTGCAACATCATCAAGAATCTGAAAACAAGCAATATTAACATTTCTCTCTGCAATGAGCACAGCTGAGGTTGGTAAGGTGAGGACATCAGTTTGTCTTAGTAGTTAAAGTGTGCCGAGTATTGTGTTAGTCCTACGGATGTATACATTTGTTGCCATTATTGTTCAAATTTATGAAAATGCTTTCAAAACTCTCAAAACATCTCAGATATTCAGTTACATCCAGCACGTTTTGGAAATCAAAAATTCATCCCTGACCAAGGATTACACTTAATCTAAAAAGCTTAAAACGATTTAAGTTAATTTCAGTATTTATTTGACACATATACAATATTTTACCTGATTAAAGAAGGCTCAGTCATTTTTAAACCCCGTGATTAGTTAAATAGGATAAGCCATAACAGGACTCAGGCGTTCACAGTACTAAGGTGACTGAGCAGGAAGCCTCCCAACATGTTAATGTTGACCTATCCCTTACGTATTAGCAGTTCTATTACGATTTAAGTACTATTTCATGCGCTGTTCATTTTGACACTAAACTGTGATCTAAGTTACACAAGCTATAGTCCAGGCGCTAATGCACAGAGCTAATTACACAGCTAACTTAGCTAGCGAGGTTACGCGATAAGAGGATCAGTGTGACCACAACAATAAGTCATTAAATGTTGTATTTGTTTTGTACGTACTCTTCCATTCGTTGTTTGAAAAGGCTATAAGGAAATGTTAGTGGTCGATCCAGCTCCAGTTTAGTGTGGGTTGATGTTTACATTAGCCAGACGGCTAGCTCCTATCCGCTGCCATTTTGTCTGGCAATTGTCTCTTCTTCGTTTTTAAATGTCTAATAGCGCTACTGCCACCTAGCAGCATGAGGCCGCAAGTACACCTCAGCTCTTCTCAGGCTTCGCCCACATCAACAAACAAATCTACAGTAATTGCTATGTGATATTACTTCTATTTCAGATTTTATTTTTAATTAGTTATTTATTTAATTACTACTTATTGTGAGATATTATTAATAGATGAACCAAGTGAAAAATTCTATTTGTTTTCTTATATTTATTTTCTGCTGGTCCAAAAAGAATATGGAACCATAACAAACATACACAATAATTTAGTTTAACATTTGGTAATTTTTGTAATGGTCAGACCAAACAGATCAGACAGCTGTGTTACAATATGCTCAGTGAATTGCCTTGTTGTTGGAAGTGAACGCTGATGTATGGAGACGCAATGGCGCTTTCAAGTGGTGTCTGGTTTATCGTATAGACGAGTCTCTGACATGAAAGAGCACATCAACACCCCACCAAGTCGTTTCATCAAGTGGGGTAAATCGGAAGTGTAGAAGCAGCACGAACTGCCGGAGTTCTGAAGTAGTGACTTGTCATTGGTAGAAATTAAAAGCGTGTTGTGAATGGTAAAATGTTTAAGATTTATTTATTTATTTATTTATTTTTTGATAGAGAAGCAAAGCATAGAATTAGATTTTTTAAGTTTAAAATTGTTATGGAAATGCGTATTTTGTGTTACACCAAACTTCATATTTAGTCAACTTTAAGCTTCAATATTATCATTAAGGAACTGGGTAACAACCTCTAACGTGATTGTGGTAGGCTATATAATAAGAAGCCATAAACGGATAATGCGATTGATCTTCATTATGACATTTCCAAGTTCCCACCGTCCCACCCGTCCGACAGAAGTCGTTACAGAGTACCGCCCTCGGAGAAAACTACCACTCAAATTGTCCGACATGCACTTGAACGCAGCATTACTTTACTGGGAATTACTTTCTAGCACTTTCTTGGCCAGCCCCGAAACGCCATTAAAGTTTGTAATTTTTAACAATGCTTATGAAAATTTGCAACAAACAAACAAACAAAAGTCTTAACTCAATAAAAGAAAAGGTCAACAGTTGAATGTAGGCTGTCATAAAGTGAGTGAGTGAGTGAGTAAAGCGAGGAGGAAATGCAGCTGGTTGTCCGGTGTTCAGACATTTCTTCCTACCCGTCGAGACATCCTACGAACACCGGAACAGGACCGGTTTGGCACATTTCTGCACATTAAGCGAGTGATAGGGGCACCTAAAATGGCAGGTATGGGAATTAATGCTGTTATTATTATTTCTACTATCTCAGTGTACTGCAGACAGGTCGTAGTAGTTTTTGAAGAAATGCATTCTAAGGTTTTTTTTTACTTTCACTTTTATTTCGATGATTTGCAGTCAGAGTTGATGCATTTTCAAGCAAGAAAAATTCGCCATAAGAACCATTATTGTTTAGAAATTTAATATTAGATTAAATGTACATTTAATAAGCAAGAACGCAAACAGTAAAAATGGGCCAATATAAAAATACTTTCAACTCTGAATGCACATCTGTCTTCAAATATACTAATAATAACTTATAATGATCACTTAATATAAACTATTGAAGGCTTCCTGACAGGCAGCTCAAACCTCAGCATCTCTGCAGCTCTTTTTTTCCCCTTTATTCTCTGTCCCAGTCTCATCTCTATCTCAGTCTGACCTGTATGACCTAATATCAAAATTACCTGAATTCAGTATGTTAAACTATTCATTTCATCTTGCAGAAGAGCTTGCCAGGCTGAGAACCAAGTTTGTAGAAAAAGTGTCAAAGGAAATTGTTAACCAGCTCCTTGACTACCTGCTGGATGAGAGAGTCTTAAACCTTGGAGAGAGAGAGTCAATAATTGAAGAGAATAAAAGTACAGCTAACAAGGCTCGGAAACTTATTGACACTGTGCGAAAGAAAGGCGATAACGCCAGCAACAAATTGATCATTCACCTTCAAAAGAGGCACCCCAAACTCTACAAAGATCTGTGTCAGTCCTGTGGCCAAGCTGCAGAGTCGGGTGAGCCTGCCAACATCCTGATCTGTAAACGGTCAACCTTATGATGTCAGACTCAAATTGTATGTTTTTGTTCATTACAGCTGCAGAGTCCCAGGAGCAGCAGGGCTGGTCAGGCACACTCATCAAAACTACTAAGGCATTTTGGATCGAAAAACAGAGCAATAACGATGTTTGTTCACATAATATTTATTGACTCAAATAAGTTCTCCAGTTTGTTGTTAGACAATCAAAAACAACAAATTTTATCTTTTAGATTTATCCTGTGACCTTAAATTCAGTAAAGAACCGTGTGGCTCTGCTAATCACTAATATTACCTTTGCTGATGAGAATAAAAACAGACGTGGAGCAGAGAAAGATGAGGTGAATATGGAGAAACTGCTCACAGCCCTGGGATATGAAGTGGTGAAGCACACAAACCTCACTGCCAAGGTAATTGTATTGAGGCACATATTTGCTCTTGTCTCTGATGATGGATGATTTAGTTAAGTTAGACACTATGTGATTTTTTAAATTTTTTTACAGCAAATGGATGAGGCCCTTGTTCAATTTTCCAAGCATCCCAAGCTCAAAGAGACAGACAGTGTGTTTGTGGTCATCATGTCCCACGGTAAGCTAGGATCTATCCTGGGTGTCAACTTTAAACCAGACCTTTCTTCTGAAGAGGAAGCAGACGAACTGCCTATCAACAACATTTTCCGACACCTGAATGCAGAACATTGCCCTGAGCTGGTGGACAAACCCAAGATCATCATCATCCAGGCCTGTAGAGGAGGCAAGTCTCATCCCTCTGGACATGAACTAAACCAACCAAAGATTTCTGCACATTCAATAATAAAACTAAAATTAAACACAATATAAATACTAATTACTCTTTTCAAACATCAACAAAGACATGTGAGCCATTATCACTCACAGATAGGCTTATGCAGGAATACTAGCCATGAGAATTTACATTTATTTTTGTAAAAAAAAATGGATTTCTTTTTCAGATAAAAAGGGGGCAGTGCTTGTTTGTGATGGTGTGGAGTCAGATCAGTGTTTATCTGCAAAAGGAGGAGACATTAAGGATGATGCTAAGCGATACATACATGAAGAAAAAGACTTCATCGCACTCCTCTCCTGTACTCCTGGTAAGTTAATGGTCATCAAGTACATCAATTATGCAGTCATGCAACACAAAAGATGAACTATTAAATAAACATTCTTGGCTTCTCCATGTAGATACTGTTTCATACAGACAACACTCTCAGGGCTCGTTCCTTATCCAGTTTATTGTTGAGGTGTTTAACACATTTGCATGGAAGTATGACATCGAAGAACTCTTCAGAAAAGTCAGTCATGTTACTTATACTTTTTACAGTGTGTTTTGTTTTATCATATTTTTGTGACAAATTTCTTGTGCTTACTGTACAGGTCATGCAGCGATTTGAAAATTTCCCTCATCCATCCTTAAGGCAGATGGCGACTAAAGACAGATGTACTATAATCCGCCATTTCTACCTCTTCCCAGGCCTTAGTCATATGAACTAAAATATGCTTTTATATTTAACCATACAAATTGGAAATGCCTGGGGTGTCCTTTTAGGCTCACTTCATCTCTCTCTCTCTCTCTCTCTATATATATATATATATATATATATCTATATAGATATATATATATAGATATATATATATACATATATATATATATATATATATATATATACACACACACACACAAACATAGCTTTACAGGACTCTATCATTTCAAGGACATTCAGTTTTATGTATGGACATTTAAGCCCACATCGCTGTGGCAACTATTTACTTTTATTGTGTGTGAATAATTGTGATTATTTTGTCTCCTGTTTTGGGGAGTTGTATTACCATGGGACATTTTACTGCTGCGTATTGTATAATGTTTTGGAAATGAGCTCTGTAAGAGTAACTATATGCATTTTAAAATCCTATCAAGCTTGATATTTTGTATATTCTGCAGATTGTAAATATTTGGGGATATGTTGTATAGTTTCCGCTTTTCATCAATATATGGCACCAGCTACTAAACTGAAATCTCTGTTTCTGTTGTTTTATTATATTGTGCTCCCACCTCCCAGAGAGCCGCTACCTAATTCTTCTGGTCTAGCCTAATCCAACATAAAATCTAATTATAAATTTCTCTTTTCTTAGTGGCATGTCCCACATGTGTGCTACACAAGTAATGGGTGTGTTCTTTATCAAAATTATCAATTGAACAAGCTGTTGCTGTGTGTGACTGTGGAGTGCATTGCTTTCCTCAAGTACATCCCAGAGAAGTCAACTTGTTATAGATGGCAGGTAAGACATATCTAATCCTTATGTAAATATACAGTCACAGTCAGTGGCCTCATCATTAGGTACATCTGTGGTAATACTAAAGATCAAACAGAGCATGGAGAAGAAAGATTATTTAAGCAGTGGTGGAGGAAGTACCGTATTTTCCGCACTATAAGGCGGACATAAAACCTTTAATTTTCTCAAAAACCAACAGTGCGCCTTATAATCCGATGCGCCTTATAGTGCAGAAAATACGGTACTCAATTACTTTAAAGTACAGATAAATATTTACTCAAGTAAAAGTATCACCTTAAAAATTCTACTTAAGTAAAAGTACTTGCAACTAAAAAAGTTAAAGTATTAAGTACATTAATGAGTTGTCAATCATTAATGTGTTAAATGTGAGCGATTTTGCTGATTCCAGATGAAATTAACTGGTGCAGTAGAAGAGATTGAATCTGTCACTGAGGTCTTCTGTCTTTATTATTCTGATGTTTCTATAGGACTACTACTACTGCATCTTTTATATTTCAGTACAGTGAGGGCACGCCAAAAACACATTATTTTAAACCAAAACTCAAAATTCTTTGTACATCAGTGGAGTACAGATACTTCCTCTGTAGTAAAGTAAAAGTACTCCTTGTAAAATGTACTCAAGTACAGATACATGAAAATTATACTTAAGTAAACTAAGTACTTTTACTTTGTTATATTCCACTACTGGATTTAAGTGACATTGAACGTGGTTGTTGGACTGAATATTTCAGAAACTGCTGATATATTCTGACTTTCACACACAAACATCTGAAGTTTACAGAGGATGGCCAAAAAAAAGAAAATATTCAGTGAGTGGCAATTCTGTGGTGAAAAAGCATGATGTGTTTACAATACTTATTGTTCATGTATGGTTAGTTTAGTTGGCTCCCTCTATTACTGAACAACTTGTATTATCTGCCAATAGTTCACTTCATTCTCAAACCATAAACCTAGTAACTTAAAAACATAGGTTAAATAAGGGACTGTGGGGAGAATAAATGTTAAAGACTATTATATGAAATGGCCATAAATTATTTTGACACATTTGTCTTCCATGATCGTTTCTTTATAGAGAAGCTTTTCAGTGTGAGGCCTAAGTTGGTGGAGAGTCTAGATGAAGAACTTATAAAACAGCTACTGGACAACCTCTTACATGATGGTGTCCTGAACAAGGGCGAGAACGCCGCCATACTGGAGAAGACCAATGTCAATGCTGACAGGGCCCGCAATCTCATTGATAAGGTGATTGCTAAAGGAGACGGCGCGAGCAACAAGATGATCACTCACCTTCAGAAGAGAGACCCGGCACTCTGTTCCAAGCTGGGTCTGTCTCAATGTCCACCTGCTCAGACATGTAAGCTCTTTCTGGACCTAAAGACAACCTAACCAAAGCAGATATTTTCCTTTACAGTCATTATTATTTAGAAAAAAACAATCCTTACCTTACTTATGCTAAAATATATTATTGCTTATACCTTGTACTATGAATAAACAGATAAATCCTAAATTAACTAATCCTTAATAGTAAAAGAGTTATTGTGTTACCAATGAATGCTTGAAATATTTTGATCTGTGTATACTGAAATATATGTGGTTTGGTTTCACTTTGCACTGAACTCATGAAATAAATTCACTTTTCCACACTGTGCCTGTATTATTGAAATGGCTGGCTAACTTATGTTTTTAGCTCCAGAACCCAAAAATGAGCAGCAGTGGGCAACCTCTCTCATTCCTGCAACTGATGGCTTTTACCAAAAGAAAACTCTGGACAC
Organism: Bostrychus sinensis; assembly: GCA_020698575.1. Taxonomy (NCBI): domain Eukaryota; kingdom Metazoa; phylum Chordata; class Actinopteri; order Gobiiformes; family Eleotridae; genus Bostrychus; species Bostrychus sinensis. The sequence goes on from CM036245.1 coordinate 23,552,000, forward strand.
TTCTGTGAGTAAATCTGAGTTGTGATTTTTTTTTTCTTTTTTTTTTTCCCCTCATCCAGTGTAATTCACACACAGTCCAAGCTATTGTCCTGCCTTTTTAGGTTTACCCTACATCAAGTAAGTCCATGAGGAACCGGGTGGCCCTGCTCATCACCAACATTAATTTTGCTAATTCAGATCAAAACAGGAAGGGAGCTGAGAAAGATGAGGAGAACATGGAGAAACTGCTTAAAAACCTGGGATATGATGTGGAGAAATTACGAGATCTAACTGCTAAGGTATTTGTCTATTTTCTTGGTTGGTTAATGTAAAAAAACAAAAAAAAAAAGCTTTCCACATGGGTCTAATTATTTACTGTTTATACAGAAAATGGATGAGGCTCTGTCTCACTTCGCAAAGCATCCCAAACTCAAGCACACAGACTGTGTTTTTGTGGTCATCATGTCTCACGGAATACTGGGTGCTGTTTTGGGCATAAACAATGATGAATTCCCACTCGACAACATCTACGAACACTTGGGGCCAGAGAGGTGTCCCGCCCTGGTGGACAAACCCAAAGTTATCATCATACAGGCCTGCAGAGGAAGTATGGTGGACACTATAGTTTTACAAAGTAAAATTGTCTGAAGTACTGTGCAAAACTTTGTGATAAGATGCTGTCAACAATAGTGCTTCAATAAATACGGAATTTTATTTTTATGGACATTTTAATAAAGTTGAGATTTTCCCCTCTTTTTTGGTAATTTAGTGTATTTTTACATGATGTACATTGATACACTTTTTTGTTCATACACTTTCTTTTGCTCAGTTCTGTGTCTTCTGTTTCAGCACATGCAGGAGCAGTGACAGTTAATGAAGGGGTGGGGTCAGATGTAGCCAGTGATGGGTCTCCAGAAGATGTCATAGAAGACGACCGCCTGAAATTTGTGCATAAGGAAAAGGACTTTATTTCTCTTCTTTCCTGCACTCCTCGTAGGTTATCTCATATCACATAACTGTAAATCTTAAACAAAATCCTATATTGCGCTTTTCTTTTTGTTACAGATTCTGTGGCATACAGAGAAAAAAACAAGGGCTCTTTTCTCATTCAATACATTGTCGACGTTTTCAACACCTGTGCACATGAGGAGCACATTGAAGAACTATATATGAAGGTGCGTTCACTACTTTATCTGTATTTTTATGAATTCTTTTGTAAGGGATGAATTTTAATAAAAAATAAATAAATAAAAAATAGTGATGTGGATGTCCTTTTCTCTTACACAGGTCATGCAACGTTTTGAAAAGCTTGAGATAGAAGAGAAGAAACAGATGCCGGTCAAAGATAGATGCACTCTTACCAAGTATCTGTACCTCTTTCCAGGCCATTGAGACATAACTGAAGCATGGTTCATAAAAAAAAATAATAATATGATCTATTGCCAGAATTGGACAAATATCTAGCTGAGGTGATTTAAGTACATAACAGTACGGCTTTTACTTAGTATATTTTGAATGTGGTGGATATAAATAAATTTTTCAGGAAAAATCAGTAATGGGACAAGGGTTTTTGGTGTCATCAGTTTAAAGTTTGTATTAGCAAATTTTTATTTTTTCATCTGCAGTGCCTTTGCTGACCAAAGTTCCTCATATCTGCTGGATCGTTCATTGATTTAAACACATTTATTAACAACACAACTGTCCTGTACATATCCATTGCATTGTTTTATCATCTTGTTTAAATCTTTTATTTATATATATATATATATATATATATATATATATATATATATATATATTGGTGTTCGGGACTTTGGCGAGCTGTGTTCTTGAAATGCATTAAAAATTATGTTGGAGTGGATGCCTTGCTGGAGGTCTAGGACTGTGCAAAAAAATTTAAACTAAACAATATACTGATATATATTGATGTTTTTAATAGCAGTATTCCAGATGTTAATGTCATTACCTTCTCCTGTTAAATTCTAGTAAGCTGTGGGTCAATGAACACTGATCAGGGAGACAGGGCACCTGTTTTAAGGAGTTCTGTTCAGTAACAAGCATTAAACAAGGGAGTATACTGTATATCAGGGCTATTCAACAGAACTGGCCCATCAGTCAAGTTGGACTGGCTCTTGGCCCATCTACCCATAAATTGATCATTTAATAGCGGCTAAAGTGTACATAGAGCAAATTGCGGAACTAAAGCCAGTACAGGGGAATATCCGGCCCACAAGCCAATACCCTTCCAACATGTGGCCCATAGAAAAATTTAGCTGAATAGCCCTGCTGTATTTTGTTACAGTACTGTATCACTAGCCAGCACTAGTCTCTGAGTACAGAGTACTTCTAGTTTGCTAATACTTCCTGGTATTTATAACATCAAGACAAATTCTGAATGTGATTTTTCAGACAAACTTTACTTACTAAAAAAAATCAACTTATACAAACCAAACCATATATTCACAATACATCACAAAGGCAACAAGTTGAGTAGGCAACATGGTAAACATTGTAGTCATTGTGCATGTCCAACGTGTCACCAGTCTGTTACAGGGCTACTTTAAAGTCATGCACATATTTTATTGTCTAAATAACCAGTAGCTGGACAGAAGACTGATTAAAGCTCAGGGTTTAGAGATAAAGACATACAGTACAACAAGAGTTTAACAGCTTATTTCATTTGAACATACTGGCAGTGTTAGTGAGATTTTATTTATCAGCACTTTGTACAAAACAAGGACACAAGTGGCTCTTGAAAACTGTCTCTCTCTTTGTATGTCATACAGTTCAACTCAAACACCCTGGTATGTACTAGAGCCTGACTGATCAGCCAATATAGTCCTTTAGAAAATTATTGGCCAATATAAACAGTACTATTTTTACTGTGTGCTGGAATAAGACCTGTTTACTTGCAAATGATGGCCTGCTGCGATTTGTGCAGCAGAAGGCGCTGGCGCCAACTCAGAGTTTTTCCCAGCAGTTTGGTTCTTACTTTGCAGTTCATAGGAAACCCCCCAAATCACCCTCTCATGGCCTGAAAAGCTCAAAACAGCAATACAAATATTTTACTAATTTCTTTGCCATAAAACCTCTTAGAACAAAAATTCAAAATGCATTTTGTAGTTCTCCCAATGCTCTACTTGCACGTCAAGTTTAAATTAAATTTAAGTTAAACAAATTTAGTTAAGGCTAAATTAAATAAATAAATATAATACATCAAATATATAATACTCCCCACACCAATGCCCACTACAACCTAAATAATAATCAGCATAAAGGACAATAAGCAGCTTTCTACAATATTTCAAAAATAAGTTTAGTCTAATAAAGTGGCCTGGGGTGTACACCCCATATTCATGTAAACAAGAATGGAAAGAGAAATGCTTTAACATACTTTTTCCTAATGTATAATGTATCAGCCAATGTATCGGATAACAGTATTTTTTTTTAGTTACTTAATATATCGGTATCAGCATTGGCCTCAAAAAATCCATATCAGTCGGGCTCTAGTATGTACAGTATGTTCTCACTTGCTCAACACTGCAGTCAAAAATGTTGCTAGACCAGATCAACTTCATTTGTCAACTACAAGAAATGTCTTGTGTCTCTTTTGGCAATGTAGAACAGTGTTAAAAGCAATATTCCAGTTTTGTGAAAGAATTTACACTGATCAGGGGTAACATTAAGAGCACCCACATTACTGTGGTCATATATAACCAACTGTGCTGCACTGTGTATTCTGTCACCTTTCTATCAGAACCAGCATTTAGAGCTACATACAGATAGACTACAGCAGCTCATCTGTTGGATTGGAGCACATGGGCCAGCCTTCGCTCCCCACATGCATCACCACTGTTCACCACTGTTGCCTGATAAGTGTACAAAACAAGCAGTTCTTTTGGATCCAGTTTACTGTCTGGATACAGGATTTTACGTGATTCTTTAACATTGCAAATAGTGTCATATTTGCTTGTTTATGTTTATGAGCGTTTGGTAAATTTGAATTACTGTCTGGATAAACATGCACTCACTCACTCAACACTGGATTTGAAAAATGTTGCTAGACTGCTAAGGCCAGACCAGTTCAATTTGTCAACTACAAGACATGTCATCCTTTTGGCAATGTAGGACAGTGTCAAAAGCAAGATTCCCATTTTGTAAAAGAATATATAAAACATGCAGGTTTTAGAGGCTATTTGAGAGACATAAGTAAAAAACTAACAAAAATAAAAACAGAATACAACAAAATGAAAACACTGTTGGCCTGTAAGCTTGCCTTTACAATTGGAATGTATTATATTATTGTTGTTGTTATATATCATTCAAGAATTCACTTTTGAAAACATTTTTAAACAACATTCAACACTCAAGATAACAGTTTGCAGCACCACAGATTTACAAAATAGCAACTCATGCGGAAAACACCTCCGGGCCTGTATCCGATGTGTAAAATCTATTGTACATTGTGTTGTAGATAGAGATTGCATTCATGAAACCAGGAAACTGTAAAGGTGTAGTGTGTTTTTGCTCTTGTGCAGTTGCCATTGTGTGTCTCAACTCTAACCCAGCGTACCCCCGACCACGGAAGCAATGACAACGCCCAGAATCACACAGCATATAATAATCATGATTTTCTTCTGTTTAGTTTAAACAAGTGGAGAACAGTCATCCAACGCAGCATAGGGGAAGCAGAGAAGAACAAGTTAGTATGTATAAAAAAAAAAAGACAGTTAAGTTAGACATGAAAATGCATACAGTGGTTTTATAAAAAATCTCAAACTTTAAAATTCCAAATGAATGAAAACTTCATCCTGCACTTCTCTTTACTTTCCACCTCTGTCCAAATGCACAGCAGCTCACCCAACCCATTGAGAAACACAGATCTTCTTCAAAGACACCATCTAGTGGTATTTTGGTCATATCCAGTGCACAAAGATGCACATTCACATTTTAAAAGAACAGACAGCAGCAGCATGCATATCACAAGGACAGGAAATGTTCAACAAAAAGTACAAGAAATGTATGTATCCATGACTATTCAAACTATATGTTAATTTTAACCATTTTTATAATGTTAGTAATGGTTACTGTGTGGTCTGTATCATCAGTGTGTTTACCTTAGTTGGATATTTTAAGTTCATGTTATGTTACAGTCACAAAGCTCGAAGTTGCAGCCAGGTGAAACAGATTGTAAAGAATTCCCCACCTCCTAAACCATAGAGGGTTTTTGTTTTATTTTTATTTTATTTATTTTTATTTATGTGGTCCTAAAAATCCTCCATAATAATCTAAGTTGTCAGATGGTCTGAAGTGGATCAGTCATAACTATGGATGTACAGAGAGGTCCCATTGACCAGTCACAGCAAATTGGGCTTGGTGAAGACAATAAATGCCATAAAAAACCTAAAGTACAACTACAATGCTTTATACATTATGTGTTAGTAATGTTTTAGAAACTATATAATTATATATAGTACATATATAATTTATTATTATTATTATTATTATTATTATTATTATTATTATAACATAATTTATTTATTTTGAGTTATTTTATTTATAACTTAAGTGAGCCATACTGTCAGGGAAATAATGACTATGGCCAGGCAACCTGCAATGCATCCTCCTATTAGGATCACCTTCTGCAAGGAGAAATAGGAGATGAGTGCACAAATTTAGACAGATCTGGTATATATGATATGAAAATATAATGAGGAAAAATGAAAGTACAGAAGAAGAAACACATTTTTTTTAGAAGTGTTGTACCCCACTGTGTGTTACTACTGATATCAACCAAGAGGGGGCACACTTGTTTCACCCAGAATCAGGCTATCAAAGTTTTAAACTTTTTCCCCTAAACTCAGTAGCCTTCTGAATAAACATAAAGCACCTTTACACACACACAATACACACGGCACACACTGATCACAGTCACTACTACAGACACAGGCCAGGCTCTACTGGCGCATGCATGACTTGGCGGATTTAAGACTCACCCTTCGTGCTTTACTCTGGTATTTAACTGCCTTCTTAGTGTCTGACACTGCCCTCTCCACATAGTCTACTGAGTGCTCCACATTGTACTCTATGCGGTCTATCATTTCACCCTTTTCCCATAGAAAAGAGTCGACCAGGTGAAGTAGGCAGGGGCAGATCCAGGTACAGTTCAGGGGGAATCAAGGAAGAGGAAAAACAAGGGGAAAAGAGAGAAAGAAAGAAAAATGTTAGTTTAAAAAGCTAGTGCATTGTCTTACCCGTTTAGGCTTTTTAAACTTTTTGCATTTTGGGATGTTGTCTTTTGCATTCTCCACATAGTTCTGGGCGTCCAAAACGCAATGCTCAATGTTGTCTACCAGGTCACCCTGTAGAAGAAGACATATATTTACTTTTACTTCAAACAAACTTGAAATTCCAATTTACAAGTGCTGCATCAATGAGTTAGACTCTGGTGGAAAAGTCAGTTTATTTCAGCAGTTCAGTTCAAAAGTGTAATAATAGACATTTATTTATTTTAATTGGGATTATGATTAATATGTAACATTATATATTTACTAATAAAACAAGATACAGGATTTATTTTTTATTAACAGCAAACCATAATTATCACAATTAAAATAAATGAATACTTGACATATTTTTACTGTACTCAGTCTATATATTATATGTATACGTTTCACTTAATGACTGAAAGAAATTAACTTTTCCATGATATTCTATTTTTTCATGTAGGTTTATACATCTTCTAAGCAACTTTTATCATGAATACATTCTTTAAGCATTAAGATTGCAGTGTTAAAAGGTTGTGAAAACATGTGGGAAAAGATAATTTATGTTATTTTTAAGGCATAGTATAAAAAAATCTCAAAATTACCTTGTATTACAAGAAGAGCGGTGCTGTATGCTTTCTTTGCAGTCTAGATCTTAAATGTCATTCTTGTGCTGAGAGTGTGTTGTGGTGAATGGAAAAGATTTGGCAAAACAACAGAGGTTTGGGACAGGAACCAAGCTAAGAAAGACAAATTAAATACAGTACCCATATTGAAAAATAAATTGTTAGTTAATCAAAGCAATTAGGCATGTGTATAGATGACAAGAATTATTGGCATTTATAGATTAATTGCATATACAGACAATGGCAAAACTATTTCAGCTTCACTTTTATGCAACTGTGTCAGATTTTCAGATTGCTATATTTTGTTATTCATGTGTTCCTGCTCTCAAAGTGAATATTTCTGATAAAGCCAACAGTTCTCCATGGGGGTCCAGCCCACACAGTCATATCCACAATCACAAGCAGCAGGTCGACACTTTACCTTCGGCTATATCGAGGACTAATGCATCATGCGAAACATATGGACAGAGACACGTCCAATGCGTCAAATGAAGTGTGAAAAGCAGGAAAACTAAATTCTTATACCCACTCCTCCATGGGCCAAAATTAATTGGTCCTAGTCTAAATTTAACAACATATTTTGCAAACAGGGAACCAGATGGAGTTGAAAACATATCATCTTTCCAAATGAGTTGGCAAAGATAATGTTAAATATTACATTTAAACCATTGCATTTGTGCTGATTGTTAATTAACAGACTTTTCATGACAAGACAGAAACTGCAGCATGTAGCAGAATGTTTATAGGGGCCAGTGTATAAGGCTGTGGTAAGAATAATGTATTGATTTAACAACTAGAGGTAAGGGTCAAAAAAGCGCAGGTGACATTCTAACTTTACAAGAGAAGCAAGAAAGGTCTGCACTTTAATACACAAGGTTTTAAAGGCCTGAAAGATAGAATTTGCATACACATACAGTCAGGGCTTAATCTGTAAATAAAACGATGCCGGAACAAAAATTGTGCTTTGACACTGGCGTCCACAAGGCAAAACACCGATACCTGAACGTACACACAACACAATGCTCAGGCGCACACACATGCCAAAATACCAAGCAACTGCTAATTTATACTGTGTTTTAAATGATATATTAACATATTTGTTAACATTATTATACATTATAGCATTTCACTTCAGTGTTTGTGTGATTGCTCAGCTGATCGAGAAATCAGCTGCTGCGCATAATTACTGCGCTTTTGTAGACTCACTCTGTCATAGACCTACTGTGTGGCCACCAGTCTGAAGCAAGAACACAGACTCATGCAGCTGTGGTCTGTAAAAACAAAGTCTAGACTAGGAAAGTGAGCACACAGCAGTAGTAAGCATTCAGCCTAATCATGTCTCTCCTTTTGCTTTTGCTTCTTTTTAGTGACTGCCATGGAGCGTGCAGTCTTCTCTGCGTAATGGCGTTTCACAGCTCCAGGCTCTGTGAGCCTCAGCGCGTTAGCTCGAGCTTACAGATGCATCTGTACAAACAAAAAAGAACAAACTGCTGCGCATCTATGTCCCGTGCGCACAGGAAATAAAAAACGTACATCGAGGGCGCGTGGCGTAAGGTTACCCTGCGTAACTATGGCTATGTAACAGTGACGCTGGCTTTTAACTGGCCCCGGGTCTCATCCTGTGACCCACGATCAGCGTTAGCTCTTGCTTCAATATGCATTTGAGTAAAAGAACAAACTGACGTGGCACTGCCATGCCCCGTGCGCTCTTGGGCGCAGTGGGTAAATAACGCGGAAATGCGTGGCTTTTATGTTTAAAACATATGCATTTCTGTGTAATTACACCTTCGACCTTAAACACAGGTTTAGGAGGTCAAAAGTGTCAAATGTAGTCAACACTTTGTTCTGAGTGTCCGAGTTACCGGATTCAAGCAAACAGTTGCCGATCAGACCCATAATAAGGAAGATTCCGGATCCTGTTCCAGCAAGATCCGGCTCAAATTAAGACCTGCATACAGTACATGACAAAGTATGACAACAGTTGTTTATCCATACATAAAGTTTGAAAACAATTTTTACATAAACAATTTAGATGCCCACTCCAATCCAGCCACAAAGGCTCACAAGTGTACTCTATGTGCAAGTCCTATAGACAAAATAAAAGTTTGGGCACTCCTCTAAGGTTGCATAATAATTTACTCTGTCTTCATGAAAAAAGATCACAGAGGTATGTCATTCATTTTCTAATGACATCTGAGTTCTAGGGTATTTTCCTAACAATAATTTTTAGTGTAGCAGTATTTAGGTATATGAAATTAAATGAAATATGAAAAAAAAAATCTGTGCAAATATTTGGGCGCCCTTATAAGTTTGCTGATTTGAATGCATGTAACTTCTCAAAATGGATTACTTGCAACACAAAACTTGTTAGATTAGTTAGTTAAGCCTTGAACTTCATAGACAGGTGCATTCAATAATAAGAAATGGTATTTAAGGTGGTAATCAGGAAATGGAAGGACACAGGCAAAGTTGATGTTAAGGCCAGATGTGGCAGGCCAAGAAAAATACCAGAGAGACATAGGCAAGGAATGGTGAGAATGGTTAAAGACAACCCACAGATCACCTCCAAAGACCTACAAGATCATCCTGCTGCAGATGTTTCTGTACATGGGTCAACAATTCAGCACACTTAGGACAAAGAACAGCTGTATGGGAGGGTGATGCCACACCACAAACAGAGTCACTTGAAGTATGCAAAAGCTCATTTAGACAAGCCAGATTCATTTTGGAATAACTTGGTGTGGACTGATGAGACAAAAACTCAGCATAGCGACAGAAGAACACAGCATTCCAGGAAACACACTTGTTGTCTGCTGTCACATTTGGTGGAAGTTCCATCATGCTATGGGGGTTTGTGGCTAGTTCAGGGACTGGGGCCCTTGTTAAAGTTGAGAGTTGGATGGATTCCTCCCATGTTCACAGTGTTCAAGCATCAGTCACAAAGTTGAAGTTATGCCAGGGTTGGGTATTCCAACAAGACACTGACCCAAAACACAGGTCCAAATCCACAAAGGTATTCATGCAGAGAATTAAGTATAATGTTATGGAGAGGCCATCACAGTCCCCAGACTTGAATATCATTGAAAATCTATGGGTTGATTTAAAGAGGGCTGTCCATGCTCGGAAGCCATCAAATCTAACTGAACTGGAGATGTTTTGTGAAGAGAAATGGTCAAAAATACCTCCATCCTGAATCCAGACACTTGTCAGAGCCTGTAGTAGTCATCTACAGGCTGTTACTTTTGCAAAAGGAGGCTCAACTAAATATTGATTATATTTTTCTGTTGAAGTGCCCAAAATTTTGCACCTTTCTAATTTTTTTATGATGCATATTGCATTTTTTCAATACAATAATCCTAATTTCACTAATGAAATATTACTGTGTCCATAAGGTATTACATATATATCAAAATGAAGTTGCTGATCCAAATGCACAACAACTTATAAATTATAATAATTATAATTATCAGAGGTGCCCAAACTTTTACATATGACAGTAAGTCTGGATAAATGGAGAATGTTGTGTCAGGAAGGTCATCTGGGATAAAACCTTTATCAAATTAATAAGCAAATTACTGTACATTAAGAGGGAGATGACACCAGAAAGGAAGGCCTAAAGGAATAGTTTTGTGCCAATTCTGATAACAGTATAGCAGGTTGACACAAAGACTTAGGTTTAGAGATAGGTGTTGTTTTTTGATAAATCGTTAAAGAATATTACTTTGATATTCTGGCAGTAAAAAGAATCCATTAAGAGCTTTCATTTGATATAATGATCTCAATTTTGGCCAAAATGTCACTGACGCCTTTTAGATTCTCACCCCTTATTAACAGTAAAATCCAATCAAATCCAAAGTGTCATTCACATTCAAGTTAAGAGTTTTTTTTTACCTGACTTTCCACCAGCATGGCCATGTCCATGAACATGTCATGGAGCTCTCTGATACTGTTTTCCAGCTTGATAATCTCATTGTGCCGCGTCTCGATCTCGTTCATGGCTTGCTGCGTGATGTTGTCCATAATGATCTATAAAAGTGTAAACAAAGAAAGGTTAGTAGAAGGACTTAGTTTAAAAAGAGGATAGTTGTCTGAGTTGTGCTACTTACTCCGGAGGTAAAGATAGCTGGGTTGTCACTTTCTAACATGCTTTCGAGCTCTTCATTTGTCGTGTTTCTTCCAGCTATAAAAAATAAGGCATAAAGATGACACACTGCATTTATGAAATTAACACATTTGGTCATTAGCACATCAGGAGCACTTTGAAGCACTTAAAATCCCTGGTGAGAGCCATATACCCCTTCTTTTATTCCTGCCTAAGCATTAATTACATAAAATGGGAGCTGTGTGCTTCTCTTTTGAAACACATTTGCTTTAAGTCCATTTGTCTCTCTAGTATCTACTAAACTATTTTTACTTGACTGACATTTGACTGAGCTTTGGAGGACATGGGAAATCATGTACAAGTCTCCTGTTGTTGAAATATAAAGCAGTGTTTCTGTGTCACTAATATGTGTGTTATCACATTGTGGAAATTATGTCAATAAAATGGACTGTTGTGGAAAGGTAAAATGATTTCAGTAGTTCAGTTCAAGTGAAACATATTATACTGTATATAGATTTACTACTCACAGAGTAAAATATTTTAAGCCTTTATTTATTTTTAATTGTAATGATTATGATTTTCTTCTTTCCTTCAACTTTTCATTTCAGAGTAGCCAAAGCCAATCATTGGGCTCCTAGTGTGCAGTGACTTCCATTTTGATTTGGCACAGGTTTTACACCAGATGCTCTTCCTGACACAACCCTCTCAAATTTTCTGGGCTTGGGACCAGCACCACTTGCTTGTGACCTCCTGTGGCTGGATCAATTAGTAACGGATTGATAATTTTGATGGATATTTTAATATTAAATTTTTATGACATGAAAAATGTTGGCATTCATTAAATGTGAGCCGTAATCATCACAATTAAAATAACTCAAGACTTGAGACATTGTATTGTATGTAGTGAATCTATATATGAGTTTCACTTTGAATTAAACAACTGAAAATTATTTTTTTTCACAGACCTGTACCTATATATGGTGAACGTTTTTTTTCCCTTCAGTTAATGTATCAGTTTTTATAGTGAGTGTTGTGGTAATATTTGTCATATCACTTGACAATTCATGCACGTTTTTCTCCTCAAATGTAAAATAGATACATACTTATTCTGTGTTTTATTGCATGTTTACATTTACTCTCCTGCCTGTTTAACACACCTCCCCGATTCTTGCTGCTGATCTGTTTATTCTTTATTGTCCCTGACAGAGTTGTCCCACTTCATAAACATCCTTCTCAGCACAGTGCCTTAAATCCACACCTACATCCAACATCTTCTCCTGGGCTCCATTACCAGCCCACTGCTATCATCCTCAATATCCTCTGTGACACTACAGCAGTAACTTCACCCAAAGCATCATGGGCTACAACAAACAAATGCTCCGATCACCAGAAGTGGCAACTAGATACTTTAACAACCAAAAAAGAAAGAATGTACTTTATGAATACATCTTTTAAAGATATACACTGACTTTTATTTAAGCACATTTTTACTCTAAATCACTCTAAATTCATACTCCAAATGAGTATAAGTATTTTTTTACCTTGTGGAAAAGTAGGTGGTAACAGTAAAAGTAGCAGTAGTATTCACAGTGGTAGTAGCAGTCGTAGAGTAGTAGTATTTAGTATATAGTATATAGTATTTAGTATGTAGTATAAGTATTTACTTACTACTTATTATTTACTAATAATACAAATAATATTTTGAGGCAACAGTACTATGATAAATGGATATGGAGCACTTCTTTCACTTCTGCAGATACCACATAATCTGCTGACCTTTTTGAAGGTGAAGGTCAAACATGCTTTGTTCACACTTAGCATAAGATAATTTAGCTTTCTGGCAGTGCATGTAGACTGTTGGGTTGCTTTCCCCAAGAGAATACTGATGAGAAGCTTTCTAACCTTGGTCATCACGTCTTGTCACTTCTTACATACAGTATGAATGCTTTATCATATCTTATATAAAACTCATATCAGCACTATCACTTAAATATAGAAATCTAACCAATGACATTTTGCAGTTTTGACAATCAGGAGAGATAAAGACAGCAAAGATAAAGGGCCACAAGGCATTGGGAGAAGTCACAAGATCAATTTCTTATTGGACTGGCCTGTCTGAGATAAATAATGTGTCTTCATTAAAGGTGGAATGACATTAAAGAGTTCAAAGGTGAGGTATAAGAAAAGAATGGAGAAGCAATGACGGATCATTTCCGGGAAAAAAGGGAATTTGGTCTACATCATTCAATTTATCTCACTTCCCACAAACATACACACATAGTAGATTTTTTTTTCTGACAGGCACTGAGGGAGGCTCTTATTGGTTACCATGGAGACCCAAACCCTGAGAAAGGAAAAGACGAAGCCAAGAAAGTCATACTTCACCAGTGTGCTCATGGGCTATTAAATCATTCATACTTTGTTGCTACCAGTAACAGGATTATTTAATTTCCATTGTTATGTAACACAAAGGAAGTGAAACCTCAGAGGGATACTGTGAAAAGGCAAAGGAAACGCAGACAGAGAAGATGACCAAGGATTTTATTGTATATTTGAGTCAGTGACAATAAAATAAAGAACAATAACAGGATATCTCTAGGGGTTCTCACATAAAATCAGTACAAGCCTCTTCTACTAGCTGTATTTGAACCATACTTCCAGTAACAATTAACATCTTGTATTAATGTAACATGATGTTAATGACTTCAATGACCTGTGCGTTAACGTCAAAGTTTGCAAACCTCAATTTAATTTAAATATTACCTGCTACACTGAAAAGGCCTGAGGTTATACTGCAACTTAACTTAACTTATATATAAAAAAAGTTTAATAACTGCAAAAAATACAATACTTTTAAGACTTTGAAGACACCCTGAATAACATGTCAAAGAGGCCTAGAGAGGTCCATAGCCCACATAGACACATACATACAGTAGGCACAATATAGCTAGCTATATTCTGTATGTAATCAGATACAGTATAGACAGTACTGTATATAGACCTGTTCTGCTTTACATACAGTACTAGTGCCCGGGCAGAGAAACAGCCAGTGCTGAAATGCTAAAAAAAAATCATTTCGGGCACAATATCACTACAGTCACGGTGTGATTTCCAAAAGCAGCAGGAAACCGTTATACAGCTACAAGCTCCAAAAACTCTTCTAGCCCAAATGGACACAGAGAATAATGACCACCACAGACCAGAGTGTTACATAGATATAAATAAAAATAAATTAATAGGGGTGAACAGTGGTGGAGTGGTTAGTGCTCAAGAAACATGCATGATATTAAAATATAAAAAAATCGTAATATAGCCTTAAGGGTAATAGGGATCACTGTGACACTCAGGTCCAGTATTACAATTATTTCCCAGTGTCTACAGCAAGTTATGTCAGTCAGAGCAAAGCTTTCGTGTTGAAACAGGTCTGAGGTAAGAGGCGAGGAGAGACGTGGGAGAGAAAATATCGATATTCAGTCTGACAGACTTGACTTTATGTCCCTCTGTGTGTGATACAAGCTTATTGATTTACACCAGAGTGAAGTAAGCTGCCACTGCCGGAACATAGCTCTTTTTGCAATAAATCGTGTTAGATCAGATCTGCACTAAAGGAAACCTGGAGAGACAACTTGTGCTGGAGATGTGTAATCTTGTAAACCGAAACACTGCATTTCTTCTGGTTTTCCCTCCTCTGTCTGTTCTTTTTCTGTTGCGCTCCCCGTGGATCTGATCCCTTCCCTGACGACAGGTGATATCAGCATAGGCCTCCTGTGACTTTAGCAGCTGACAAATCAAATCTAAACAGAGGAGCCCAAGGAAAATGTGAGTCAGGTGTATATGTTAGACCGAATCATCTGGCTTTGTGCAAGTTCTCTGGTGCACAACAGGATCACAGCCATCAAACTGCCATTGTTCATTTTTAATATTTAATCCAGAAATATTGCAAACAGCACTGGGACCAGTCTGACAGAAAATATGTCTACACCAAAAGCCATTGACATAATCACGCTTACATCATGTCAGAGGTTCTCAAACTGTGGCTCTTTCTGATTCTCAGCAGGGTCAAGAATTTGTTGAAGATGAAAATCATTTTATAGATAATGTCCTGGTTAAATTTAGATTTTGTCCACTTTTAGTCTAGATCTAGTTGTTTAGAGTACATACTTAGTCCTGGTTTAGTGCCAGATTTAGTCCTGTGTCTAGACCTTTTAACCCCGTAGAACCCAGACATAGAAATATTCATTCTTTTTTTTTTTTTTTCATTTTCTACCGCTTATTCCCGTTAGGGGTCGCGGGTGACTGGAGCCTATCCCAGTAACTTTGGGCCGTAGGCAGGGTACACCCTGGACAGGGGCCAGCTTGTCGCAGGGCTGACACAGAGACGAACACAGACAGACAACCATTCACTCTCACATTCATTCACTAGGGGCAATTTAGAGTCACCAATTCACCAACACATGCATGTCTTTGGGCGGTGGGAGGAAGCCGGAGTACCCGGAGAGAACCCACGGTAACACGGGGAGGACATGCAGACTCCACCCAGAGAGTTCGTGTGATGTTGTGTTGGTCGGCCCGGGGCTCGAACCCACGACCTCCTTGCTGGGAGGCGAGAACACTAACCGCTCTCACCGTGCACCCCCAAAATATTTGTTGGAAAAAATCATCCATGCTAAATTTTAGTCAAAGGGATGGGTAAGAACAAAAAATTGTCAACATTTCTGGTAAGCAGCATTCATGAATTAGTTAATACATTTAAAAAAAAAATACTTTTTTGCCATGACCTTTGAATTATATGCTGCATATTTGTAACAGAGGGTGCTACGGGGTTAAAGCAGAAGTTTAGTCCATGTTTGTTTAGTCCTGGTATAGTCATTTCTAAGTCATTTTTAAATTACTATTTGAATCTAGGGTTTAATCTAGGGTCCTGATTTAGGTCCATTTTGATCCAAAGATGGTAAAATATTTTCAGTGCTAGTATTGAGAGTTAAATGTTAGAGAGCCACTGCTCTATATTATAACAACTGAATGAGTCTTCAAGGACTTTTGTAAAAATGTATACTGCCTTCTTAAGTTAACTGCTGTTTTAAATTTCTTTTAGTCAGACAGGAGTGATTGTTTACCTGCTTTATTAGTTTTCGCTACTTCCTCTAGCCTTGGTCAGAAGTGTCATGTGATGTCTGACTTCTGACGAAGGCTACTCCTGTCTGACTAAAAGAAACTTAAAACAGGAGTCATGGGAAAGTTTTTTGTTTGTTGTATGTAAGATGACAGAGGTCTGTAAGTGGCAGCTGGCACAATGCAGCCTATCAGGTTCTGGTGGCAGAATCAGGTACAGGTCGTGGCTGCACCTACTACAGTCCAGCACCTCTGGGCAATAGTGCAACAGGAGTGACAGTGTCTATATGGATGTAAGTGTGAGACTGGGTGAACTTGTTTTGTTTTGTTCTGATTTGTTCAAATCTCAACAGATTCTTTCACAAATTTACAGGTCCATGTCAAGAAATTAGAATATCATGGGAAAGTGAAAAAAGATGCAACTATATAGCATGATTTTATTCTCTCAGCTCTACTCACTGATCTCCAGTTGTCTCTGGATGCGGCCCTTGCAGCGCTCTCTGTAGTCTGACTGAGTGGTGTTGTACTCCGACATCACCTCAACAAATTTGCGTGACAGTGTGGAGTGCTGGACATAGAGGCATTGGCAAAGGGCAATTATTTGTAAGTTTAAATCACATAGATATATATATTCATCTTTGTTGATAAGTATAGTTAAATGTCTCCTGTGTTATACCTGTGTCTTGCGTATCCTCAGATCTGCTGATGATCTGTTTTGCCCTTCCTCTTGTTCGATTGTTTGCTGGATACCTGAAATCAAAATATGAAAAGTGGAAACTTAAAATATTTATGACTTTCTATAGTAGCATCAATAAAATAGATGAATGCATTGATTGTGATATCCTTTACACTTTACTAGGCAAGTGAATCTCAGTTAGTTTTGATAAATTAAGAATTAGTGCTTTCATTCATTAGTTCTTGTTTGGTGGACTTCTGTCCTGTATCCCCAGATGGCCTTTGTGGGCACTTAAACAGGGTTGTAATAACTTGAGTCCAGTTTTGTTTGTTCCATCATATCTCAAATATGGACAATAGCACACAGAGGAAGAAGAGACAACTTGAAAAATGCTCAACATTCACTAAAATAGTCAATAAAAATAGTTTTATTGTATAAAAATAGGAGATCAGTTTTCAGGGTAAAATTTGATGGGTATAAACTCAACTCTCTCACCAGTTTGTTTCAGAATTGACAAAATCTCTGGGATTGAAAACATGTTGATGACATCTTTTAATCCAAGGTTGATTGTGACAACCTGTATGATTATACATGATCCACAGACATGTATTAAAAAAGATATGTGTGTCCCGGAAAAAAGCTCTGAAGAAAAGAATAGCAAGCCAAGCGATAACAAAACCAAATCTTGATCTTTACCTATCAAGAGAAAAGTGTGGTCTTAGTTTAGAGCTGGGGTTCTTTACAGACTGGGCCAGGATCACAAACAAACACACATTTCCACAAAGGTTTTCTGTGGCAACAACTGATGTAAGCTGGACTGACACCGTTAGTGGAAAGTGATGTGGAGCTTGTTCTGCCTGACAGAGCTGTGCGAAGTGAGTCTGTGAGGAGGCAACAGACAATGACCATTATATCTATTCAAGTACTGTTCTACTTTCCAGTAGGGAAATCTGAATCATCATATGAATGTTGGGATCTCTGAAGAACCTATACTGCACTGTCGAAGTTTACAAAGTGGTTTACAGTGGTGGATAACTTGGAATTTCAAGGGGAAAAACAGTTTACTTACTCTTTAGTTTGGAGCGTATTTTGTTGGCCAGCTTCTTGATATCTGCCATGAGATCCTCCAGCTCAGCCTTAGTCTCTGTAGAAGGGAAGAGAATAATGAAACGAGTCAGATGGGTCAGATGCATAGTGAAGGCTTTTATAATGTCTAGTAGAAAGAAATCCATCCATCCATCTTCTTCCGCTTATCCGGGACCGGGTCGCGGAGGCAGCAGTCTAAGCAAAGATGCCCAGACTTCCCTATCCACAGACACTTCCTCCAGCTCTACCGGGGGAACCCCAAGGCGTTCCCAGGCCAGCCGAGAGACATAGTCCCTCCAGCGTGTCCTAGGTCTTCCCCGGGGCCTCCGCCCGGTGGGACATGCCCGGAACACCTCCCCAGGGAGGCGACCAGGAGGCATCCGGAACAGATGCCCGAGCCACCTCAACTGACTCCTCTCGATGTGGAGGAGCAGCGGCTCTACTCCGAGCTCCTCCCGTGTGACAGAGCTCCTCACCTTATCTCTAAGGGAGCGCCCAGCCACCCTGCGGAGGAAACTCATTTCGGCCGCTTGTATCCGGGATCTTGTCCTTTCGGTCATGACCCAAAGCTCATGACCATAGGTGAGAGTAGGAACGTAGATTGACCGGTAAATCGAGAGCTTCGCCTTTCGGCTCAGCTCCTTCTTTACCACAACAGACCGATACAACGACCGCATTACTGCAGACGCTGCACCGATCCGTCTGTCGATCTCACGCTCCATCCTTCCCTCACTCGTGAACAAGACCCCAAGATACTTGAACTCCTCCACTTGAGGCAGGAACTCTCCCCCAACCTGGAGAGGGCAAACCACCCTTTTCCGGTCGAGAACCATGGCCTCGGACTTGGAGGTGCTGATTCTCATCCCAGCCGCTTCACACTCGGCCGCAAACCGCCCCAGTGCACACTGAAGGTCCTGGTTTGATGAAGCCAACAGGACAACATCATCCGCAAAAAGCAGAGATGAAATCCTGTGGTTCCCAAACCAGACTCCCTCCGGCCCTTGGCTGCGCCTAGAAATTCTGTCCATAAAAATAATGAACAGAACCGGTGACAAAGGGCAGCCCTGCCGGAGTCCAACATGCACTGGGAACAGGTCTGACTTACAACCGGCAATGCGGACCAAGCTCCTGCTCCGGTCATACAGGGACCGGACAGCCCTTAGCAAAGGGCCCCGGACCCCATACTCCCAGAGTACCCCCCACAGGACGCTACGAGGGACACGGTCGAACGCCTTCTCCAAATCCACAAAACACATGTGGACTGGATGGGCGAACTCCCATGAACCCTCGAGCACCCGATAGAGGGTGTAGAGCTGGTCCACTGTTCCACGACCGGGACGAAAACCGCATTGTTCCTCCTGAATCCGAGGTTCGACTATCGGCCGAATTCTCCTCTCCAGTACCCTGGAATAGACTTTCCCGGGGAGGCTGAGGAGTGTGATCCCCCTGTAGTTGGAACACACCCTCCGGTCCCCCTTCTTAAAAAGAGGGACCACCACCCCGGTCTGCCAGTCCAGAGGCACTGTCCCCAACCGCCATGCGATGTTGCAGAGACGTGTCAGCCACGACAGCCCCACAACATCCAGGGACTTGAGGTACTCAGGACGGATCTCATCCACCCCCGGAGCCTTGCCACTGAGGAGCTTTTCAACCACCTCAGTGACTTCAGCTTGAGTGATGGACAAGTCCACCTCTGAGTCCCCAGCCTCTGCTTCCTCAATGGAAGGCGTGTCGGTGGGATTGAGGAGATCCTCAAAGTATTCCTTCCACCGCCCGACAACATCCCCAGTCGAGGTCAACAGCTCCCCACCTCCACTGTAAACAGTGTTGGTGAAGCACTGCTTCCCCCTCCTGAGGCGGCGGACGGTTTGCCAGAATTTCTTTGAGGCCAACCGATAGTCCTCCTCCATGGCCTCCCCGAACTTTTCCCAGACCCGAGTTTTTGCCTCCACAACCGCCCGGGCTGCAGCACGCTTGGCCTGCCGGTACCCATCAGCTGCTTCAGGAGTCCCACAAGCCAACCAAGCTCGATAGGACTCCTTCTTCAGCCTGACGACATCCCTTACTTCCGGTGTCCACCACCGGGTTCGGGGATTGCCGCCACGACAGGCACCAGAGACCTTGCGACCACAGCTCCGAACGGCCGCATTGACAATAGAGGTGGAGAACATGGTCCACTCGGACTCCATGTCTCCAACCTCCCTCGGGATCTGGTCAAAGCTCTCCCGGAGGTGGGAGTTGAAGACCCCTCTGACAGAGGGCTCAGCCAGACGTTCCCAACAGACCCTCACAACACGTTTGGGTCTGCTGAGTCTGTCCGGCCTCCTCCTCCGCCAGCGGATCCAACTCACCACCAGGTGGTGATCGGTTGACAGCTCAGCCCCTCTCTTCACCCGAGTGTCCAAAACACACGGCCGAAGGTCAGATGACACGACTACAAAGTCGATCATCGACCTCCGGCCTAGGGTGTCCTGGTGCCACGTGCACTTATGGACACCCCTGTGCTCGAACATGGTGTTCGTTATGGACAAACTGTGACTAGCACAGAAGTCCAATAACAAAACACCATTCGGGTTCAGATCGTGGAGGCCGTTCTTCCCAATCACACCCCTCCAGGTATCACTGTCGTCGCCTACGTGGGCGTTGAAGTCTCCCAGCAAAACAATGGGGTCCCCAGTCGGTGCACCTTCCAGTACACCTCCCAGGGACCCCAAGAAGGCCGGGTACTCTGTACTGCTATTTGGCCCGTAGGCACAAACAACAGTAAGAGACCTGTCCCCAACCCGAAGGCGTAGGGACGCGACCCTCTCGTTTACTGGGGTAAACTCCAACACATGGCGGCTGAGCTGGGGGGCTATGAGCAAGCCCACACCGGCCCGCCGCCTCTCACCGCGGGCAACGCCAGAGTGGTGGAGAGTCCAACCTCTCTCGAGGAGCTGGGTTTCAGAGCCCAAGCTGTGCGTGGAGGTGAGCCCGACTATATCTAGCCGGTATCTCTCAACCTCCCGCACAAGCTCAGGCTCCTTCCCCCCCAGTGAGGTGACATTCCATGTCCCTACAGCTAGAAGCTGTGTCCGGGGACCGGGTCGTCGAGGCACCCGCCTTCGACTGCTGCCCGATCCACACAGCACCGGTCCCCTACGATTTCCTCTGCGGGTGGTGAGCCCACAGGAGGTCGGGCCCACGTCGCTCTTTCGGGTTGTACCCGGCCGGGCCCCATGGGCAAAGGCCCGGCCACCAGGCGCTCGCATTCGAGCCCCAACCCCAGGCCTGGCTCCAGGGTGGGGCCCCGGCTGCGCCATACCGGGCGACGTCACGGTCCTCGATATAATTCTATTCATAGGGGATTTATGAACTGCTCTTAGTCTGGCCCGTCACCTAGGACCTGTTTGCCATGGGAGACCCTACCAGGGGCATAATGCCCCAGGCAACATAGCTCCTAGGATCATTCGGGCACTCAAACTCCCCCACCACGATAAGGTGGCAGTTCAAGGGGGAGTAGTAGAAAGATATTTTTTATTTTTACATTTTTTGCTGTCATTGGTTTGTTGCTTTGTTTGACTGTTAGCAAGCTTTATGAAAAAAATTATGAAAGACAATGGGTGAAGGAAGACACTATTAGTCTGAATCCATAACACTGTTTGTTCATATCTCCAAATGATTACTTACAACCAGAGGTGGGTAGAGAAGCCAAAAATTGTACTCAAGTAAGAGTATTGTTACTTTAAAATAATATTACTCAAGTAGAAGTAAAAAGTAGAACTACTCAAGTAAAAGTATTTGGTGAAAAAAACACTTTAGTACTGAGAAGTTTGTACATACTAATTTATGTTTTAGTATTGATGTAATTGTAATGAGACAAAACATAAAGAATAATGTG
Organism: Bostrychus sinensis; assembly: GCA_020698575.1. Classification (NCBI taxonomy): domain Eukaryota; kingdom Metazoa; phylum Chordata; class Actinopteri; order Gobiiformes; family Eleotridae; genus Bostrychus; species Bostrychus sinensis. Next base: position 23,573,727 of record CM036245.1, read on the forward strand.
CATATTCAAACAAAATAACAAAGTAAAGCACAAATTTGTAAATCTTCTCACTTTTTTACAGCATTTTTTTAAACCAATGCATATAACATGCAGTGGGGCAAAAAAGTATTTAGTCAGCCACCAATTGTGCAAGTTCTCCCACTTAAAAAGATGAGAGAGGCCTGTAATTTTCATCATAGGTATACCTCAACTATGAGAGACAAAATGAGAAAAAAAAAATCCAGAAAATCACATTTTCGGATTTTTAAAGAATTTATTTGCAAATTATGGTGGAAAATAAGTATTTGGTCACCTACAAACAAGCAAGATTTGTGTCTCTCACAGAGCTGTAACTTCTTCTGTAAGAGGCTCCTCTGTCCTCCACTCGTTACCTGTATTAATGGCACCTGTTTGAACTGGTTATCTATATAAAAGACACCTGTCCACAACCTCAAACAGTCCCACTCCAAACTCCACTATGGCCAAGACCAAAGAGCTGTCAAAGGACACCAGAAACAAAATTGTAGACTTGCACCAGGCTGGGAAGACTGAATCTGCAATAGGTAAGCAGCTTGGTGTGAAGAAATCAACTGTGGGAGCAATTATTAGGAAATGGAAGACATACAAGACCACTGATAATCTCCCTCCATCTGGGGCCCCGCGCAAGATCTTACCCCGTGGGGTCAAAATGATCACAAGAACGGTGAGCAAAAATCCCAGAACCACACGGGGGGACCTAGTGAATGACCTGCAGAGAGCTGGGACCAAAGTAACAAAGGCTACCATCAGTAACACACTACGCCGCCAGGGACTCAAATCCTGCAGTGCCAGACGTGTCCCCCTGCTAAAGCCAGTACATGTGCAGGCCCGTCTGAAGTGTGCTAGAGAGCATTTGGATGATCCAGAAGAGGATTGGGAGAATGTCATATGGTCAGATGAAACCAAAACAGAACTTTTTGGTAAAAACTCTACTCGTCGTGTTTGGAGGAGAAAGAATGCTGAGTTGCACCCAAAGAACACCATACCTACTGTAAAGCATGGGGGTGGGAACATCATGCTTTGGGGCAGTTTTTCAGCAAAGGGACCAGGACGACTGATCCGTGTAAAGGAAAGAATGAATGGGGCCATGTATCGTCAGATTTTGAGTGAAAACCTCCTTCCATCAGCAAGGGCATTGAAGATGAAACGTGGCTGGGTCTTTCAGCATGACAATGATCCCAAACACACTGCCCGGGTAACGAAGGAGTGGCTTCGTAAGAAGCATTTCAAGGTCCTGGAGTGGCCTAGCCAGTCTCCAGATCTCAACCCCATAGAAAATCTTTAGAGGGAGTTGAAAGTCCGTGTTGCCCAGCGACAGCCCCAAAACATCACTGCTCTAGAGGAGATCTGCATGGAGGAATGGGCCAAAATACCAGCAACAGTTTGTGAAAACCTTGTGAAGACTTACAGAAAACGTTTGACCTCTGTCATTGCCAACAAAGGGTATATAACAAATTATTGAGATGAACTTTTGTTATTGACCAAATGCTTATTTTCCACCATAATTTGCAAATAAATTCTTTAAAAATCAGACAAGGTGATTTTCTGGATTTTTTTTTCTCATTTTGTCTCTCATAGTTGAGGTATACCTATGATGAAAATTACAGGCCTCTCTCATCTTTTTAAGTGGGAGAACTTGCACAATTGGTGGCTGACTAAATACTTTTTTGCCCCACTGTATAGACGGGGTAGAGCAGCCAAAACGGGTACTCAAGTAAGAGTATAGTTACTTACAAATAAAAAATAAAAAGTATGGTGAGATAAAATGACTCTTAGAAGTACTATTTATTCAAAAAGTTACTCAAGTAAATGTAACTCATTACTACACACTTCTGCTCACTACTATGTTACTTTATAGTGCCTTGGCAGAGGTCTGTACTCACACTGGAAGAGAGCTGCTTCTAGCTTACAGTTTTATGACTTACTTTCACTGACTACTGCTCATACACAGTGAGAAAGTTGAGGTAGACGCTTTGCAATGAATTTTAAGCATGTACCCCTACTCCCTCACGTCAATCATTGCACGGGAGTAGCCAAACCAGTGTTTTTATAATAATATATTACACACACTCCAAGTTATCACACACAAGGCTGCAATAATACTATTGTCTGTTGTCAGTCTGTTTAACTATAAGCTCCTAAATTCACCTGTTTTTATCCAATCACTGCCATTATTAATTACTGTATTTACTTTCTAGAAATCAAATGTTTTTTCAATAGTTTACCAGATTGCATTGCAGCAGCACGCCCAATTATAGCAAAGAATATAAAAACAGGACGAGGAGAAAAACAAGAATGAAACTGAGACAGACTTTACCCTGGAGCATTAATTGCCATATTTAGCACATTGCAAATGAAGTGTGGAAGTCATTTATCATCTTAATGTCAGATCTAGATCTACATATGCTAACAAGCTCTGGGAAGCCACTAACATAAAACACACTTCTTAAAAGTTTCTTGAGTTAAACTATTTCATCAAACCATGGCGCTACCTCCACTGCCTCAAGTCCTCCTCTACAGTAATTACTTTGCAGATTGTGCGTATACATTCTCATTTTATTAAGTACTATAAATCACAAATATACAATTTTAAAAAGTCTGCACAGAGCAAACATACAATATGCATCTGAGTCAGTTTATTTGATCCCCGCAATGAGTTAAGACTGTGATAGCAGCAAGATTATACCTTTGAAATATACATAAGTAGAATGTTTCTGCTACTACTTCTACTACTATTACTACTACTACTACTACTATTACCTCGGCCTCTACAATTACCTCTACTACAATTCACTTTGCCATTGAGGTCAATAAAGTAATTCGTGCCTGTCTCAAGTCTGCATAAATGGACAGGGTTGCACCAGGAAGGACATCCACATAAAACATTTGCCAAATCAAGAAGCTAATCACTATATGCTATGGAGGCAGATCATTATCTATGGTAACACTAGAAGGGAAAATCCAAAAGAAAGTAGAAGAAAGTATGTTTTAGAAATGTTTTAAAATACTTATATTGTTACTTTCCACCTCTGCTGCTGTATAATATACCGATTACCAAAAGCCTTCACTTCCTGTTTCAATATCAGCAGATTTCAGCTGGTCATATGCACGCACAGCAAAATGGGATAGACAAAGTGGTAAACACGGATGTGACCAGCGATTACTTGACAAAATTAAATCAGATTTGGTTCATAGGCAGTACGCAGAAACTGTACAATGAGGTCTCTAAATGCAGACTTTGCAGCATAATTTCTTCTAATAATGTATTCTACTGCCTATGATGTAATATAAATTAGATGACAAGGAAGGGTTCAGTACAAAGATATAGAATATTACAGTAAAATAATACAAGTGGATGTTCAAAGGATTCTACAAAGTCGGGGAGGAAATAAACAGTAACTAAATAAGGTATTCAAAACATTGAGATATTGAATCACATAATAAACACAATCTTGGAAAGGCAGAGAAAAGAACAGCTGGTTTAATAAAGCATGTTTGGATACCCGACTGATACACGCCTGCTGTGCACAAAACCTACTCTGTAATATACTGTATGTATGATAATAAAGCCCAATGCAAAACAAACATTATAACCCTATCACAAAAAGGGTGATCTGAATTCTGTCAATAATTTTGCAACTGGTGGTGAAACTGTGTGCATGGCTCCAGTTGGGAGGGGTCAGGGACAGTAATTTCCATCTCAAGTAGTGGGCTGAGGCCCCGAGGGTGAACTGAATAAGTGGTGCTGTGCGTGGTCTATAGATGGAATCAGTCACCTACAGCATCACTGGCTTCCTATTTTTAACCACTGCACTATCACTGTGATTTGATCAGATTACTTGAGGTTGAGATGTCTTTTAAACGGCCTTGGCTTTCTTACGCTTTTAGTGTTTGTAAACAATTTGTCTCTGTGTTGTACAAATTGTGTCATAAGCGAAGCAAACCACAATACATTGTCTAGGGAGGAATTAGCATTATTTTGGTCTCCAAATATCACAATTCAAAATGGTTTGGGCAACTGACCATCTGACTACATGTGTGTAATGCCATGTAATGGTTACAAAACATTAGTGGGTGTATCAATGTTTAGCCATTATTTAATAAAGGAATGTGCAGTACCACATAAAAGCTAAAGGACAATTAATTTGGGTTTGTCGGTGAATGCTAATCAATAGATCACCAGAAATCCCATTTTAATAGGTTAATTTTGGCAGCTGGACCTTACTATCAGATCTGGGTGCTATTAAATAATTTTTAACAACATTTAGTTTTTGCAATCTAAAAATGTCTAAATATGATTACTTTGTTTAGACAGGGATAAATAGTCTTATTCAATTTTAAATGAGGTTGTAGCTCTGTTTAAGTTTTGAAGCTCAGAAAGGTCAAAGGATATGGTAAAATGATTGTTTTATTTCTTTTGTAGTCATGCCAACACTTCCTGAAGTCATCACCATCACAGTGGCACTAACAATCAAAACAACCCCTAGCCATGTTGCGTCTGTACAGATCGCATATTCTCAGTTGAGTGTAGCCTATGTATTATATTGGACTTTCCTTGTAGGGTTACTAAACAGAGTGGGTCAACCTGCACACTCAAGTGTCTATTCAGCCTCGTTATTGGCTCCCTGAAAAGAGGAAGAGCGCAGACACTGATGAATAAGTAGGAGAGAAGTGAGAGGGGAGGCAAATTAGAGGGCAAAAAACTGAGGAGTCAATTGAGCTGTGGCTTCACACTGCATCCCTCTCTCAAATGGAATCTTCAGGTCACGCTTGTTGCCATCATTAACTGCGTTGCTATGGCGACGTGTGCAGTCGGTCCTTCGCGGCCTCAGATTGTTTCAAAGTGGAGGGGAGAGAGAGGGGAAGTGAGAGACGCTACAAGGCAGGCACAAAGTAAAAAAAAAAAAGGAAAAAATGCCTAAATAATAAACTCAACATCAACTTTCAAACTCAAAATTACTGTATAAACAACTTCTTTCCTTTGTGCTTTTCCCTTCCAGCCAGAGCACACCAGCTGCCTTCTACCTTGCACTGATTTACATATCGATTTGGCATTGATTTTTTCACTTCTTGATGCAACCCTCTTCATTTATTGAGGCTTGGGGCTGACACAAAGACTATGCTGGCTTGTAACTCTGTGTGACTGGATTAATCAAAAGAATTGGTATATTATACAATTATACAAAACTATCATAGAATTGAAGTATAGCCAATAAAAATTCAAATATCAGTTTTAAAAACATAATTTACAGGTTCATGGAACCTCAAATAAAAGGAGCACATATTTGTGTTCTGACCTCCCATCAAACCAGGCCAGACTTCTCTTGTCCAGGGCTGCAGGGCTTGGCATCTGCTGCTCATATTACCTCACATTACTCAAGTAGAAATGCATGTGTGAGAGCTATATTAAAAAAATCTAATAAAGGAAACACATCCTGGGTGGAAATGGCAATCAATAGTTTCTCCTACTGTACATTTAGACATCAATATTATAAAAAGCTTCCTTATGTAGTAAACCTCTCCTCACACTGATGCCATGTACATACTGTGTGGGTCACTATGTTGTCATACAAAACATGAGGCTGCTTCCTCTACACTTGGTCAAGGTCTATATCTCTCTGTAAATATATTACCAGTTCTGTGTGTTTGCTCTTATTGATGGTCTAGAGTCCAAGTGCAATTTTGTGGGGAAAACAAATTGTGAGCTCAACTCAAAGATATTTGCCTAACACCACTGGGTGATAATAGGTTTATTGTGAGACACAATTTGATCCCAAATTCTTTTATTATGACTCACTTTTACTGGAACCAAAGTTCATTCATTCATTTATTCTTCTTTTACCACTTGATTCATTAGTCACGAATGACTGGCACCTATTCCAGAGACTATGGGCCTTAGGCGGGGTACGCCCAATTGCAAGATAGTCTAGGGTAAACATAGAGACATATACAGACAGACAACCATTCACTCTCATATTCATTCACTATGGGCAATTTAGAGTCTCCAATTTACCTTGATATGCATGTTTTAGGACAGTGGGAGAAAGCAGGATTATTAGGGGAGAATCCACAGTAAATCGGGAAGGACAAGCAGAGAGATTGGGTGTCGGCCGGCCCTGAGGACTGAAATTATGTTCAACCTCTCTGATTTCCAACCCACCGTTTGGGAACCATAGATTTAAGAAAAGTCAACTATAGTTTCTATTTTCAGTGTTATTGTCAATGTGAGCTTTTTAACACTTGACATTTCAATCAAGACCTCTGCCTCACCACCAGCACACAGGACAAGAGGATATAGCTCACTTACACTGATATAGCCAGTATGTGAAAGAGTTATCTCATGAGCGTTGACCCTTGCACTCCACTTAGCCTTGGCACCTCTGAATACATTTACTTTAGGAGGGACGATAACTATAATTATACTTTGTATAATGCTTCCTCTTAACTGGCTATATAATACTTCATCAGAGTAGATATTATAATGCAGTCGTTAGAGAGGCAAGGGTCAAGGGCACACACAAAATTTCTTTGCTAGATGATGTCACACTTGTGCATTGTGGGTATTTAGTGCCATTTTGATGGAGTATGTTTCCGACTGGACTGTCAATAGTCAAACAGCAGATGCAGGCTATCTCTGAATAACCTCCATGGTTCCAAGCCCCTTAATCAATATACAGCGCAGCACTATACAGTAAATGGTCATGGACACACTCTTTCTGTGACTGTCACTGCAGTTAAAACACACTTGACCAGATCTTAGGTAGATGGTCAAAATGGAGGCTGAGAGGTAATTTTGTATAACTCAGAGGTCAGCTTCAGACCTTAATTGGAACTGAAAAATCCGTTACAATAAATTATTATATACAGAAGAAATTCAATGAGGTTTTTTTGACTAGCGTAAAGTATGATAAATATTTGAAGTGTGCATTTCTTTAAAAATAATGAAGACAAATAATATAATTATTTGATGGAAATTGTGAAGGTAATCATGTTTCTAAAAATAGCATCCTTTTGTCCTCCCCTGGTGCATTAGAGGTATCTGCTCATGATCTGATGCCTATTGCCTCATACATTATCATTACTGGAGCTACTACTGTACATATCCTTAAAATACAGCCCACACAAACATACTAATCCTGAAGAAGCAAAAGCAACCTCACACACTGCACTGTATATGGCAATTCCCTGGAGGAAATCTGCCATGCTACACTTATGTGGGTGGAGTAAAGCGTGATACAGGGTAATGCGGTGCAGTGGTAACACAGAACTGAAGTAATGTGTAGCTGTGGGAGTGGGATGGAGTGAAACTCTGTGGAGGATCACCAAGAAACAGCCCAGTCAGCAAACCCACAACAGCTCTCCTGTCACAAGAGGGTTGGAGGAACCTGGTCCGGTGGGCGGCTGGGGAGATGCAATTATGCAACTGATAAAGCGTGACAGAAACACAGGGTTTACTACCTCATGATGGTAACGAATGTGACTCGAGTGTGATTCTGAGTAGCTAGTTTATCAGCACTTCGGACCAAAGATAAAAATGTTGTGATCAGCTTAATGACAGTTACCAAACAGAAGCTGTTTTAACTTCATGTCTAGTAACAGCGCAGCCCCAGTTAAAATGTACAGTCATTATGATGTCAATGTTTTTCCTTAATTCAATTTAAATATGGCACACAGTGGCAAGTAAGATAGCATTGTTACCTCACAGCAAGAAGGTCCTGGGTTCCAGGACTGGGCGGGACTGAATTTTCTTCGATATTAATAAAGTATCTATCTGATCTAATCATTTCTTTGCAGAGTTCTCAGCAGGTTCCCACTGTGCTTGCATGGGTGTTCAGTGTGCTGCATCAACTTCAAAACATGCACAATATGGGCCAACCAGTTAGTTCCCCAGCTAGCTCCCCCTGACCAAGATCAGCAGTCAGCCACTGATCCTGACAGGTTGCCCCAGTGGCAATGGATGGATGGGTCAGATGCAGAGAATTTTCTTTGGACAAAGACCACTTAGAGACACACTTTAAAAAAAAAAAAAAAGTATTTATTTATATGGGACAGCGTGTATTAATGAACAGCAGCTAGTGCCGTAAATACACCGGATTATAGCTCAGAGCTAATTTCCATTGACAGACAACCGTTCATTCTCACATTCATTCAGTACGGGCAATTTGTTTTTGTCAGTTCACTGTTTTGTGCATGTCTTTGGACGATGGGAGCCTGGAGTACCCCAAGCAAACCCATGGTAACACTGGGAGACTTGCTGCTGGCCAGCTAAGGGATCAAATCCATGATTTCCTTGATTAGCGACAGGACCACTAACCACTGTGCACTCACTATATACAATATCTATACAAATACATTTGAAAAAGAAGTAGAACTAATAGAGCTGTTATATCTCAAGAAGCTACAGATAAAACACTGTGTTCCCGGAAGTATTTAAAACATTACTGGTCCTGGCCACATCGAGTGAATGTGCCATACACGATGACCTCCATGTAATAAATGGCCCTGACATTTACATCTGCCACTCACTGATGTGCATTTATCAGACCCACACACACTCACACCAAATCAATCTGGGCCATAAACGGGGCTATCTCAAACACAGCACCTTGCCTAGGCCCATGTATCAAGACTATTCTTGGATGTCAGATATAACTAAGAGGAAGAGCTGCAAATGAACAGAGGATGTAGAGTGGGGAAAGATGCGCAGCTGCAACCATAGATTTAACAAAAGCTAAATGGAGCAACTAAAAAAACTGTATGTAGCATTGTGGAAGACAAGGTGAACTGATAAAACTGTCTGAGGTTCAATCACAGCTCCCTAGAAAAGGCTTTTTACTTTTTGGCCAAATTGCAATATGTCCCCTCAATTTCAGTAGTAGAGAAGAGTAATTTCTCTTTCTTTGTTCAGAAAAAACTGACACCATTATTGGGCTTTTCTGCAGGTATAAATTATGCAGCATATAAAATGTGACATTTAACATTCTTCTTTTTGCTCTTCTAACTCATTACTGAGTCACCATCAAGTTACACATTTATGTTAGCATTTAAGAATTATGGAACATAAAAGATACTGATGACATTTTATTTTTGCCCTAAAATTATACAGATTCAGGGCTTACAAATAATTGTACTGATTTATCTTTCAGTAGCAGTCAACATAAAATATATATACTGTATATATAGTTGTGTTCAAAATAATAGCAACGTCACATCACTAACTTCACAAAGCAAAACAATCACTTTTGGTCAAAAATATACAATTTCTGCGGGGAATAACTTACTGGTAGGTGTAGTAGAATAATATAAATATATAAATATTTTGTTTGAATAATTAATTGAATGGGTCATGTTCAAAATATCAGCAGTGTGGTGTGCTATCAGGGACCTCAGACAGCTTTCCCTTATAAAAGGATAAAGGCAGCACATGCATGCTGGTTACATCGCATTTCTCTCAAAAAATCAAGTGAATCAAGTAAAATAAGCTGTTTGGGACATTGTTCAGATGAAGAGCATACTTTGAATAAAAAGTTGACTGGAGATGGGAAAACATCAAAAGAAGTGCAGAAAATGATAGGCTGCTCAGATAAAATAATTTCAAATGCTCTAAAATGGCAACCAAAACCTGAAAGATGTGGAAGAAAATGAAAAACAACCATTCAAATGGACCAAAGAATAGCGAAAATGGCAAAAGCTGAGCCAATGATGAGCTCTAGGGAAATTAAAGAAGATGTAAAAATACCTGTGAGGCTGTAACAATTAGAAGACGCCTTTATGAAGCCAAGCTTTCAGCAAGAAGCCCCCACGAGGTCTCATTGTTGAAAAAAAGGAATGTGCTCAAGAGGTTACAATTTGCCATTTTGTGGACTAAAGAAAGTAAAGATTGTTCTTTTGGGTCTAGGGGCTGCAGACAGTTTGTCAAACGACTCCCAAACACTGAGTTCCAACCCAGGACACTGTGAAGACAGTAAAGCCTGGTGGAACAAGCATCATGATGGGGATGTTTCTCATACTAAGGTGTCGGTGCCTATTTATCGCATCACAGGGATCATAGATCAGTTTAAATATATCCAAATGCTTCTAGAGGTCATGTTTCGTTATGCTGAAGGTCAAATCAAGAAATGTAGAGGAACAGTGTGCCGCCGTTCTGACCTCGGGCTGTGGAACCAAGTGCCCACTACCCCCTCTCTCTTCTTCCCTTCAAAGTAGTATGGCACAATAATCCACTGAAACTAATCATTTGTTCCTTAACTGAAAATTTGTGGCTGGAGTTAATATCTTTGGCCCCATTGTGACAGAAACCTCAATCCAGACAGTTATTTGGATCATCATCATTTCAACTCTCACCCATTACTGAGCTCTGCTGAAAATATAATCAAATTCTGCCTTTGCTTTTGAGTTATCTTGCTAACAGACTAACAAACACACAACTGGTAAGAACAAAAGCACCCTTTAAGTTTGCCCATTGTGTCAAGTGCAAAAATTCTCCTATACAACACTACACAAACACAAAATTATAAAGTGGTGTGAGTAATAAGGCATGTATTCTTACTTTCATCTGGGTTGGGTGAAGCAAGGATGGCACTGTGCTTCCTCTTTACCTCTTCAACTTTCTCTGCCAGAGATTCAATGAAACCACGAATCTCCTCCACCTGTAGAGAGAGAGAGAGAGAGAGAGCGTTGGTTATTTGTGCTGCTTACTCTGACAGGAAGCAGTAGCTATTAGCCTGAGGGATTTTGACTAGCACTGAAGTGAAGATGACATTATATTAGAGGAAAAGAGGAAACAGGCCATTGGTTTTGCATAAATACTAAACAAGCTTATTTGAGTCCAATTATTCCTCTGTGAATTCTCCAATGCTTTCTGCAATGGTAACAATATAGTGCTCTGACCTGGACTCAAACTAGGAATCTTCTAGTTCAGGGGTAAATGCTCAATTCATTAATTCATTGCACCATAGAACTCTTATACATAATAAAGAATTGTCTAAAATTGACCCCTTGTGACTGAAGTTAGTATTTTTGGTGCTGTCTCACTATGGTACAGAATATTTTGAGAATTTGTGAATCCACACCGTGTTCCAGATCTACACCTATATCATCAAATATTTGACAAGTTTTGAGTTTTGCTAACAGACAAGCAGACTAACAAAACAGCAGTGGTAGTGGAAGAAATCAATTTAGCATTTTTTATCTCCTGCAAAGACACCTGCATTCAGCCCTAAATCACATCACACACACAGAGAGATTCTAATTATATGGTAAAATGAATGGCATAAGATTATCAACTGAGCTATGATTTCTTGAATTTTGCTGGTCATGTAACAACTGGCAGCAAAAAGGCAAAGCTCTTAAAATGAGTCAGCATGCTACTCTGATTCACAGCCCACTCACCTGTGTCTTTACAACCTGTAATAGCAGCAGGTGAGAGGCCATGAGTCAGAGCTAAGACTCTGGAGTAGAAGAAGACCACTGAGGGGCATTAAGATTCAGCCTCGACTCAGCGCCTCACATGAGAAAGGCTACAGGGATCTGCTCCCACTCAACCACTAAAGTGTTTCTATGATCAACTGCTGAAGCTAGGAGAGGCTGGTTAGGGCGATGGCTGGTGTTGTGGTCAGTTAAGATGGCCAGTCAAGTGCCTCTACATCAAAGTCATTTACAGTTGTTTCATCATGCTGAAAAAGTACAATAATTTAGCTTTGTATATCATTTGTTTTTCTACCAATTATGGCGGTCAGGTTTAATCCATTTGTGACAGGGTGGTAGTTTAGCCTGTGTTTTTAGTCGAGCTTTGTAAGTGTTGGCACTGAACGCATCACCAGTGCTGCACACCAGCAGCACCAACAGTAAATAGCAGAAGTATAAACAGGTGCTGGGGTCACTTAAGTGTTTGGCTGTGTGTTAGCCTGACTCGGGTGTTGTTGGTCCGCTCGAGTTGTGAGATGCCCAGCAGAGGTAGCCATGGAAGGAGCGGAGAGAGCCCCGTCAAGGTTCTGCTGCTCCACTTCGAGCTGTATGCTACTCGGGTACAACTGTGAAGGAGCGTAAAGAACCCCACTGAGGGGAAAGCAGATAGCCAAGGTAACAGAACTGAGTCTTGTACTGGGTGTTTGTATCAAATGCTAACTGTATAGAGTAATAGCTTGTGTTTTCTTTTTACAGCCAGCCACTGCTGTCTTGTTTTGCTTTGTTTTTATATTAAGTTGCTTTCTTTGAGTTTGGCATCTTTTATATTAGTTGACCGTTTGTTCGTAGTTGTGGGTTGGCCTGTGAACTGATTAGCCTAAACCTACCCATGAATTAGCTTTGTTACCACTCATAGTGCTCTGCTTTGGCACAGGTTTTATATGAAAATTTTAAAAGAATGTCTCTATTTTCCTACTTCTGCTTCTGTAAATATTTGCGAGACTTAATTGTGTTTAAAGGGAAACCCTCTGTATTTGATAAAGGTTGCTAAGCTTAAGGTTAACGTCTTAGCTGTGTTTCGTTGGGTGAAAGTCCCAAAGTGGCGTTGTAGATTTTTAGTCCAAAATACAATCTTTATGCAGTCCTGTGGGCATTGGGCGCATCAACAGGGGTTTAGCCCAGTAGTAAATGTGTATTTTATGTAAAAAGTACATACATTGTCGATGTCAAAATGGTAACAGTTCCACTTTTGTAAAAGCTTGACATAGAAACCCCCCCAAGACTGCTAGCCAGTATGTTACAGCAATGAGACAGAGATGCACTGAAATGGCCCAGGGATCATTTTAAAAAGGCTTTATTTAGATTGAACAACATTTTAAACTTTGTACTGTATCTCCAGAAAACTGTCTAGCTCCAGGAATGATTACATGATTGTTTAGCGTTGTAATAAAGGACAGGCTCTCAGCATTGGTGCGGGTTTGATTCCCCCAGGGGGCGCCAGCCACACTTAGAGGAATGCAGCAGAAAGGGGCATCTGACATTGTGTCAAATTACCATGTGGCACCCTCTGAAAGAGCCGAAAAGGACTTTATCATTGCAAACATATAGGAACAAGTTTATCTGTCAGCAATATAACTAAACATTTAAGTGAAGCTAGTTCACCATGTGAAACTGTAATGCCTTGGTGGAGGTCTACCCTCTCTGAGTGCTTCCAGTTTTACAAATGTAATAGTGGGCCTTCTCAACATGTTTACTGTGTAATTAACACTGAAGGCATTATACATCAGGGGTTATACATTCAGATTTGCCATTTAATGACCTTGATACTTTATAAAAGCCCCACAGTGTCATAAGTGAAGGACAGTAGACTTCAGTAGTGACTTGAAAGGGATCTAAAAATATCACAAACATTTGAAAAACAATCCTTCTTCAGGGATCACAACTCAGTTCGTGTTGAGCAACTTTACCACCTCCTGTTTCAAATATCCATGTGCCACTAACATCCCCAATCACCTTTCTGCTCCTCCTTACCACCTGCTGCTGCCTCGTGCCCAGGTATAACATCTGGATGAGCAGTAAGCCACATCTGTCTTCATCTGACTCCACCTATCTCCACACATCAGTCTGTCATTCCTCACTATTACTAGCCCCTCCTCAGCACCTGCCCCACTGTCACAACTTCCTCTTCAGTTTGGCCCGTGTCATTTCAGAGCACCTCCATCTGTACCTCCAAATGCTTTTTTCTCTCCCACCCTGGCTCATTTTTATCCCATTATCCCTTAATTAACCACTGATTGGATCTTTTCTTTTTTGAATAACATAATTGGCTTTGGGAGACCACCAGGGCTAATGTGGGCCCCAGTACAGACCCCTGAGGTGAACTAGAACTGTATGTGAGCTAAAGTATGCATCTAAATGAGTAAGAGTGACAGGTGGGCTTGTGCAGGTAAAACAGAAGAGTGATAGGGAGAGATGGAAAATGAGCAGAAACCACATAAAGTATCTCACTTAGAGAGTGTGTGTTAGTGAGCCATGGTGCATTTCCCTGCTCTCAGTGGACTTCAGGCTGATTCTATTGGTGCAAGAGAAAAAAAACAAAAAAAACAATAACAGACATTAAAGACTTGGGGTGTATGAAAATATTGATTCAGGAAAATACTGATATATTATTGAACTGAACTCTACTGTATCAATATCAAAACAGAACTTTTTAAAAATAATTATTTCTATGCAAACATTCATGACTTTTGTATTGCATTTTATAAAAAAAAATCTGCACCTGCACTTTTATGTGGATGCTTATTTAGAAAAAGGCATCTTGTTTGTGAAATACAGTTGCAGTACTAACTCTTTTAATTATCAAGGAGACATATTATGCTGTTTTTCAAGTTTAAAAAAAAAATATATTTGGCCCCCATTATGTTGGCATTTCAAACTGTATAACTTAATATAATTAATAGAGTTGTCATTTTCACTTCGCTGAAAATGCTTTGATTAGGGGCCTGTCCCTTTAAGGCCGTCTGACCCCTCCCACTTGCCTCTTAATTATCTCCCTAGTTGAGTTCACACCTAAATAAAGTTGTGAGGATTTGACGTGACTTGTGGGGGATAGAAAGAGCATAATATAACTGCTAATTAGCACGGCTATTATCAACATGAAGCAAACAGATAAATGCAGATAAATGGGCTGACTGCTTAGTTTTGACGGCAATTTCATGTGTCTACATAGAACAGTGAAACCAAGCATTTTCAGCTCTTAGGAAGGGCAGTGCCTCGGCATGTAGGATTACACAATCATGCATGATTTAAGCAAAATACTATGCTGGGTTTTGAGGAGGACACATTATAACATGGTAAAAGCTCTTAAAAGTAGACTTAGCATAGTAGGTCCCTTTAAATTAAATTTTTCATAAAATGTTGCTGTATGTAGTGGTGTACAAGTATACAGGTGAAGTTTTCATATTCAAATTATATTGCTAAAAAACTGCACTATATCAGCTTGGTTACAGTATTGCAATATATTGATATACTGCATATCATATTGTGACACATTGCCTTCCTACCAATCCACAGTTTAGTAAAGACTTACAGCCAGGGATGGCTGGTGTCAATGGGCTAGGTGGCCCACCTAGCCCATGCACCTAACGTGTTTTATTAACATGTCTGCCTCGCTAAAAAGAAGAATAGAGATGTGAGCTTCATTTATAATAAGGTAACCTGCACATTTCTCCACCTCCCTTACAGAACATGACATGTAACTTGGCTACCTGGACTGCTTTCTGCTCCTGTTATTGTTCGCCTCCTGCCATTGTCAGGTTGTTAGATTATATGTATTTGGACAAAACAGTGGGGTAATGTGCTGTTGTGCATTGTCTGATTTGGTTTATAATTGTTGAATAGTAGCTTAAAGTTATGTCCAGTCATTTGTGTGAGAACTTGAAATTAAATAATATTTTCTTGTGTGGAATTTGAGCAGTGGCTGCCTATGGCCTGGTGTTAATGCTGAGTAGTGTGCACTATTATCAATGCATTAGGCCCTCTGCTCAGAGTCACCACCAGCCATCACTGCATACAGCAGACCACATTTATGAGTTATTTTTTAGTATAAAATTGAGATCATGTCTACAAGAAACAAATGCTTTTCTGCTGTAAAAGTCTCATTTGTAATCTGGAACAAGGATGATTACAAGCTGGAGGCCACCATGAGTATGTCTTGCTTCTGCTTCGTTCACACTTGCATCATCAGCTGAAGCTTTTAAAGAGCCTTCAAACGGTTCATATCAAATGACACATGAGACTAATAACAGGGGCAAATATTACAAGCAGGTTTTATTTCAGGACAACAACACCTCTTGAGACAGGATCATATTTGCAAAAGTCAGAATGTTGTCCTACTAACGATTTAGAAAGAGGCCAATCCTGTCCTCTCTTCTTTGTGAAGCAGCTTGATTCATTACTGCATAACATTAAAGTCTCAGATCAGCACATATTGCACAACTACCACACACACACACACACACACACACACACACACACACACACACACACACACACACACACACACACACACACACACACACACACACACTCCTTGATCAAAGCTGTTAAGTCAACATACAACATACGGTACAAAGTCATGCCTACACATGCAAACTAACAGGCTGACAGCGTGGAGGTAAACAGGCCACGTCAGATGTCATACCTGCTGTTGAGACTTCATTACGGCTCCCATCTGTGGAGCTTTATGTCACTGAGACCTATCATATGTGCATGCAGCATGGAAAAATAATGTACCCGCCGGGCATGTGTCATTAAGAATAGCATTATTAAAGGCAGAGTGGGAAATGTGTGTGCTGTCTATATTTTTTGGTGTTTGTGGTCACATCCTAATGTAGTTGTAATTTTCTTCTACTTGCTGTAATTTTCTTCTACCTGAGGTCACAGGGAGCTGAAGAATATTGCAGCTGCTTGGGGCCTGAGCTGGGGTACACCTTTAACAATAGCCAGTATGTTACAGTGATGAGACAGAGACACACTGAAATAAAACATTTTACTCTCACATTCCTTCACTTCAGGGATTTTAACAGTGACCAATTAACCTAAACATGCATGTCTTTGGAATGGAGGAACACAGACTGCACTGAAAAAACCCATAGTAAAATGGAGAGAACATGCAGACGAGGCTGAGACGTGTCTATGGGAAGAGTGTTTGTTGATCTGGCCCAGGGATGATTTTAAAAAGGCTTTATTTAGATTGAACAACATTTTAAACTTTGTACTATAGCTCCAGAACACTGTCTGGCTCCAGGAATGATTACTTATTGTTTAGTGTTGTAATAAAGGACAGGCTATCAGCATTGGTGCAGGAGGCCAGGGGTTTGATTCCCCCAGGGGGTGCCAGCCACACTTAGAGGAATGCAGCAGAAAGGGGCATCTGACATTATGCCAAATTACCATGTGGCAATCTCTGAAAGAGCCGAAAAGGACTTTATCATTGCAAACATATAGGAACAATTGTATCTGTTAGCAATATAGCTAAACATTTAAGTGAAGCTAGAATCAGATTTGCCATCTTAATAACCTTGATACTTTATAAAAAACCCACAGTGTAGTCATAAGTGAAGGCTGTAGTAGGCTGTAGGTTGCAATAGTGGTCAGTTGGTTCACCACTGAAAACTTAATTAACAGCCGTCGGACCACTTGAGTCTACAGATTTCTCTGTCACAACATGACATTAGCCATTCTTCTTCTAACTTCTAATCAGGCTACTTTTTAAGCCCAGTGTCCTACACCGTCTAAAATTGTTCTCCACTGATCCCTTTGTCATAACATTTCAATCAAATTCTTCTTCTCACTTGAGATGAAAGTTACCAACTGGATATGACTGGATCTGAGACCGTATCAAAGATAGAAAAGAGAAAGTCTCGTCACTGACAGTGAAGACTTCTGCAGAAAATGTTCCTTCCAAGTCATACCTTAAGTGGGAATAATAACTGTTTTTAGCTTTTGGAACTACATATAGAAAACTGTAAAATTGTCACGCATTAGATTATATTAAAAGTGCAATGACATTTCTTACTTTAATATGTTTGAAAGATTTGCATTTTTTTAGAGCTGCTGCACACTGACAGTTCTGATGGCACAGTTGGAAAAGCAGCTCTGTGTATTTATTTACAGATAAGAAGTTGTATTTAAAAAAGAAATGTGGCAAATGTGGTGGTCAAGATTTATGAATTACAGAACTTTTTATTTTTAGCTCTGAGAATTTCAGAAAAGATCAGTAATGGCCCAAGGACAAAATTTTTTATTTTGGTGTGTATCCAGATCACTTATCCAAGAGTGTTTATAAAAGGGATATATTGTGCTTTTATTCATATTTTTAAACCAATCCCGGATGCCTCTAGAACAGCATTGCATGTTTTACAAACTAAACATTATTTGACTAAAAGAGAATGCTTTTAATATGTAGTCAACAGTTGCCATAAACAAACAGGTGAAGAGACCAGCAGAGAGTGTGCAGACTGTTGTCATCTTTTGAACACAGAGGAAAAAAGCATTTTATTTCCATTAACGTTTTGTATGATGCCATTTTACTACATAATGAAAAAAGTGGAAACACAGTACACAGTTTTTTTTTTTTTTCTCTTAATAAGGAATGAGAGCAGACTGGGTCCATGGGGGAGGTGGGGGTTTGTGCAACTGAGCATTTTGAAGCCTCAGAACAGCCATGCCAAAGAAACTCAAACATGCGTGAATGAAGCAAAGCACAAGTCTAGGTATGTTTTAGATGAGGGAACATTAACCACTGTCACTGCAAAGGACTCGACTCATTTATAGCTTCATGGTGCTAGGAGCTGTGCAGTTAAGTTTTTTATCTCCAGTGCATGAGTAAATTTCTATCGAGTCGAAGGTTTGCATTGCTCTCAAACTGTACATCTTGCCATGAGCAAATTAACAAACTATGTAAAAAGAAATGGCTGATGCCAGGGTCAGCATGCGTATTTGGAGTATCTCCATATTTGCTCTTTGCTCGCTTGAAGCCCATTGTCATGGAAACAAGTTTCGTGGTCAGCTGACAGTTACCACGTGGCTTATGGTGCAGCGTTTGGGGCGAATGGTAAACAACACATTTGAACATAAACCAAACTCTTGGCCTGCCACATCTGGCCTTAACATCAACTTTGCCTTTAATTTCATACACCTAAATAATGCTCCACTAAAAAATGTTATTAGCATGTCACTAGAAAATGATACCTCTGTGATATTTTTTTGTGAAGACAGAGTAAATTATTTTGTAACCTCAGAGGAGTGCCCAAACTTTTGCATATGACTGTATCTAGTGCGCAGTGAGGCCGCACCACAGAGTGCACCGTGTGTGAAAATGACCTAAGACTTTTGCACAGTACTGTAATACCACGTCTCAGATAAAAGCAAGAATTAAAGCACATACAACAGTAAACAATAAAAAATAAATAAATAAAAAATTTGAAATGTAAAATATGGATTCCTTCACTGTTGCTAAATTTTGTAAATTTAATACAGCAGCTCCCAGAATTTTCTATCATTATAATTATTTTATTTTGTTTACCACACCTGAATGGTTGATGTATTCTCTTTACATTTCACGGACCTTTGATAATCAACATATCAAAGAGCTTTCTTCATAGCTCGCAAATGATGCCAACTGCCATTCACCCTCACATGATCTCTGTAGCTGCATTTGCACTGGTGACTTGAATACATCAAAGTTTCCAGGTACAGCAACCCATATGCACAGCAGATTTTATATGATACATTACATGATAAAACTTCCAGGTATAGACTTATGATTTAAGTTTAAATACAATGTTTTTTTACTGCTAAAACACTCGGTGGGGGGCGTATGTAGACAGCCCATTAAAAGGCATTACAGTTCCAACTTTACACACCAACTAAGAAGTGGCAGGGTGAACTCAGCCTGGCTCCATATGACTGATGATTCACAGCAGGTCTCTATCTCCTCCAGGGAGGAGATGTCAACTGGCGCTACACTGAAATGCTTCCTCCCTTCTGAGAGTCATGACGATGTTCAATTTTTGTACAGAAAAAAAAAAAAAAACTCCCTCTATGCATTCATAGATATGGTTTTATGTTATACATATTTGTGTTGATGGCTGTGCATTGCAATGTTGTTGAATCAATAAAGGTTGGCTGAAATTGAAGAATAAACAATTGAGCTACACCACTCAGGCAGAAACATTGATGGTTAGAAATCACATAGATGGAACCAGAATGAAAGCAGTGTCAAGGGATGACTATATAGATGCAGGACAGGAATAATAGTAAGCCAGTCTGCATGTCCTACTTCTACCTGTGTGGTACTCTCTAGGTACTCCCACTTCCTCTCATCGTTCAAGGACATGCATGTATAGTCAAACTGGTGGATCTAAAGCTGCCCCTAGTGAATTAATGTGAGAGCGTATAGTATGTCTTTAACACTTATAATGTGTGTATGTACTTTATGTATTATGTATTTTGAGGTAACTCATGAGCAGCTTTCTGTAACACAATATGCAACTAGTTGGTCATTGTCCAAGATGTACTGCCAGCTCAGACCCGAAGTAGCTGGGATAGGCTCCAGGTGTTCTTGCACTGACAGAAAAAAAGGCAATTTGTACCTGGTCGAAGAACTCATCCATGAAGCCCTTCTCCATCCCCACAGCGATTTCATCCTCCTCCTCGGTCGTCTCTTTCCCCTGGACAAACACAAACAACAGCATGAGTGGAAACACAGATACACAAACAACCCCAGGAATTTCAACAGGAAAATGTAAATCAGAGCAGTGTCCATGGTGAGAGGGAATCCATGTGAGGTTTATTTCAAGGTTAAATAAAACAGCAATCACACTCCCCATTCACCTCTCCACCCATCAGCTGATTAGACAAGGAGGAACACTTAACCACGTTTACATTTAATTCCACAGGTCGAGTAATTAACAACTTGTTATTGAATTTGGACCTTGTAAGAAGATATAACATTTCAACGACACTACCTGCAAGCATATACAACAAATGCAAAAAAAAAAAAAAAAACTTCTGATAATTAATTACATGAAATAATCTAATTGCCTCTCCCTTTTAAGAATGATTTTATTTTATTTTTATTTGTTATCTTTAAGTTGGAGCATGACAAGAAACTCAGAGTGTAACTGGAGCTAGAGAATACACAGCGACAATATTTGATTAAATATCAGTGAGAAATAGTGAGGATTGGCACAAAGCAGAGTGAGAAAAATCAAGATTAATGTGATGATGCTAATATTATTATCCAAACCCTCTTCAACTGTACTTAATCCAACTAAATGGCATAGAGATACCTTCAAAACAAACCTGCTGAAGTTCAAACTAAGCATCAAAAATGGAGAAGAAAGGGGATTTAAGTGACTTTGAACATGGCGTGATTGTTGGTCTGAGTATTTCAGAAACTGCTGATCTACTTGGATTTTTGCACACAACCATCTCCAGGGTTTAGAAAGAATGGTCCAAAAAAGAGAAAATATCCAGTGAATGGTGAAGATGCCTTGTAGAGAACAGAGAATGGCTTGAGATGATAGAAAGGCAACAGTAAACCAACAGAAGACCACACTGGGTGCCACTTTATTTGGCATGAGGTATACCTAATATAATGGCCAATGAGCGTAAATTCCCCCTTTGTTTAATCGTGAGACAGTCCATATTGAGTGTTTTATTTTAGAACACAATGTAGGACTGCAGTGTGGGGGGCCTGTGCTGCACTGAGGAACATAGAAAAGTATAGACCAGAAAAAGAATAGAAAGAGGAGGAGGATGGAAAAAAGCCCCCACAAGGATGGAGCAGCAGTGTTCAGCCTCTACACAGCACTCAGAAAGACCAGACCTGTTAATGTTGGAATGGTCACACAAGCGCAAAGATTCAGGCAGAGGCTAGACTTCAGCGAGATCTAAAGCTGATCCTCCACCAAAAACCACTTCAGAGCACTCACTGCACCATGTCTGCTCACTTCTGGCCCCACATATACTCTGAAAGCACTGGGCTGCATAGGCAACACCATAGTCTGCTGGATTTTCACATGAATGTTGTCTCTATGCAGTGACATACAGGGGTAGTTTCAAATGAGCTGTCATAAAGTGCTACTGGATGAGGACTGCACTGTCAAGTACCCAATCTAGGAAAAGGTGGACAGGTTCAGAGATGTTAGGTGTTGAATAAAGACTTTTCTTGGTGTGAGCAATAATTCAACATTTCTTGAAAAACCTGAATATTGAAGCTTTGAAGCAATGTGTTACACTGAAGTCCATATGTATGCAATCTGAGATGTCTAAGATTTAAAACATTTACATATCGATGACTGTTCCTTCTAAAAGCCATAAAGGCAAACAACATGCATGTATGTGCCTCTGGATGTTTAAAAATCATTTCAAAAACCACACAGGGTTTAACACTGATAAAGTAGACAGGGTGCTATACAAAAAGTACAAAAGTATTACATTTGAACTGTTAAATCAAAGGTTATGTGTGTGTATGGTGTCTGGTACACCTGTCTACAAATAGACATTTTGAAGGTGCGAAGCATGCAAGGCAAATAGAAAAAATACTGCGAAGACAAATTCTACTAACATTGCTGGTACTAAAATGAATTGATTGATGAATTAAATTTAAAAACACATCAAAGACAACTTCTACTGTAGTCTGTGCACACTAATATCCATGGTATGGTGTGTGAAATCTGCTATCATTAGGCCATAGCCTTTGAATCTCTCTGGAGCTCACACCCCAGCTCTCTCTGCCCAGCAGCTGCCATGGCCTTATTATGCTGTTTATTAGATTAGAGAGTTGTTCTCAGCACAGTTGCGCCGTAAAGACGAGAGGCAGTATAGTCTAGGACTGGAAGATAAAAGATAAAAGTCAAGTGAGTTGCCTGGTGAAATCACTGAGGAAAAGATTGCAATAATACAACTACTGACTACTGGTCTGAATGTGTGGTGCTCATTTTCTGTCAGTGGCTAAGTTAAGTAGAAAGGCAGAGAGTAAGAAAAGCAGTCAGGTCAGACACTATGGTAAAGAAATGTCACAGCGAGACAGGTCAAGTAGAGATCCAAGCTCAAGTAGGCAGCTGTTTTATTGTGCTTTTGTGTTCCTATAGTACATTAAAGCAAAGCCATTTCCTGCATCTCAATGCTGTGGCTAATATAGACAGCATGCTCCTGTCCCTTTAGAAATGACTCATAAAATGTGTGTCAGCCACACAGAGAGAATAACTACATTTATTATTATGATAATGCATCAAGGTACCATTCATTATGTATGGGAGCTCACATAAACACACAAGTATGTACTTGAACAGTTGATCATTTATTCATGTTTCTGACAGTAGACCAACAAACAGCAAACGGGCATAATAATAATGGGAGATTGCACTGAGGTTAACTTGTCCAAGACGTACTGCTCCTGGTGTGGAAAGCAAGACAATGACTAAAATACAGCAGACTATTTGATTACCATCTAAATACATTTGAATTTAGAGTTACATTGTTTTAGCCAATTACAAGCCATTTTCCCAAGTGTTCAATAAAATTATTACCTGAGCTAAAAAGTTTACGTGGTGTTGGTTTGATATCAAAACAACTCAAACATTATTTGTGAGATTTTAATTTGAAGGAAATCAGTAATGGGTTAGAGAAGCAATGATTAGTATTTAATGTGGATCTAGAACATTGTCTCTATCCAGAAAAGTTTTATTCTTATAGGATTGTGTTTCTGTACCATTGCCAGATAGGGCCAAAGATACTAGCTCTGGCCATAAAGAGATGGCAAAGGAACAAATGATTAGCTTTAGTGGATTCCTCAGCATTTTGAGATATAAGCACTTTGTACATCAATAGATGAGCATTTACCCGTGAAGTAGTAAAGGCTCAGTTTGTCTCTTGGACACCATATCTTTACTGTTGCAAGTTAAGCCTAATGCCCTGGCTGAGGTCGGTCTCTCAGTGTGCTTCTTGTTGGGGATTTGAAAAGTTGTTTATCATTTTTAAAAGCTGCTGTTGTGGTTGTACTTTTTATTCCAAGCATACTAAGTCACTGTGGGGAAGTTCCTTATTACACTGAGCAAACAGTAAAAAGTTTTATGCTTTCAGCTTTATTAAACTGTGATCTATAGGTCAAACACTCAGTTACTGCATCTGACAAAATTATCTGAACAATTATGAGAGAGAATGAGTTAGAGAATACAAGAATGTTATGAGCATTTCACCCACACAGTATTTTAGTTTGTTCAACTAGTCAATATTTGATATGAAACCAGAATGAAAATAAATGAGTTAATTAAAATTTAGGCAATGCAACATTTTTGTATGTATTGATTGTGAGACTCTCTTATGCATAGCCAAAGCTGTTATTTACACCTAAACGCCCCTGGATGCCTCGGGACTTGGAGCACCTACACAGCAGCAGTCAGCCGACTGCCCAGACACGTTTGGAGTGTAAACAAGAGGATTTAAGTCATCACATCAACTTCCGATGAAATAAACAACAAAATAGCACAGATCAACCACATGGCCTTCCTTTGGTGGTCTGAGGCTGAGTGAATGACAATGCCAAAAAAGAGGACAACTTTTACAACTTAAAGTATATCTGAACATAGTGTGAGCTTTGGAAACCTTCAAAACATCAAGGTGCATTAAACTAAAAAGTGCATGTTTAAGCTTAAATATGGCTTTAGATGAAATGTTCAGGAAAGATCTGTAAATGACCAACATTTTTCAATGTGGATCTAGAACTATCTGGATCCAGAATTTTTTTAAATTGTGAGATAGGGCCAAAGATAAGAGGTCATAAAGGAACAAACTATTAGTTTTAGTGGATTCTTTACCATTATAAAATATACTGGCTTTGTGGTTCACTGGAGCATTTACCCCTGAAATTAACGGACACTGTTTTGAGTCCAGGTCCATGTCTTGGTGGAGGTCTGAGTGAAATAAACACAACCAGACATTATGTTGGTTCTCTGTGTTACTTGTAGAGTTGGCTCTACTCTTATTTTATAGTAGAAATTTGCAGAATGGAAGTGTAGATGGAGTAAAGAATGGAGTATGTGTACATGCAGCAGTTTCCTATCTCTGACAGCCCACCTCAGTGTCCAACCCCTTTAATCCTCTGCATTTTTTTTTCTTCTGTCCATCATCCGCTCGCCTCCTCTACTCAATAATACATCTGGCCCATGCTATACACACACACACCAATGTCTAAAGACCAGCTCAACATTTTTCCAACCAGCAAAACATATACACCTAAAGGCCTTTTAAATGTTTTTTTCTACCTCAACCAATTCTGTTGCAAATTAACTCATCATTTAACAAATTTAATTCCTCATTTGGCATCAGATGATACAGTAATGACCATTTACATACGAATTTACAAATTGCCAGACATTGCAATGTTATATAATGACTTATAATAATTATACATTAGTGTAACTCTTTTAGAAGAGTGAGGTTTTGATGCCTATCCTGAGTGACTGCCTTTATCAGTGGAAGCTAGGGGTGTAGCCAAAACCACCATTGTTAATCAAAGTCTGGCATGCATGAGTGCTACTCTGATGTATAATATGTTTGTTAAAATTATGTCCTTTTGGTGCTCTTTAGTGTAGGGATCAGCATCAACCCTGGTAAAAAAAAATCTGTCCAGGCCATCAGGACAGGGAACCCTCTATGCCCCATGTAGCTGCATTAAAAAGACTCTGACCATGGCAGCTGTAAAACCCTAAAAATCTGAGGTATAGAGCAGGTGACAGGCTAAAAAAAACTCCTACAGAGTCCTACTGGATCTTTCTCAAATCTACTCAGTACCCGGGTCTCAATGGGGAACTTCATTTTCCCCCCTTTCTCTAACTTATTGCTCCCCTCACTTAGCCACTATATGTCAATTTTTGTATAAAGTATATAAATTGAAAGTTGATATGAGATTTTGATGTATAGGAAAGAAAATCTGTCTTATTGTTTATATTTTTTAAGTTATGAATTGCTATATGTTGTACACTTGACTGTTTACATCATCTACCAG
Source organism: Bostrychus sinensis (assembly GCA_020698575.1). Lineage (NCBI taxonomy): Eukaryota > Metazoa > Chordata > Actinopteri > Gobiiformes > Eleotridae > Bostrychus > Bostrychus sinensis. The sequence goes on from CM036245.1 coordinate 23,599,228, forward strand.
ATGACTGTGTGCCGGCCCCTTCTGTGCATGTGACCAAGGCCAACAGGTTTAAAAACTGCTTCCTGGCAGCCATCTCGTGTTTGCCCTGACGTGTTGGCACCATTTTAACTAACTAAGCCATGCTATAATAATATAATATTTTAATAATTCCTATAATTTTTGAGTGCCTCAGTTTCCTGATTTTGTCTACCATTGTTAATGACCAAGAGGAATCAAGACTACATCCAGTGCCTGATACCTATAAAAAGTTATGTATGCCATTTTTAAATGTTGTTCCTTTTCAGGGATCACCGCATTATTTGCCTCCATCTAACCCAATCCTCTCCATCCTCTAACTAGCCCTCCTGTAAATTACCATCTAAATATGGCCTCTCAGACTTTATCTCCAAAACATCCAACATGAGCTGTCGTCTGATGGACTCATTCCTAATCCTGACCATCCTCGTCACTCCCCAAAAGAACCTCAGCATCTTAAGTCTTAGAAGCTCCAGCTCTGCCTCCTTTCTACACTAGAGTGCACTGCCCATGTTGAATGTGAGCATGCCTAAAACACAGGAGGGGAACAGCTGCTCTGGGCGTGCCTGCACAGCTCCAGGTGGACCAGTAATTTTCAGGTCTGGAGTGGGTGAGAAAATGTCAGGAAGCTTTAAATAAGCTTTAATGACAGATCACAGGAGAAGAGTGATGTGCTGCCACTTCTTTAGGCCTTCAGTTCCATCCTCCCACTGTGAAATGTACCGAAGGATCATAAAGGATAAAACAGCAGTGGGCAAGTGTTATCCAGATTAAGATTGATCTCTTAGACAGTGAAAGCAATGTTGTTTTCAAATATATGCAGGACATTATAGTTGACAACAATTTGATTTTAAATGGTGGTTGTAAATGTTTATTTATTTATTTATTGACTGAATTATATCATGTACAGTAGGAATCGCAATCTGATAAAATATCATTACATTTATTAAAATGTATAAAACTATAGAAGGCATTGGCCCTATCTCATAACTGAAAGATGGGGCTTTCGGGACATCATCTATTTCAAATACAATATAATACAAATACAATATAATATAATTTGTAATACAAAATAAGAACTAGACCCACTAATGACCTTTCTTGAAAATGTTATCAACATCCAACAGACTAACCAACAAACACATGAACCAACACTGAACAACAAAAACAATGTCTTAGAGAAGGTAATTATATTGAACTAATGGAAAACACATTAATCAGGTTTCTATAAATGGGTACAGGTTACTGCGCAACTTTTCAGCTTATAAATTTTGACATTTGCAGCATACAGCATGAACACTGCAAAGTGAGACTGTACGGGCAGACTTCTGCTGCTTTTCAATGCCCATACCCTCAAACAGCTCAATCAGTCAATAAAGCAATCCAGAATCTAGCATTATATATCATTCAGTAATAAAGTATCGCCTAACAAAGGCAGAAAGGGTTACTTAGGAACAAGTGCCAGTGACAGATGAAATTATGTTTCATCTCAGATATAATGACATTTTAATGACATTATCCACAGGCCAGCACAGCTAAGCAAAAATTCCACTTTCATCCATTTTATCCTAATGCCACTAGAGATTTGATTTCAGAAAAGAGCCGACTCCTCCACAAGAGATGGAGAAACTTTGATAAAGGAATAGTATTTTAGATTTTTTGACTTCTATTACTGTTTGCCTTGGCTGTGCAGGGCAATCAATGCACACGCTTCAGAGAACAACTAAATAACAAAGTAATTTCAAGACATCAGTCGATATAGGAATCCACAAAATACACAGCGAATGAACAGAACAGGTTCAGACATTACTATTAGCAGCCAGCCAATATGCTTCAGCACATTTGAAAAGACGAGTTCCTAGTTTCTCACATTTCAAAGCTCATTACTGTAATGATTTACTTGTTAATGAATAAGATTATTGTGAATCTCTGTTTGTTCAAAGTAAATAGTGTACACTTATTTGGTCATAACATAGAATAAAGACTTCTCTGTCTCGCACAGTTTGCAGAAGCTCAATGTTTGCAGTCAAATATAACCTTTGACCTGTAGATTAAAGCTTTTTTCATGCTCACTGGGGAAGTGGAAAGCACAAGATTAAACCATGGACAAAAAGGTGAAGATAATAAAAAAAATTATTAAATAAACTGAAGTGAAGATGACAAAGTGACAAACATTCACAGGCCTTGAATCAGGACTTCACATTCATCCCATTAGTTAACGTGTCACTCTTACCCTAACAGGCAGTGACAGTGAGACCCCCTCACCACACAGACCCCCAGACCACTGCAAGAATCTATACTGACGACACACTGAGAGAGTAACCTCATGAATCACTGCAAAAGAGGTTGGATTCACTCAGACAATGAGTTCCTAAAACTTTGCAAATAAAAACCATGCAATTACCTGAAAACTTTTTACTATTGCATGAAAAACAAGCCATTTATCAACATGAAGCAGAAACACTCATGTTATCTCTGGGACACTTTAGTTTGTAGTTTTCAAATTTTGGTTCACCTAACAATAGAACCATTTATTTTTTGTGTTTCTGGATCTTGCTCACATATGGCTTTTTCTTTGCATGATAGTTGTAACTTGGATTTGTTTTAAGTGCTCAAAATTCATGGGCATCCAATACATCCAAAAGTAATAATAGAGACTAAAATAGTTATATGTCCAAGTATTAATACATTTTATGTTTTAATGATCTATTGTGAAAAAAAAGTTTCTTTTTTGGACTTACAGATCATTGCATTCAGGTTTTTTGTTTTTTTTACTGCATTAACGATAAGAAAAAGAGGCTCAACAATGTTTGATAAATTAATGTGAGATGACTTCAGCCTGAATACATAATATGCTACAGATGATAAACAACCATCTTAGTCTCGATAGCATGTGAATTCTGTAACAACCTCATCAGTGTGTTTGCCCTTAGGTTTCAGAGCTGGATGAAAGCTGACAAACGCATCATACCAGTGCCATCTGTCAGTAAATCACTGCTGGGCCAACTGGGAGTGGTGGGACGACGTACGACCAGTGTACTTATTGAGACTGGCAGCTTTAGGCAGCGGTTAATGAGCAGTTGGAGGAGCAGAGCCATAGGCAGGTGCCGAGCTCATAAAGTGGCTTTATGTGCATACGGACAGTACCGCAGACGAACCTGCACACTCACATAAAAATATCAGCACGACCCAATTTCCTGCCAAATGACACATAAGCACACGGGTGAGTGAACAGGGAACGCATCTCGAGCAAAACGACAAACAATGTATGCTCTCAGCTGTGCTAAAATCTTAGACAGGTTTTTAAGAATGGTTATGAACAATGAAAAGTTTATCAATTTGCAAAAAAAATAAAATAAAATAAAAAAAGTAAAAAGAAAAAGAAAACTTGAAAAACTAGCTACTGGTCCATTAGTGACCTTTCAGAAATAACAAAAATAAAAATTTGTATTTGAATCTCTCTTAGGTAACAGTATTTCTTCACCTCACTAAAACCTCTGCACAGGACTGTATTTCAAAGCAAAGACGTTGCACACACTTAATGATTCTAGATCTAAAGGGTGCTACCCCAAATTTTAGAAACTTTTATAATGAATGTTGATATCAAGACTCAATTCATATGCTGTTGTTTTTTTGCCATCTTCATACCCATAGCAGTGGAGAGGTGTTTGTGTTCAGACGAGATGACGGAGCTGTGAATATTATCTGGGAGCTTTGTGGACATTATGTAACTCTCCCAATCAGACTTCATCAAACACAAGAGCTTTTTTAAATACCTCGGGAATCCTCGCTCCCTGTCAGACATGAAAAGCTCAAAGAAATATTCATCTAAAATGCCAAAACACGTTCCAGTTACGATGCGGGAATTGGACCGTGATGGTTCCTGGATCAGACACTCCAGAGACAACCTTCTTTACATAACCCTGAGAGGGAGCCATATGGCAAAAGACAGATTTCCCTGTGGATAGCTAGGATGTTCAATCACATCGTTACCTTCTCAGTGGCAGTTCTGGCTTGTATAATGCCCTCGGTGGACAGAGCTGGCCTTGGTTCTCTAGGTTGCCCTATAGGAAAAACATTTACACCACCCATCCACCACTAACACGAAGAATATGCATTTGTTAAAACTTTACTAACAGAACATAAATACATAAGCATTAACATAAGCTCTTCTTTCCACTGCTTCCTTATGTATGTCGCCATATGTATGGCGGGTTTTTATGTGAAGGGGCTGAGAACGGTTTTTAGTGTTTGTTTTTTTTTTTTTTTGTGTTTGACCAGGCAGCTTACAGCAGTGTTTCCCAAACAGTGGTACGGGGACCCCTAGGGGTATGTGGCCACTTTACAGGGGGTATTTCAAAGAAGAAAATATCTGTGGTCTTTTCATATTGAGCTATTAAAACTTATGAATGACAGTCTCATGTTTCTCAGTGACTGATGAAAAGAAGGGGAAACTGCCAAATATTATTTATTATATTTTGTCACACATTTTATGTTAAATAGCTTGTTTCAAAGGCTTATTAAAATGATTTAATTTTTCTTTGTAGTGAATTAATTAGTTTAAGTTGAGTTTGAGTTTTAAGATTATTATTATTTAATATTATTTTAATATTCGGACTCTCTACCAAATTTCAAATCAAAGCTAAAATCTCACCTGTTCAATCTTGCCTTTTCATAAACGTTTTTTTTTCTTTGTGCGTGTGTGTATGTAAAGCGTCTTTGAGTGTCCAAAAAAGCGCTATATAAATTCGATTAATTATTATTATTATTATTATTAATATTATAAGTTTATTTTCAACAATAAATATAGAGTAAAACAGCAAAATGAGTTTATATTTTTATTTTATATGTTCATTTTAAAGGCAAACAGATAATTTATTTTATTTACTTTTTTTATTTTTATTTTTTTTATTTTGAGGACATTAGCACAATGGACGAAAAATAAAATTCACTACAAAACATTCACTACAAACATTTTTTTAGAGTCTTCAACATGTATGAGTGAGGGGGTACTCGTGGTATAACAAAAAGTCCAGGGGGTATCAAAAAAGAAGAGATTAAAGTGACATGGCATGCTTATTGGTTTGAGTATTCCAGAAACTACTGATCTACTGTAATTTTCACACACAAGTCAGGGAATCAACCCCTTGACCTCCTGCAGACTTATGTTCACTACTGCAATATTAGGATACCCCCCATAAAGGAAAAACTTTATTAACCATGCGCATAGTAACATTTTGGACAGATGAAAAACCATTACTGCAATTCATTCGTTTCTTGTGATACAGATTTTGCGTTTACCAATATCTCAATAATAAACTTGTGAGATATTGTGCTGCCCGAGTACATCGCATCTACTACAAAAAAAAACTTACATAAGTGAACATTTTTATATACAACATAATGATCATCCCAGCTACTAAACTTTATTATACTCATTCATTTTCTACTGCTTATTCCCGTTAGGGGTTGTGGGTGACTGGAGCCTATCCCGGTAACTTTGGGCCGTAGGCAGGGTACACCCTGGACAGGGGCCAGCTTGTCGCAGGGCTGACACAGAGACGAACACAGACAGACAACCATTCACTAGTGTGAATGGTTGGGAGGACATGCAGACTCCACCCAGAGAGTTCATGTGATGGTGTGTTGGTCGGCCCGAGACTCAAACCCATGACCTCCTTGCTGGGAGACGAGAACACTAACCGCACTGCCACCGTGCACCCCAACTTTATTATATCCCCTATTTTTTTTTATATGAAACTTTATTATATCCCCTAGTTTATTGTTTCAGTAGAATATATTAGCATGTTTGAGTGATCATCAAATTACAGCAGCAGCGGTTGTCCATTTTGCATTAAGCAGTTAGACACCATGCAGTCCATACACACAGTGACACTACAGACTGAAGGAAACACTATTAATCTGGGGCTAATGGGAAATAACAGCTTGAGCTAGATTAATACTTTCACTTTCTTTGGTCTGCTGTGAGTGAAACTGGTCTCTCGTTACTTTTCAACATTCAAAAATGTTATATACTGGACTGTGCAAAAGTCTTAGACAGGTTTTTCAGAAAGGCTTTGAACAAAGAAAGGCATCAGTGGACAAAAATGCATAAAGTAACAAAAAATATATAAACTACAAGCACTCGGAGAGCATACAGAGCTCTGCCAAAGCATTTATCTCACAGTGGTAAAAATATAGTAACCAGACCTGCACTTAAATTTGAAGATGATCTAGTTCTTATTTCACTGTGCCACAAAACATACTAAAGAACCTACTAAAACTACTTGTTATTTTAGTGAGTGAAGTTAGTATCTTCGATCTGTATGTCAAAAAGCTACAGAATTGATTAAAACACTCCTGAAATTTTCATAAATAATATTCTGTATTTATTAAAGCACTGTAGCATTTTTCACACCTGCCTAACACTTTTGCACAGTATTGTATTTAAATCCGTATGGGTTTGTACTGTGGCAGCTGCACTGGTTTAACAAGTAAAGGAAGAGCTGCTACAGACACTGCTCATCTCTCAAACATACACACACACACACACACACACACACACACAGTTTGGCATTGCTTGGTTGTTTCCCCCGAGGCCCATCCATAGCTAGATGTTCACTAAAAACAGAGGAGCTGTAAATTGTTACCCCTCTTCACAGCTTAATTGCCAATTACACACATCTCAGACATCTGACTATGGCCACTTTACCAGCACGCATGCACACACGCTTGCACACATAAAACTTGAATTCCTGTAGAGAATAATGAATCGGCTCCATCTGTTGAGCCGCCCAGCCTTGTGTTGGTCTTATTTATGATTATTTATGCATCTATGGGGTTAAAGGAGGTTTTATGATGTTAACAGTACAAGCACCTCTCCAAATTATAAATTACAACAAAATGAATCCTTCAACAAATAGAAATTGGGGAGATTATACTGCCTGACAACATTAAACAGGTGAAATTGGGCATCTGGGACCGATTTCCCACTCCAATCACACATTTATATTTGGCTAGATCGATTTCCACCACACTCACATATTGTCTTCTCAATCCTGTATCTACAGTCTATAAATAACATGGACACTAACAAAAATTGCAGTTGAATGGCATGGAGCTCTAAATCATAAACTGTTGCCTATATTTGACTAGCTTTCTAAGTTTTTACGATTTACATTATTAGGTAACAAGTCTTTCAATCCAGATGTTTTTAGTTTTTACTCAACACTGTAGACAGAGTACAGCTGAGAGTTCAAAGCTCCTGTTGCCTTTAATTCGCGTCTCCATCAAAGCCACAAATCACAACTGTTGCTCAATGCATGCACCGTGTTCCCCTGATGACCTGATCCCTTCGTTTGATCTCGTTTCTCAAAAGCATATTCATTAATTGCCTTTAAATGCGCTTCCACAGTAACTTACCTGTCGAAGTTCTTGCATACGGTCCTTCATGGCTCAGTTTCTCACTCTTGAAGCTCGATTTCCCGGAGCGTCGCGGATGCGTGTGATGCTGGAGCAGCGAGTGGACACGGAGTGGGTAAAAGCGGCGCCGAGACAAGCGCGCGAGTGGCGGCGGAGACGAGCGCTGGTTCCCCCTCCTTGGTCCTTAGTCTGGATGCGGGGATGATGCTGGCGCCCGCTTGACAGCTTCACTCCGCGGGTGACGCGCACTAACTAAAAGGTGAGGCCAGGCCTTCCGCCGTTAACCCATTACACACTGCCAACTTCCTCTTCAATTTGCACTACTTGACTCTTTCTGGGGGAGCTCAAAATTATCCTTTTTATTTTAGTGCATTCTTTCGCATTAAATATGCTGAATTAAAATCCAGATATACGACACTCAAGAGACACTGACCGAGTCCACAAATACAGGTCGATTTGGTTTATCGATTGAGCAGGTTCAGATGGTTTAGACAGAGATGACGCCCAGGTGTTCATAAAAATAGAGAAGCACAGCGCGCCCTCTGCCGTGCAAATAGAGATGTTAAACTAATTACACCAGCTCAGAAAATTACAGGAATATTTTTTAATTTTCCTTTTTTGTTAAACCACAAGAATCATAAAAGTAGCCTAACGTTAAAATTTTGTAGTTATTATTATTAATATTTTCAAAGCAGAAATGTCAAACTAATTTATAAAACACTACAATAAAGAACACACACAGTTGCATTTAGCACTCATTTCATTTGTGTTAATTGAAAAATAAGTTACCACAGTGTAGCTGTAGGACAAATGGACAGAATGTTTATACACAAAAATTAAAATGGATTTGACATGCCTGCTTTTATGTCATTTTACTAATGAAAACGACTTATGGCCTTAAGAGAAAAAAATATACAATGTACAGAAATAAAATGTAAGGAATAAAGCTTAAAACAAATTATTTCTGCCCCAATTTATAAACCACAGTTTATTAGATGAGAAATATAATAAAGTTTGGTTTTCCTTTATCTCTATCTATCTCTCTCTCCATTTCTATCTATCTCTCTCTTATAGAGCCAATTATAAATCTAGCCAATGAATATCAATTGAAATGTGAAATACAAAGGTGGCTGGCAATATTAACCTACTCTTGTAATATACCCTCGTGACTTATAATGAAGAAGAATTCAGTCCACCGAGTCAGCTGCTCTTATAGCATTTTTTTTTTTTTTTTTACATTTTTACATAATAAAATCAGAGCAGAGTTTAATCACAGCTAGAAATGAGGTTTTCTCTGACGTCCAGTGTATTTTGTGTCGGGTCGAACATGTCTGCAAGCCGAAAGAAGAAAGTAAAGCATTAGTGACAAGTTAAATTTCTCAATGATCTAAGACTTTTTCTATTTACACAAAAGGCCTGTTTCTCTTAAATATTGTTCACAAATTTGTCAATCTGTGTTAGTGAGAACTTCTCCTTTGCCGAGATAATCCATCAACCTCACAGGTGTGGTATATCAAGATGCTCATCAGACAACATGAATACTGAACCAGTGTACCTTAGACTGGCCACAATAAAAGCCCACCCCAAAATGTGCCTAAGGCACACCTGAGCAAAATTCATGCTGTCTGATAAGCATCTTGATATACCACACGAGGTGAATGGATTATCTCGGCAAAGGAGAAGTGCTCACTCACACAGATCTTCGACAGATTTGTGAACAATATTTGAGAGAAATAAGCCTTTTGTGTACATAGAAAAAGTCTTAGATCTTTGAGTTCAGCTGATGAAAAATGGGAGGAAAAACAAAAGTGCTGTGCTTAAATTTTTGTTGAGTGTATAAACCCACCGCCCTTGTCTTCTTCTCCTCTCCTTTTTCTCTAAGATCCAGTCTTTGCCCTTCTTGGCAGATTTCCCTTTCATGTTTTTAAAACGGCATCTGCAAAATATAATGGCTTTCCAGATTATTTAAAATAAAATAGAAAATATACCTCCATAATACTAATACATGCTAGAGATGTTAAAGGGAGGAAAATCTGGCTGTTAGGGTTTTCAGTCAGACAGGACGTTTTCCCTTTGTTTTTCTTGGTCTTTTGGCTTCATCAAGTCAAGGATGTGTAACCTTCACTTTGTGTATACCAAGACCTTCATATAATTCAGTAAATAGATGGCAACGTAGTGTTTGATAAAGTTGAATATACATTTTGGTAAATTAATAAAAAAATAGTTCTATATGTTATAAAGTTATCAGCAAAGAGTGCGTTTTAATAAATTATTTTTGCATATAAAATTAGTGTGAGCTATTACCGTTGTCCTGAATACTGAACTTGGTTTGACGTAGCTTTATCTGAAATCTCTGTTCCTAAACCCTGAAAAATAAGGATGTAAAACCACAGCAACACACAGTGAACATTTATTAAAAGAGAAAAGGCAAAAATCTTGAATTGTCAAATGTAAGATTTCTTTCTTACTTTAGGAAGGACTCCTGACACTCCAGCAAACAAACACAAAAAAAATCTGCAAAAAAAGAAATACATAAATGGAAAAAGTAAATCAGCAAACAAGAAATAATGTGAGCAGTAGTCTAGTCAACATCCTAAATAGCTTTGTAAATAATTTCACAGACCAATTAAGACAGAATATCAAATCATCAAAGTTTATGTTCTAGAAAAAAAACTGACTTTTTGGCTTTGCTGCTGTTGGGGTAATCAACCACCATGCCTCCACTGAATCCAGCCCTCATGGCCTGTGTTGTGATCAGTTCAAGCTTTAGAAAAGGAAGGAAGTTGGTATGTTAGTTCAAATTAATCACAATCAAATCACTGTGCTTGCATTGTTTGTTTTTTTTTGTTTGTTTTTACCTGCTCTGAGTTTTCTGGATAAAGCTGAAAAACGGCACGAGAGCCCCTTGACTGATAGAAATAAGGTTAAGTTAGGAAATTTATATATATATATATAATATATATATATATACACATATAAATATATTATATATATATATATATAAACACAAGCAATGTAGGTGGCAAACCTTACCAGAGAGGAGTATAAGGTGCTAAAAAAGGTATACAGTCTCTTCGGAGGACTGTGTGTCCTCTTGTCAGCATTGCAGAGCCATTGCAGAGCAGAAATGCTGATGTGAAAGAAATGCTATTGTCTCAATATGTTTTGTTTTTTTCTACATTTTTAATACAGTTTGTTTCAGTTGTTTCATCCTTTACCTGATGCAGCCATCAAAGGTGCCAGGTCTGAAAGGCATCCCCTGCCCCATGTCACCCACTAAGAGGTCCCCTTCCACTTCTCTTTCAAGTGCAACATCTGTAACAGAAAATGCATTATGCAGTCTCTCTGTGTTTGTTACATAAAGTCCATTTAATTATACTGAACAAAATTATAAACGCAACACTTTTGCTTTTGCTCCCATTTTTCATGAGATAAACTCAAAGATCTGAAACTTTTTCTACATACACAAAATAACCATATCTCTCAAATATTGTTCACAAATCTGTCAAATCTGTGATAGTGAGCACTTCTCCTTTGCCGAGATAATCCATCCCTCCTCACAGGTGTGCCATATCCAGATGCTGATGAGACAGCATGATTATTGCACAGGTGTGCCTCAGACTGGCCACAATAAAAGGCCACTCTGAAATGTGCAGTTTAATCACACAGCACAATGCCACAGATGTTGCAAGTTTTGAGGGAGCGTGCAATTGGCTGCTGACGGCAGGAATGTCCACCAGAGCTGTTGCTCGTGAATTGAATGTTTATTTCTCTACCATAAGCCGTCTCCAAAGGCGTTTCAGAGAATTTGGCAGTACATCCAACCAGCCTCACAACCGCAGATGACGTGTAACCACACCAGCCCAGGACCTCCACATCCAGCATGTTCACCTCCAAGATCGTCTGAGACCAGCCACTCGGACAGCTGCTGAAACAATTGGTTTGCATAACCAAAGAATTTCTGCACAAACTGTCAGAAACCGTCTCAGGGAAGCTCATCTGCATGCTCGTCGTCCTTATCGGGGTCTCGACCTGACTCCAGGTCGTCGTCGTAACTGACTTGAGTGGGCAAATGCTCACATGCGATGGCGCCTGGCACGTTGGAGAGGTGTTCTCTTCACGGATGAATCCCGGTTTACACTTTTCAGGGCAGATGGCCGACAGCGTGTGTGGCGTCATGTGGGTGAGCGGTTTTCTGATGTCACTGTTGTGGATCGAGTGGCCCATGGTGGCGGCGGGGTTATGGTATGGGCAGGCGTATGTTATGGACGAAGAACACAGATGCATTTTATTGATGGCATTTTGAATGCACAAAGATATCGTGACGAGGTCCTGAGGCCCATTGTTGTGCCATACATCCAACAACATCACATCATGTTGCAGCATGATAATGCACGACCCCATGTTGCAACGATCTGTACACAATTCTTGGAAGCTGAAAACATCCCAGTTCTTGCATGGCCAGCATACTCACCAGACATGTCACCCATTGAGCATGTTTGGGATGCTCTGGATCGGCGTATACGACAGCGTGTTCCAGGTCCTACCAATATTCAGCAACTTCGCACAGCCATTGAAGAGGAGTGGACCAACATTCCACAGGCCACAATCGACAACCTGATCAACTCTATGCGAAGGAGATGTGTTGCACTGCATGAGGCCAATGGTGGTCACACCAGATACTGACTGGAGTCCCCAGACCTCCCAGTAAACCCCCCCAGTAAAACAAAACTGCACATTTCAGAGTGGCCTTTTATTGTGGCCAGTCTGAGGCACACCTGTGCAATAATCATGCTGTCTCATCAGCATCTGGATATGGCACACCTGTGAGGAGGGATGGATTATCTCGGCAAAGGAGAAGTGCTCACTATCACAGATTTGACAGATTTGTGAACAATATTTGAGAGATATGGTTATTTTGTGTATGTAGAAAAAGTTTCAGATCTTTGAGTTTATCTCATGAAAAATGGGAGCAAAAGCAAAAGTGTTGCGTTTATATTTTTGTTCAGTGTATGTTAAAACTCAAAAAATAAAACAAAATAAAAAATGCATGATTTCTTTCGTTTAGAGAAATAATCAAGAAACAAGTTTGTGTTTTTTGTTTGTCTATTATTACTCATACTGCAAGATATTATTAAACACTTAACCACACACACACACACTCACCAAGCATTGATGTACTAATGTCAATCCCAACCCAGTAGTGTCCCTCCTCTGACAGGTAATCACCACTGAGTCCTGAGCCACACCTACCGAACCAAAAACAAAAATGTGTTGTTCAAGAGTACAACTGGTGTACTGCATGTAGAAACCATATGAAGGTGTATGAATATGAAAATGAATAAACTTTTTTTTTATAATCAGTAGAATTTATGAATAGACCTTTTCTGTTAACATCATCATCTGGCCTTTTTGTCACAATTGCGCTATTTTAAGTAATCAGAACTAACCCAACATCCAACAGGAAACATGGCTGTCCCTCTGGCAGACTCAAAAGCTCCACTGCTCGCTCCGACATTTGGGTTTGGATCTCAATCATGCGAGAGCTATAAAATAAAACAAGCATAAATAAATAAATGTAAAATAAAAATATATCACGACAGTTGACAAAATAATGCATTTATGCAACAAATAGCATATATCAGTATAAACCGCATACTGCAAATGTGTGGAATAAATAAACAGGTAATGATCTAACAAAATGGCCACAAGTCACTCACTTTTGTGAATATTTCTTTGCTTCTTCGTCATTGTAAAACTGTTGGAAATTAGAGAGAACATAACTTAATAAATACTCCAACAGCAAAGTGTTAAATAATTAAACCAACATATATAGAGAAAAGGTGAAATTGTTGTATGATCTAACATTAATAAAAACACTCACCACTTCCGGGGGTGCCGTATGTTCAGGTCGTCGACAACTCGACATGGTTCCCTCATGAGAGTTGAAAATCAAAAAGTGTATCCTATTATAATCTTACTTATAAAATAAATGTGTACACTGTTGTTGTATCTATCGATACAAACCTAACACGTGAAGAAATAAAACGTCATAAACATGCGACCAAATTTTTTTTTTCTACGAGTAAATTTGCCCACATCGCCACCTAGTGTTAAGTAAAGACACGTATCATATAATATATATATATATATATATATATATATATCATTCAAAACCTACAACGTCAACATATTATGAAAAAAATCATAATTATTGTTGTTATATCTACATCTATATCTATATTACAATTATCTAAAACATTTAGCGTGTGTACAATTTTGTACATAAACTAAAAGCGCTCTTTACTTCCTGTAAACAAAGGTTTTTATTGGTTCTCTGTTGAGTGGCGCCGCAGCTGCTTCCGTCTTGTTCACCGGTCTCTCCAGTAAAATGGCAGAGGTCGGGGACAGGCTGGACACAGGACAGTGAGGTTGTTTTGGTTGTCCGTTTGCAGAAAACAACATACTCGTCCAATTTGTTTCCGAGTAAGTGCTGGACTATTGCGGCTCGCCAACTGGACCAACTGGACCAACTGGATTAAGAAGAATCTGGAGATCAGCGTGGAATTCAGGGAGAACTGTTTGAAAGCAAACCAAAACAGGGGAAAGTTTGCAGAGCCAACACTACAGTTTCAGCCTGAGATATGTGGCAGCATCTTTTTGGAGCTATTGTTTGTGTTTCCTAACTGGGGCTCAGGAGTGGCAGAATGACACCCTGGACGAGAGGAGTTGTTTTTTGTACACATCCGGACACCTTTAGGTGCTCTCAGCAGATCAGAGCTTTATGCACTGCTGTGTTTATTCTGCCAGGGCAAAGAGCAAAGACACTCGCAAGACTGCATCTTGATACTGAGCACCATTCATGCACCAGAAACTACACCTGGAGAAGAGAGGGCAAAAGTAATGATGTTTTGCCACTGTATAGGAGTAGGACTGCTTATTATGACATCCTCAAAGTGACCCCCAATGCAACACAGTCTCAAATCAAAACGGCCTACTACAAACAATCCTTCATTTATCACCCTGACAAGAACCCAGACAACAAGGAGGCAACACAGGTCTTCTCAGAGATCAGCGAGGCCTACATAGTGCTGGGCAACATTTCTCTAAGACGGAAGTATGATCGGGGCATCCTAAGTGAGGCTGATGTCCGAGGTGCAGGGAAACCTTCTTCCAAAGAGAGTACCAGGAGTTCCACGGGATCCTCACAGCAGCAGCAGAAGTCTAGGCAGTTTACACAACGTGGAGGGAAGCCTATTTATGATTTTGATGCCTTTTATCGAGCACACTATGGAGAACAGCTGCAGAGGGAGCAAGAATTGAGAGCCAGGAAGCAGCGCATGCAAGAAATGCGGGAACAGAATAAGAAGCGGCAGCATAGAAAGATATTAGAAATTTTTGTGACTGTGTTGTATGCATCAGTTGGGATAATCCTCTATGACCTCATCTCATCCTGAGATATACTTTTAATTTAAAGGCAAATTATAGGTTTGGTGCTTTATGCTACTAAACAATTTATGTTAAACAGGTTAAGGCTAATCAGTCATTTTCTGGCTATAAAGGAATTTTCCGATCTTTGTGCAGCAAGATGTTCTAGGGAAAATTTCAAAGCACATTTAAATTAAAATTAACATAAAGCTTAGATTTCATATTATAGTTTGTTTTTATTTATTTGCTGGTCTGACAGTTTGGATACACCTTGTGATGGTTGCAGTCGTGTTGGAACTAAACTAGTATTGTGATTATGTGAATAGAATTGTTATTCACGAGTAATTGATGGATCGATAAAATTGCTTTTATTTTTTGAACATTTCAACATATAACCCCTAGAAGACACCAAAACACACTCTTAATTAAGATGCTACATGACATAAATCATTGCTAATTTTTTTCTTCTTCTAAGTCCACAGGAAAAACTATTTGACTAAAATTAATAAATATGTAGATGTAATATGTTGAGTAAACTTGAGTAGAAACCCAAACCCCAAAATCCGTAGTTGAACTCTGAGTAGTTTACTGACAGTGACCTGTGTTTTTAATTATTTCGAATTTTGGTTTTGAATAGTTAAATATGGCTCTTACCAATTGCATACAACATTATTTACTACAATTTGTTCAGTTTGTTCACATTTTATTGACAGAAATATAAAGTATGTCAAGTACATCACTTTGTACAAAATTGCACAGACTTTTCAAAACTCAGTCAGACAACAGAAAAATTAGCCTGAAAGGGAAAGAAAATCCCAGGGAGACAAGCAAACTGTGATATGTTAGATGAGCTCTTGCACAGACAGGGTCCACTGAACACTTTAATAAACAAGAAGCAATTTATACATAAATAAGAGTCAACAGGAAAAATGTCATTTACAATGGCTGAAATAAATATGTTTCAAAAATAGGATTTAGATTGGCACATTAACTGCTTCTTCCGCTCCTCAACTGAAAATATCAGCTCATTTTTAGGGTTAAATGGCCATGCTTGAAGGAACAAAAGGTGCTACCTAGATATGTTAGGTTCATTTTTGCATATGGAATACAGAGGATGGCATATTTCTGCTGTTCTTGCAGAGGCTGTGATAATTTCAGTGTTTTTTTCAAGAACTTCTCTACTTCCTATATGATCATGGTTTGTTGGTTAATTTATAATTTAGTTATACTTATTTGTTTTCATTTACAATAAAAGCAGTGTGCAGGGGTTAACATTAGGTTAGCCATCCAAGCATGACCATTTGGTACCCTTTCTGTTGTACACGCGAGTATGTACAAACAGTTTAAAATACTGTCATCTAAAATAACCCTGAAGGTCCCTCATCCCTTCGATAAATGCTGATTTGGTAAAAGAACTTTTACTTTAGTGTGAACCTTGAAAATAATATCTGTTTTTGCCTGTTTTATGGAATATTCATATGACGAGCAGGGCCAGCATCAGATGGAGGGAGTTTAAAAATATGTTTCCAATACACTGCCATAGCACACCAACTAATGAAAAATATCTGAACTCTAATACATCACCACACACCCCCAAAACATCCAATATGACATTCATACAGAATGTACCATTTTTAAATAGTTTGTAACACAGTATGACAACCTGTGTTACAGTTGCAGCCATCAAAAAGGTGACAAAAAAACATTTTAGCAAGTTCCATGTGTTTAGCAGAAACTGATCATAAAATTTTCACCTGGATTTGATTCTTGGGCTGTTCAGTGTCCCCATCATTGTCACTGACGGTAGTTTTCCTGTTGCTATGGGCAACAGTCCTTTCAAGTCCAAAGGTAATTGACAGGCACTGGGACATTTTAGGCTGTACATGTTTAAGAAAAACATCTTCAAACTAACACTATCATACTAACAACTGTTGTACTGATGCTAGTGAATAGCAGACCTAGAGCAGGGAAGCCTCAAAGGGACAATAAAGATATCTGGCAAAGACTCAAAGCAGCTTTCTAAACATTGATGCTCTCGGGATCAGAGCAGCTCTGAGCCGAGAGACTGTCTTGAGGGTTGTTTCATTCTTGATCCTTGATCTGGGTGGTGACACAGGCTCATGCTCTTAGGGAACTCCTAAGGTAAGAATGAACAGGAAGTGGTCGGAGGAATCAAAACCATATGGCTCAAGTGGAGAACTTCCTCTACATCTAAGTTAAGCTGCTTTTCTAATGTAACTCTTCCCTTTCTACTTGGAGTTTCAACTACAACTGTAAGTGTGTAAAGCAGTGACAAATCTCCAGAGATTCATCTGCATGACCCTCACTCCTACGATAAGAGAAACAGGAAATGCCTTGATATAAACACAAGCAAATAAACAAACCAAATAGGGAAGTGTCAGCTGCATGTCATCCAATGAGAGCCTTCGAATGAAAACCAGCCAGTGGGACAGTTAGTAGAAAGAGTACTGGTTCTCCACTGCTCGAGCTCTGCGAGTCCCATCTGAATCATGATAGTCGTCTGACCCTCCACTAGAGCCCTCCAGCAGCCGCTCAGAGCTGTTGCTGCGACTCTGGAGCCCCCCTCCTGTGCCTGGGTCGCTGCGGGACAGAGAGGGGTGGGCAGTGGGGGACGAAGAGGTGCTTGAAGACAGGGGGGCATCCTGAGAAGGCCCTGAAGTGACTGTAGACAGGTGGACAGTTGACTGGGATGTCTCTGTCCTGCAGTTTACCTCTCTCGGGGGAGCAGGGGCTGTTGT
Organism: Bostrychus sinensis; assembly: GCA_020698575.1. Classification (NCBI taxonomy): domain Eukaryota; kingdom Metazoa; phylum Chordata; class Actinopteri; order Gobiiformes; family Eleotridae; genus Bostrychus; species Bostrychus sinensis. The sequence goes on from CM036245.1 coordinate 23,616,852, forward strand.
TGTTGTCACATCTGTAGCAGAAAAAAGAGATGACATGAGTAATGTGGATTTACCTTTAGTGGTGACAACTGTTCTTTGGTGTTTCCAGAAAAGTAAACCCTTGTTCCACAGCGGCACATAAACACAGTTAGTGTGGGGCTCCTTTATTATCCTTTCTCCTAATGGGCAAGAACACCAACAACTGCCAAAGACACGCCTGATAAGTGTATCAATAAAGCCTTTTACGCCCTGAATCAAATGCGTACTCTATGTGAGCATGTGAAAATGTGTAGGTCCAGCGGTCAGGGGAACAGAGGGGCTCTTTGTGACTAGCGGGGTGGGTTGCGGCCAGAGTCTGGGCATGCTAAACTGCTGTGGTATAATCGCCCCCTCACTCCCCTGTACAGGAGGGCATTCATTACATGCCAGCTCCGGGCAGAGTAGGAGGAAGGGAGGCACACTGGTGAACCCCGTCTTCCTCTAAAAAGCTAAGGACAAATCTGTGTAAGTGTGTAACCATGGCTATCTTACAATTCTCACACATCACATAGTGTTTGTTATAATAATAATTGGTAAATAATATACTATAAATTTTAAATCTGCTTCCAGTCTAATATAAGTGCATCTTAAAAAAATTTAATATTCTTAAAAAGTCAGTGTACAGTATTTATAGTAGTTCAATTTCAGTAGTCTAAAGTGAAAGACACTAGATTCAGTACACACAGAGTGGAATAATTTGAGCATTTTTTATTGTGATGATTATTATAACTTACAGTTAGTGAGAACTTTGAATTTAGTATATCATAAAATTAGAATATTAACTAGTTATTAGAATTAAAATAAATCAGTTCTTGCAATATTTGACTCTGTGTGCACTGAATCAATATACTGTACGTGTTTCACTGAAATATTTTTATAAAACTTTTCACAATATTCTAATTTATTTACATGCAACTGTATATTTTGTCAGAATTGGTCAATAAACGAGGGCTGCAACAACTAATCGCATTAAACAAGGATTAAACTAATTGTCAACTATTTTAATAATTGATTAATCGCTATCTGGAGTATACAGACTCTGAAACATGCCATGTATTGAGAGAGAGAGAGTGAGAGAGAGGGCTTTATTATACAGACAGCACATTAAAGCCACATAAACAATAAAAGAAAACATACATTTTCTGTTTTTTATTTTTTTTTAAACATCCAAATGTCCTCAAGTGGCTTTGTCTGGTTCAAATTTGTGTTTTTGTAGTATTATTACCAATTTTGACCATGTATAAAGCACATCAAGTTTTTAATCGATTATTTTGTTAGACCACTAGGACCACCAAAAAGGAATCAAAATAACTGTTAGTAGCAGCCCTATACAAACACTTTCGTTTGTATAGGGTATTGTATTAGGTTATTTCTAGCGCAAAATAATTTTTCACACAAACCTAAACAGTATATAATGAACTCCGCTCCCTTATGCCTAGGGAAGGGCAAAATACTCTAAAATACTTTTTTAATCTCTTTACCATCAATAACACAATTGTAAAAAACAATGTAGGTAGAATGTAAAGTATATGGTTAGCTTGTTGTGCATTACCTCACGTACCTGTGTTGGAGCTCCTCTGCACTTGCACATAGGAGCGTAGTGTTATATCAGCTGAGCCTCCAGATTCGAGGGGGATTGGATGGGCATGGAAGTGTCTCAACATGTCCGACACCGTGTGAAACCACAAGTGGTGAACGTGGCATTGCCCGTTATCATTTACTGACAAACGCAAATGCTGGAGAGGAAAAAAGAAAGACAGTGAGGAAGAGTTTGTGATCCTCTGAAGGTTAAAAAATAACACAGAAAACAGTCAGAGGACAGAGCTTCTCATGGCCGGCTCAGTGTGGGAATGAATGCCAAGGCTGACAGTAGAGGAAGAGGTGCAGATGACACTTCCTCTTCACAGCTCTGCCAGGACGTGATGTGGAGGCTTTCCGTTACATAAGAAGTCATGAATGTTGACATTATTTCATGGCTACCAGAGAATGGATGATTTTAGTGCTTGCTTTACAACAAGCTGATATGATTTGTAAAAGCTGGTATCAACTATAACAAAGGCTGAATATTAAGCATAGATACTACTTTGAGGTTCAGTCAGTACTGATGATCCAGAAATTAGGATGTTATTTTTTAAACCAACACTAGTTACATTACCAAAAAATGTTTCCTCTAAACCTGATGTCATCATAATCGGGGAAAAAAAAATACAAATCTGTTGTTCACAGATATGGATAGCAAGAAACGTCATGATGGCCTTGAAAGTGGCCTTTCATGTAATTTTCTGGTGAGAAAACATATTATGAAACATCATCTAGTGAGTTTACAGCCCAGATTCAGAAATAAAAGGCCTTGAGTGCTGAAGGAGTAAAGTTAACACTGATGTGAGGGATACTATGTTTATTATCTTACCAAAAAAAAAAAAAAAAAAAGCAATTGATAGCTTATGGCTCACCTTAGCTTTTCCCTGGAAGTTGAATGTGAGCACATACTCTCCTGGCCGAGTTTCACTTTGTCGAATCACAAAAAGCCCATGGCTCCTGGCCCCACCTGCCAGCACTAGCTGTGCTGCACGTACACGAGAAAGTGTGCCGTGAAACCATGGGTACCCCACCAGGCTGGCATCGCCCTCAGACTCTTTAGCTCCTTCACTGCCACCTACACACAGTCAGTTAAGAGAGTTTAGTTTAGTGTTTATTGCAATACTGTTGTACCTATTGCAGTTTCTTTGTTTTACCTGTGGCTGTGTGGGAAGTCTGTGCCTCTGGGGACTGAAGGAAGCGCTCTAAAGGCATGTGAGATGGGTGCTGGGTGAAGGGAGGTTCCTTGCATCGAACAGAGGGGGCGCTGTAGTGATCTGCTGCTGCCGAACAGGACCTTTCTGGAACTCGATAGATACCTGCACAAATATAAATGTTTACATTATGATATTAGAGCAATATGTATCATTTGATGACGAATTGAGAAAGAAGTCTTTGCTTATTACCTTCAGACAACAATTCACAGCTGCAGGAGGCCACCATGGAGCAGTCCTTAGACGCCTGTCCATGGGGACAGGATGCCAGTTCGATGTCGTCACCACTGTCACTGTACACAAGCAGAAGAACCACATGCAAACATCATAGCCAAACACACTCTCTATAAACAAGCTGTTTACGCCCTAAGATTTACTGACAAACTCTGAGGAAACTGAGAAGGAATGTCAGCAGCCAAAGTGTGTGTGTTTGTGCAAAGCAACCTGTCAAAAACTCCACTAATTGAATGATTAATGACTGTGTGTGTTAGCCCTCATTCCCATCTAGCCTCTCCCCTCTTTCCATCTCTCCATCTTCGACCAACAGCAAATATTTATCAGCCAGTTTACCCCGGATCTATGCAGTCCTGAATGTCAGCAACCCACGAGTTCTTCTGCAGCGAGTCAATGGTTTCCATGATGTACTCGCCCCCGTTTTCCACCTGTAGAAAAAGCCAAGACCGTGATAGCACACACACGGCTCTTTTCAAAAGGCCGCAGCAGGCAACACACCAGGGCAAATTAAAAACAACCTACAGTAGCATGAGTACTATAGTGCAGTTTACCTTAAGTACAAATGTGTTGTCTTTGTCAGGCATCTCCAGCGGCATGGTGGTCCGCACTTCCACAATTGCCGACAGTGGGATGCTGACTTTGGGCTTTGAAGACTAAAACAAAACAGCAAACATTAGTTATAAAACAAGTCCTGTATCAATGAATTAGAACAGAATATAGTAAAAAAAATTATTTCAGTAGTTCAACTAAAAAGTTTTATCAATATTGTGCACAGAGTAAATTATTTTAAGCATTTATTTTATTTGCCATGGTAATGATGGTTATGCAATATTATATATGTTCTAATTTTATGAAATACATATTGGTTTGGATTAAATGTAAACCATAATAATCACAACAAAAATAAAGAGATTCTTGAAACATTTCATTCTGTATGCACTGAATCTCTATAATATATGAGTCTCACTATGTTTACTTGAACTACTGAAACAAAAGACTCTTGTATGATATTCTATTTTTTGATGTAGCACTGTAATAATAATATTATAAATGTTTTCCCATCACATAATATCCATAAAACTAAATATGTGGTTTTGCATGTCTTAGCGAGATCAAGTCTTCCTTACACTTGTAAACATGTAGTATAAATTGATGGTTAAATCCATGTCTTAGTTGTAATGACCATGAACCAAAAAGTGTTTACAACATGGAAATGCCTGGCCCCAGCGTGCCCTCAGCAGATCTACTGAGTGTGACTGGATCTTAGGCACAGACTTGTTGATGTGTGCGTGAGACAGAGGAGGCTGACTGATGCTCTAGGTCAGGCTTATCAGCTCATCTGTCTGGAGTAACACTGCTCTCATCTTGATGTGCTGCACAGCTGGCACACGCCCACCAGTCCTTTCTCAGGATCGGATGTCAAAAACCACTTCCTGTATTCAACCGTTAAGCTATTTCCTGTAGCTGACCAGATCACATGTCCAATGGCAGCCATGATGTGTGTTAAATACATGAATATATTATTTATTATTGATATTGCAACTTAACTAAATTCTGCTATGTTGCCATTTAACATAACACCCAGAAGAGCCGCCCCTTGAGATAACTACACGGGCTATCTCAACATAAATTACATAAAACATTATGGCTAAATTAACCTTTAGCCATAATCATCAATTAAAATAAATAAATGCTTGCAATATTTCACTTGATGTGTAATATCTATTTTGAGTTGAACTACTGAAATAAATCGATTTTTTCATGATAAGCTAATTAATTAATAAGGGTTTTGAGTTTTAAATGTAGCTCTCTAATATTGATATTATTATTGTGAGTACATAACAATGTTTCTTTTCCAACAAATGCTTGAACTGCTTGTGGTGAGTTTGGCAGTGAGCCTTTATACTCAGAGTTTGAACTGCACCCTAGTATCTGAGCCGCTGGTTTTAGTCTTACTCTGTCATTACTCAGTTGTATGTGTAGGTTTGATAGACCGTTATGTTAGTAAATAAACAAATGCAGAGTCATCATCAGCCTCATATGAGTGCAGATGCAGTTCTTGCAGGTGGCTGTGAGGTCACTGCTGCTGTGTCATAATGCAGACAGTTAGCGCTGCAGTGGGCCGTCTCCACCGCAGACTGATGGCCTTGACAGGGACGAAGCCAGAAGTGGCCAGCCCAGAGTCACAATTTATGACTCAGTTTATTTATTCAGACTCGTTCACTTTGCACCATTATAACTGGTCTGCCTTCAATGGCACAATGATACAGGAACTATGTGTCATCTGTAGTGCAGATCTGACTTAAATTAGGCACAGAGTTGTGATCTCGATATTGAGACCACCTTATAACTCACATTTGATAATTATTGGTCATGTTATGAACTTAATCACACAAAACTCGTAAAAGCATAAATATTCACAAATACAGATGCCTGAGCACTTAGGTGTTTAACAATTTATTTTTATTATTTATTTGGAAAATAAAATATATTCCAAATTAATTCCATATTGTAATAATAACAGTATGGGAATTTTATGCATGTATGCCCTTTTAGCCTAAATGCTATGTTCAGAGATAGGTGTTCTGCAATATTATCGAAATATTTTGGCAGGGCTCCCGGTAGGTTGCCCCACTAGGTGCCCAAAAATTCAGTCACAGTATGTGGCTGGTTGCGTCAGGAAGCCCACCTGGTGTAAAACCCTGCCAAATTACCTGTGCAAATGAGTCGCTGTGGCAACCCCTGAATTAAAAGGACAGGACAACAATATGGTGATATTTTGGCAAAAAAGTTAGCTCACTATAAGCTTTCATTTGATATATATTGTATATCTCAAATTACACCCTTCAGATTCTCACTCCTTATAATAATAATAATTAACTTTCTTATCATAGTTTTTCGTTGTGGGTTTGTGAGTGACTTGAATTGCTTACGTTCTGCTTGCAGAGAGCAATGTTTTCTGTGTCTTACTGCAGCCAGTTTGAAAAAGACAAGGGGAACTAATCAATATTTATTTTTTGTGCATGAGAAGGAAACTGAGTGATTCGTCCCTTTACAGAAATCAATATAAAAGCTTCCCTTCTCTCTCTCGCTTTTGTACTTCCCATTGACTCCCTGTGGCAGCCCCGCTCCCTCCCTGGCCTGCTCCCCACCTGTCTGTAACTCTCTCCACAGCCCTATCCTCACATTCCCACCAGCCATGATCAAAGCGCAGTGGCAGATTTACACACACTCAGCTGAACAGCCTCATGGCCTCCTTAAGGTCAGGGCACTGATCTGGAAATCCCATCCAGACAAGTGTGGTGGGCTCCAAAGCAAGGCACACTGGGTCACTGAGGTGAAATGATCAGACTCAACTACACACATGTCCAACTGGGACTGGGACCATTATTGTGGATTATGTGTACAATATGTTTTGGAATATCTGCTTTCATGGACAGAATTTTGTGCATGTGAATGCATTTTAGGTTTTCTTTAACAAAATTACCTCTTCATCCACTAGAAGCACATACTGTAATCAGCTAATTAAAAGTAAATCTGTGTTCATACAGAATACTACAGCAGACTTAGCATAACCAACAGAAACCACAAGGCCTACATAAATTCCTCTGTGATAAAAACAAATAAGGCATACCTTAGGTGGGACATAGAACTCCAGCAGAAACTTCTCCCCTCCTTCGTCTCTCTTGGTCTTCCTGAGTAGAAGGCGACACTTCTGCCACTGTGCAGCCCCCATACAGTTTGTGTCGTCTGCCACCATGTATCTCAGTGCACCCTCTCTTTGTATCTCCAACAGCTCAGCCTTGTGACCCTGAGACCCCCGAGGAAGACGTAACTTCTGGGACCATTTTTCTCCTCCTGTGGCCTCTCCTGCTCCTCCAGCAACACCCGCTGCCCCTCCTGTCCCATTAGACTTCCTGGTCGCTGAGGGAGCATCTGGTTCTGGAGAAGCCCGTCTGTGCCACATCTCTTTGACCCCGTCCACTACACACAGACTCATGTTCCTCAAGGAGAAGCCTTTTTTGAAGCGGGCCTTTGGGTGACTGATTGACACATCTTCAGAGCTGCGGGACTGTCCCAAAGCAGACACTTTATGGGTCATTTGGGAACCTCGAGAATTGCTGCTCCCCCCAACATCTAACCCTGCACCCCCACTATCCATACTGTCAAGGGATTCGCTGGAAGCCCCAGCGTCCTTGCGTCTCTGATAGAGGTCCTGCCCGTAGGACAAGGGACAGCCTTGGATCCCTAGGAAGGGAACAATGCTGTATTTGGTTGCAGTGTTGGAGCCGTCCTCCCCCGGAGAGGACGCCTGGTTCTCCCGGGTCTGGGTCAGAGCCGCCGAGAAGCACTCCAAGAAATGTTGGGCAAAGTGCTGTGAGAAGCTGGCATCCGCACCGGGTGAGTCGTAACACGGATTCTCCGACAGGAAGCGCTGAAATTTGTCGGCAAATTCGGCAGCAGAGGCACGGGCATGGACCTCGCAGAACTCTCGCCAGTCAGGCAGTGGACATGAGGAGGAGAGCTCCGGGCTACCAGGCACCACTGCTCCGTTCATCACTGGGCCATGCCAACCCACCCAGGAGAGGCTGCACACAGATAAAACACGTGTAAGGACATATGGTACAGTAGTACTACAGTAATATGTATGGATCATTGTGTGACAAAACAATGTTAGTTTATGGGTTTGCTGTAAAATATTTTTTTAGGTTTATGGTGGAGACCAGCTTGTGTTTATCATTCAAAATCATCTTTCTATATTAAAACACATAACAGCTGATAGAGGGGCTGATTTAACATTCTGCCCTGTTTTGCCCAAGGGATGTCAAGAGAAAAATAGTACTTTAATGTAATGTGATGGCATATCAAAAGACATCTATCCTAGAGGAAGGCTTCTTTACTGAATGATACACATATTCAAATAATGTGGGTCAAACTGTCTCTCAAAGAAGTATCATTCATCATGTTCCTTAACAATCTTTGAGGTTGTGCTTTTTGCATTGTGTGAGAGTACACGTTTGCATCTTTGACTATTAAGCCAAGCCAAAACACATCACTCATTTAAATAAATGTCTGGTTTGTCATACTGCTAAAGTATAATTAGCAACATCTTAGGATGCTTCAAAGATTGGGAACAGACACAGTCCTCTGTCTGAGTGAAGTTGATCAAGCATGTGAAACACATGATGATGATCCTGGAAATCCTTCAGAGAGCCACTTCATTGTCACGTTCAAAGCCATCATTGTGGTATGTGCATGCCAAAAGTTTCTGCACCTAAATTAGTCTGACACACTGGTATAAATCTCTTCCTCAAAGATTTGTGACAGCACAAAAAAGTCACAGTCAACTGTCAGAATACTGCATAGAACATACTATATGTGTATGTATACCTCTGAGTGCTAGTAGTAGTAGTAGTCACTGTTTTATTTTTTATTTTTATTTATTTATCTATTTATTTATTTTTGCATGATTTGGTCATAAAATGTGATTTGATCTTCATCTAAGTCATAACAATAGACAAATACAGTCTGCTTAAACTAATGCTGCTAAAAAAAAATTATATGTTTTCATGTGTTTATTGAATATTCATTTAAACATTCACAGTACAGGGTGGAAAAAATAAGTGCACCCCTAGGCTAATGACTTCAAGAAATAAATGGAGTCAGGTGTCAGCCAAAAAAAAAAAAAAAACACACCCCAGCTTTGTATTTGCCATTCTGAAGAAGCGTTGCTTGATGTGAACCATGCCTTGCACAAAAGAGCTCTCAGAAGACCTACGTGTAAGAATTGTTGACTTACATAAAGCTGGAAAGGGTTCAAAACTATCTCTAAAAGCGAAAGACTGTATATAAATGGAGAAGGTCCAGCACTGCTGCTACTCTCCCTAGGAGTGGCAGTCCTGTAAAGATGACTGCAAGAACACAGCGCAGAATGCTTAATGAGGTGAAGAAGAATCCTAGAGTGTCAGCTAAAGACTTACAGAAATCTCTGGCACAAGCTAACATCTTTGTTGACAAATCTACAATGGGCAAAACATTTAACAAGTATGGACTTCATGGGAGGACACCACAGAGGAAACCACTACTGTCCAAAAAAAACACTGCTGCATGTTTGACGTTTGCAAAAAAGCTCCTGGATGGTCCACAGCACTACTGACAAAATATTCTGTGGACAGATGAAACCAAAGTTGAGTTGTTAGGAAAAATCACAATGCGAATTCGGTCGATAGTCGAACCTCGGATTCAGGAGGAACAATGCGGTTTTCGCCCCGGTCGTGGAACAGTGGACCAGCTCTATACCCTCCATAGGGTGCTTGAGGGTTCGTGGGAGTTTGCCCAACCTGTCCACATGTGCTTTGTGGCTTTGAAGAAGGCGTTCGACCGTGTCCCTCGTGGTATCCTGTGGGGGGTGCTCTGGGAGTATGGGGTCCGAGGCCCTTTGCTAGGGGCTGTCCGGTCCCTATACGAACAGAGCAGGAGTTTGGTTCGCATTGCCGGTTGTAAGTCAGACCTGTTCCCAGTGCATGTTGGACTCCGGCAGGGCTGCCCTTTGTCACCGGTTCTGTTCATAATTTTTATGGACAGAATTTCTAGGCGCAGCCAGGGGCCGGAGGGAGTCTGGTTTGGGAACCACAGGATTTCATCTCTGCTTTTTGCTAAAGGTGCTCCGATCGATCGGCCGCTGATCATGATCGGCTGATCATGGCTAAAAATAGAGTGAGGTAAAATGGGCCGATCAGAAGGGCCGATCAAATTACAATAAACACGCAAGGCTCTCACATTTACTGTCCTGCAACTCCGGTTTGATTAAACAGCAGTAGCGTTATTTTAGCAGTGTTTTTAAGTTAAGCCCTGGTTATAACTAACACAAACCTGCCCTGGAGCTGATGCTTTGTGTCCCTGCTGTGTCCCCGCCTGCTTTAGGAGCGCACGGGACAGAACCGAGGCGCAGCAGTGCGTGTATTTGCAAACACCAACGTAAATAGAGCTACAGCTAACCCGCTAACAGTTACGTTAAAAGGATTAAGAAAGTTCAGAGTCTGCCTGTGTCTTGTTGCGCGGAGAAAACTGTGCGTTTTGTGGCTTAAACTGCACCAAATGGCTGCTAAAGGAAAGAGAAAGCAAAAAGGCAGCCCATGTGTCCGTGTGTCTGAGAGGAGCACCTTTCATCGTTGTCTTCTCTGCTCTCTTTGCACGTTTTCTTCATTCAGACGTTGTCAAAACTGGCAGCAGGAGCTGTCTGCTCTTTAGTCCACTGTGTTTCAACCTGGTTTGGCTGCGCGTTACGACACAGGCGCTGCACCCGCGGACTCGCATTAAAGGAACCAATTAAGAACAGCTGATTTTTACATCAGCGGAGCATTCAAACAAAGCCACAGACACTGGGCACACATTAAAGACCAATAATGCAACAAAACCTCTTCTAAAACAAAAATAAGTAGAATTCTGTTGTTCTTTTATATTTACAAAGGCTACAGTATTTTTCAAATGGAACTAATAATAGCCTGCATACAATACATTACTACATTGAAGACCACGTGATCGGTATCGGCCATGATCGGTATCGCCAATCACAGCAGAGGCTGATCGGTGATCGGCCTCAAAAACCTTGATCGGAGCACCCTTACTTTTTGCAGATGATGTTGTCCTTTTGGCTTCATCAGGCCAAGACCTTCAGCATGTGCTGGGGCGGTTTGCAGCCGAGTGTGAAGCGGCTGGGATGAGAATCAGCACCTCCAAGTCCGAGGCCATGGTTCTCGACCGGAAAAGGGTGGTTTGCCCTCTCCGGGTTGGGGGAGAGCCCCTGCCTCAAGTGGAGGAGTTCAAGTATCTTGGGGTCTTGTTCACGAGTGAGGGAAGGATGGAGCGTGAGATCGACAGACGGATCGGTGCAGCGGCTGCAGTAATGCGGTCGTTGTATCGGTCTGTTGTGGTAAAGAAGGAGCTGAGCCGAAAGGCGAAGCTCTCAATTTACCGGTCGATCTACGTTCCTACTCTCACCTATGGTCATGAGCTTTGGGTCATGACTGAAAGGACAAGATCCCGGATACAAGCGGCTGAAATGAGTTTCCTCTGCAGGGTGGCTGGGCGCTCCCTTAGAGATAGGGTGAGGAGCTCAGTTACACGGGTGGAGCTCGGAGTAGAGCCACTGCTCCTCCACATTGAGAGGAGTCAGCTGAGGTGGCTCGGGCATCTGTTTCGGATGCCTCCTGGACGCCTTACTGGGGAGGTGTTCCGGGCATGTCCCACTGGGAGGAGGCCCCGGGAAAGACCTAGGACACGCTGGAGGGACTGTCTCTCGGCTGGCCTGGGAACGCCTTGGGGTGCCCCCGGTAGAGCTGGAGGAAGTGTCTGTGGAGAGGGAAGTCTGGGCATCTCTGCTTAGACTGCTGCCCCCGCGACCCGGCCCCGGATAAAGCGGAAGAAGATGGATGGATGGATAAGTCAATTGTCTAAGTCAATCTAACACTAACTCTTCTTTCATTTGGTTAAATGACTAATGCAATTGTAATATAATAATAATTGTAATATTGTGTATGTGTGTACAAATACCCATTCAGCTTTTTAGAAACACATAGTCTGCCAACTTTACACTCATTCAGCAAAAGGAGCCACACATATTGAGGTGCATTTCTACAACTCTGACCCTTCCTCCAAAGATGAGGATGTGCCTTATTCAAGGACACCACACTAGGCAAACTGTACACACAAAGAGATGTGCAAGCACAGAGTCAGCATGAAACTCAAGCCGTAGACACTGGAGGAAGTGGACAGCATTAGGGTTTTCTGGAGCTCAGCACACTCACTCTACATGCTGCAAAGTGCTAGAAAGAAATCGAGTGAAGGCAACACTGCTGGAAATGAATGAAACTAAAAGACACACGAGGTGGGGGTGCTGTGTAGGTGTGTGTGAATGACTTGAAGCTCAGGGTTGTTTTTTACTCTTTTGGACCAGCTGCTAAAACAATCAAGTGAGTGAATAAAAGATGCCACATTGCAATGCCTCCCAATCTATCCTTTAGGTCTCAGAAGTCTTTCCCTTTGCATGTATGCCTTCCTTGTAAAAATTGCTTCGTACTTTACTCCCCCTCTACATTGGACCCAGGGGAGCACGGCTGATATCTCTGTCAGATGGCTGGGAGTCCTGACGGTAAGAGTAAACTGGGAAAGGAGAGGAAGGAGATGTTACTGTAGGCTGCTAAACACATCATACTGTATCAGAGTGTGGGACTGAGCATAGCCAGGAACCTCACATGCCCAATTAATTTTGTGATCTTAAGTGTAACAGTATATACAGGCTGCATCATATAAAGAAAACACACATAGAAAGAACGTATTAAAGTAAAAAGTTGTATTTATCCTAAAAATATTACTTTTTCTGCAGTTATAATTTTTATTGAGTTTAGTCGGGTCAGCAGGAAGAAGGAAAGATATTTGAGTCAGCCACTTGCATACGTAGAGGGTGCTTGAGGAGAGGACTATTTTAGATGAATACACTTTTTGAGAGATGCCATGGATCAAGTAGCAGTATAAAACATATTAAGACAAGTAATATAGCATTTTTACCAGTAATCTTCTGAATCCCAGAATTAATATATTTTTGAATCAATAAATATGGTGTTAGCATGGGGATTGTTGTTATCAGAGTAGAAAACTATTATTAGCCTATATCTACCTGACTTATCCACACACACAGCAGCATCTAAAGGTAGGTAGGACTCCAAATGTCTAAACCTATTAGTACAGGGAATACAATAGCAGTTCAAGGAGCCTAGGAAGTAACAAATAATAACAATATGTACTGCCTTTCCTTTCCATATACTATACGCCCATATACAAAGTTGCATTGCATTGCATTGCATTATTCATTCACATACACAGCTGCCTTGGGGCAGACTGATGGAGACATGGCTGCTATTCTATGCCTACAGCCTCCCCAACCACTGCCAAACAGGCAAGGTGGGTGAAGTGTCTTGCCAAGGCAGTATGAACTGGAGAGAGTGGGATTTGAACTGCTAACCTTACAGTTCTAGGACAACTGCTCTACCTCCTGAGCCACAGTCCCCCACAACTAGTGAAAACAACATCACCATGTGTACCCATACCAAATGTACTCTGCCTAAGTACACACTTTGCTTCTTGACAGCAGTGTGGCGGCTCTCATTGGCCAATATGGATGATAGGTGATGTTGTGTTCCTGCCCCCAGGGAGTTAGGACCCTGCCATGTTTTCTAAGATTAGCCCCGCTCCACAGCAGGGTACAGTCAGTACAGTACAACCAGTGCATACACTTGGTTTTTAACGGTATATGTCTTCATTCATTTATTATGTGTCCTTATATGAGATGTTAATACTGCAGCAGGTCACATTTAGTTACTGCTTTGGTTACAATACAGGATAGATTTTTGTAATTTCCTTATTAGACTTTACTTTGATACTAACATCTAATAAGTGTATGATGATTGATTTGTTTTTAAGATCCAAGTCTAGATTTTCCTGTTGACACTGATGAAATAAATTGGTAAACACTTTATAATCACTAAACACTATAAAACATTAGTTGATTATTAGTTAGATTATATTTACAAAGCAATGCTTCAACAATAACATACACCATTGAGTTATAATAAACAAAGTTATTAATATTTAATTATAGTGTAATAAGCTTATGTAAATTATTGTAAAGTTATAAATATTAAAACAGTATCTATGAATCAGTTTACCTGGATAATAGCCTTGTTGAAGGAGGGAATCAGTACAGATGTTGAGTAAAAATGAAAGTAACACAATTGCAAAATCATGTGATATATCATCTGATATGCAGCAGTAGTAGCTGACTACTGTAATGACAGTATATCTTAAACAGACTTGGGCATGGTACATGTCTGGCTGGTCATTATAATTATTTTCAGATTTTTTACAAATATTTATTCTGATACCTGCCGATTTGGGTTTGATTTCCAGGGAGTGGAACAAAATGATGCAGATGGCTAAACCAGACATAAACTTGATAAACCTTTACAGATAAGTAAATAGGAGTGCCAGCATATACAAAATATGAGGTTATCTGAACAATATACCACCAAAAGGAGAACTAAACTATCCCATTAAGTCCAACCTATTGTGGATAAACTGTTAAGAGTGGTTGGTTGAAACGTGCTTATGCAGACGGCAGATAAAATGGGAGAGGATTCATCCAGACCCATACTTTTTTACAAAGAAAATGAGTGGAGGTCACAAATCAGGCTATAGAAGAAGTACCAAGTATCAAATCTCTAACATAATATTATACTTCAAGATATAAACACAATAAAAGACTCTGACTAATCCCTTTTACATGCAAATTGTACCTTCATGAATATAGATTAGTGTACATGTTAATACTGCACTACAATACACTGAAATACATGTAGCTCTATTAATGAGAAAATATGAAGAAAATGTAAATATAGTGTGTATAGTCACAGTGTCAGATAGGAAGACAAGCACAGGAGTGTGGTAGTAGGAAGAAGGGGTCAGTGAACTTTGACCTTGACACAGTGGTCCCAAATGGTCTTGTGAAACAAAATATAGATGTTACTAATACAAACATTTGAGAAGAAAAATGGTGGCTCGACAGGTCTTGATGTAGACACTGATGTAAAGGTGTGTGTAAGGCCCCAGACAGATGTAAAAATATATGGGGAGTCATCAGTACACAAGCCTCCTCACACCGATATTAAACACAGTCATTAGCACGTCCTCTTAGCAGCAGCAGCCTGTCCTTCTCTCTCTGGTAAGCAGTGGCAATGTAAATATTGAGTGAGCTGAGGCATCCATATGGCAGCCAGTGATAAAGGATGGAGCGCGTGGGAGATGCGCATTCCGCCACTGACTTCCATTTCCTGTCTCTCACCCACCAGGTCTAACTAATTTCACAGATGACCACAGACTGAGCACAAAGTCGCAGGCAGGAGAGGGATGCAGTCAGGCTGGTGCAAGTGTGCCACTGACTCCAGTGTATTTTAATGATGGCATCATTTTGATGTAGGCTCTATGCTCTTGTATCAATTGCGTTATCTCACAAATGAAAAATGTAGGAGTTATGTTAAAATCCCATAGACCATTTAACAAACTAATCTATGGCAGAAAATGTGATTTAGTTTTGAAATTTCCTGCAGTTTGTCATGCTTTAGCTGGCGCATGCTCATATCTAACTTCTATCTATAAGCAATTAGTTTTAAATGACTCTATTACTAATTCAAAAAGCAAAAGTCTGAGTAAGGTAAGTCAACGTGCAACTGAAAGAAAGTGGTTTCTGCCAGTTACTGTATAGCTAATGGTACTTGTCTGGCTGAAAAAAATAGACAGACAGTGCTGGTAGAGATGGATGGATCAAATTATTGCTTAGTAATGAATAAATAATAATCACTGTTTCAAAGGAGTCACTTATAGCATTATACATTTTATCTTCGCTTCAGCTCAATGTTGTTAGAGCCACTGTTGGTGTAAATTACAATAACAATCTAGTGTATTAACATTTGTTAAGCCAATTGCACAGTATAGCAAAAGCTATTTTATACCTACTGTTTGTTAAAGGTGTGCCATGAAATTATATGGTTCTGAATCCTTGTAAGTTGTTTTGTGTGATCTAGTCATTCACCTGTTATAAGTGAACGTGGAGGTAAAAGGCTGTAGGCTATGGCTCAAATCAGCCTTATCAGAATACATAAACTGGCCAGAGTAGGCCATAAAGAGATATATGAGAAAAAGTCAATATTAGGCCTAAAACAAGCCTGGTGCGGGGCCTATTTAAAGGTAACAGTGGTTTGTTGTGCAGTCTGCGTGCTGGACTTCATGAATGGAAATCCTACTGAATGGCTCCCACATCCAACTCCGCACAGGGCCCATGAATGGAGCTGCATGCGTCGGTACTGTGTCATTGTTGGATCATCCAGACAGACGTGTAGCTACATCACATCCGAGCACAGACGAGGCCCCAGAGCCGAGTCTCAGTCACTAATGTCTGAACTCCCCAAAGGCAATTAAAAGGATTATTGGAAAAGCCCCCGTCCACCCCTCGAGTCCACGACGGCACCATGTCTCCGAGTCCACAACCAATGCGGTTAAACCAAAGAAATGAGACTCGTTTATCACTGCACTTGATTCCTGTCATAATGAAAAGGCAAACCTTAGCACGCAGGCTCGCAGTGGGGATGATAGATGTCGAAAGCACACCACAAGCAGCCTCCTCTCCTCCTCAGCACCTGGGGCTATTGCTCATGTCACCGTCACATCATCACTGCGCATAGGCAGAGCACTAACACTTAGAACATAAAACCACACAACGCAGCGCTTAAAACCTGTGAGCTGTTCGTGGGGTGGACATTGGGTCATTAACACAAAGATGGTCCCGAATAAGAAATGACAAGAGAGGCATAGGCAGTTCTCACCTCAATACGGCACGGTTTTCACAATCATGGCTCGTATGCTGCTCCTCAAAGGATGTGGTCTACTCCAGTGCGCACTCAATTGATGTGCGCCTATCCGCTTTAGACGCGCTCTCAGGCGGACGGTTCTGCCTCCATCTCTCCCCTGGACCTGCTCTGTTTCTGCTGCTTTATTACTGCCTCTTCTCTGTTGTGAACCAATCAACACACAAGTCAGACAAAGTCAGGGGAGACGGCACTTCCGGTAGACACTGCCAAACAAAAGGCACTCTTTGTCTCGGACCATGAACATGTAGAAATGTAATTTATTTACGTAATCTTTGAAACTGGGAAATATGGATAGTATTAACTTTTTTTTTTTTTTTTATTTTAACACAAAACGAAAAATTACACATTTTAACTGTGTTTGTTGTTCTTTTACAAAGCCTATTAATCTACTATCTTAAAACTTATCAAGATCAGGTAGCCTACCTTGATACTAAATTATCAGTATATGAATTATTATAGACAAAACAGAACTGCCTAAAAGCTTTTAGATATGGACCTAAATGTCCCTTTAACATCAAAATTACAATTAGATAAAGGAAGTGAAAAAGATTTGTAGTTCTGTTATTAGGCAATGGAAAAAAATTACAAACAAAACTCTAAAATAGATGTATTCTCAAACTTTAACAGGGTTGTGGGTTCAATAGCATTAGTATATGAACATTTATATTCACCTACTGAGTCGCTTTCATTTCTTACAACTTGCAGAAGTAGGACCTTATGTTATGTGGCGCAACAGAGAAACTTCTGTTTTCTGTTATCAGAAAAAAGTGAAACACATTATAAAGTATTATACTGACATAAGCATAGCTAACAGAAACTACAATTAGATCACTTTATTGAGAAAGCTTTTATTTTGAAGGCAAGATCAGACACAAGCATTTCTGTGTGTTTTGATTGCATTGATTACAGCTTTCTTCACCGTGGCTCGTGTATGTTACTAATCTTTTTAACAGCATCCGACTGACCTTAAAGGAGCCACACCCTTTTATTGTTCCCATAAGCCACACATTAGACCTACAAAATACTGTACTAGCACTCACGAGTGTCAGAGGCTTCTACAAGAGACACAAAAATCATCATCTTTGTTTTTTTTTTTTTCTTTTTTCTTTCTTTTTTTTAAAGTATTGGTGGGGTAGGCACAGCATTATTGATATAGCCTACTATATAGGATATGCTATGCATCCTATTTTGGCCATGTGGGACCATAGGGGAGTGTTCACATGAATATCTATCAAACAGAACAAACACTGAATAAAATATACTGTATGTGGGAGATGTTATAGGGCCAAAATATATTTACAGATTACTGAATATTTGCTCATAGTTTCTGTGTTGTATACAGTGCACAGAGCGTGACTCATGACCCTGGAGTGTTTACCCTATGATATGTGGGCCACAAAGTGTATCGCACACCTTTACTACTAATCCTCTTTGAAAGGATTGACCCTGTGGCCACACACTAAGGTCAAAGGTTAATGGCTAACATAATTACCTTGAGGTATAAGGACAGGTGGCAGACTGTTTTCATTTACCACTGTACAGCACCTGGCATCACTTCTTATGGGTATGTATGTGGTCATTTTTTTTACTAGCTGCATTTACATGAAGATAAAACGTATAAAGGCTTTGAATTTAAAAGTGAGCAATGCTGTAATAACTTCTTTTCCTCTGGAGAGATAACACAAGCACATAAAATGAACCAGTCAAGTGTTGTAAAATATTAATAATCGCTTCTGTTGTTTGTGCTTCAGAAATCAATGGACCTGTACTGTTACGATTTTGGTTGTTTGGCTGTTCAGAATAGTGACATAGTTACTACATGACAGTTTTAATAAGTACCACTAAAGTACACTAGAGTTCACAATAAAAGCGTACTGTAACTAATTATGTGTTTAATCATGTTATTGTCAGCTTGACGTCTAAATATAGTGAGGAGGTGCTTAATGAAACAAAAGCAGAGCAGGTCTGGGACAGAGGGCTCTCTCCTCTGAGACCTATAGGCTTGGTATTGATCGTCACACACTTCCTGCCGGAAGGATGAATCGTCAGGAGCCTCGCGGGAGCAGGGCCGCTCCAGCCTCCAGTGCAGCCACAAATTCGTCACTATGTTTTTACCTCTGCTACAAGGCTCTATCCTGGTCCCATAACCCCCACACCCCTTACCCTCTCTATGGTGTACAAACAACATGCACGGTGGGGGCCATTGATTGTGGGTTCAAAAATACACCAGGTTTAGACTTCACAGGGGTGAGCTGTAGGAGAGAGGGGGACAAGAGACAAAAGGGAAAAAAGAGATGCTTTTGAGTTCATTTCCTGTGAAAGCATCTAAAGAGCTGGACTTGGAGATAGGCCTCATGGGGCTGTTTGAGAATCAATGTGTCAGCAGGCTTTAATAGGAGCTGCCTTTCATTGTCTACACACCAGGAAAACACCAAGTATGTAACACCTTTCCATGGTGACTAGAGCGCTTCATGCCTTCATGTTCTGAAAGCATTTCACTAATGCTCTGTACACGTGGTCCTAAAAACACAAATACAAGGAAAGTTAAGAACACCACTGCCATCTATCACAATGCTCTTTTTGAACAACATTTATTCATTGATTTTGATTTTCATGTGCCTTTAAAATCTATTTAAAAACATGTTTTATGTAAACTCTATATTATAAAATATTATGTTTTTATAATTATCCTTTAAACTTTCACATTACATATCTTGGCCAAAATTACACTAATCTATCCCATATATACCGTATATTCATCTCTTGGAAATGCATGTAATGTAAATAAATGTAACTTGTATCAAACTGTAGAGATGTAACTAAGGACGACCAATACGTATTGTTTGGGTACAAGTGGTGGGTCAACATGTCCGTGATGCCTTTAGGTTTAAATATGGAGAGCTTCAAACTCTGCTTATTTCCATGTCACAAGTGCCAGTCTGCTATCTGATTCATTCCAACTTTCTCTCCCTTCATGGAGGTGACAAGAAATTAACAGTTCAGAGCCTCATATGACCCACCGGTGTGTGTGTATGTGTGTGTGTGTGTTGTGTGTGTGTGTGTGTGCGTGCGTGCGTGTGTATGTGTGGCTGTACCTGAGGTCACGGCTCCCCCTGAGTTGTCAGGAGATGATGCATGGAAGTGTGTGATGAGGTCATGTGAGCACGTCTGGACCTTTGCCCAGAATAGCACACTAAGACACACAATTGGTGACACGGTAAACAACACAGGGGGGTAACAACAAGGAAAGTACGTCAGAGAGCATGTCAACACTGGGATGAGAGAAACAATGAAAATTGGCTTAATTTTAACAGGATAAAGATGCTTTATAGAAAGGGTTTGAGCCAACGTTCTAGAAGTGGTGGTGCAGTGGTCCGAGCCACACACTGGGCATGTTTACAATGTACCATTACACAATGTACCAGATAATGTACTATTATTTGTAAAAGGCACAATATGTAGGACTTCCACTATAATGCACTTTAACAAACCTGTTTTTCTAACCTTTTCTTTATCTTGTTGCTAATTGAATTGGTCAGTCATGCAAGTCTCCATACATCCTATATACAAGACTCACAGCAATAACTTTGAATATTATGAAAAAGCGAATTTAGTACAATTCAAAGTGAAATCTTTTTATATTCAGTACACACCTCATTAAATATTTTAAATTTATGGCTAACAGTTAATTAAAACAAAAATTATGTATCTTATAAATTGAGAATGTAATATTTTACTCAGTTTGTACTAAACCTAGTATAGTTTACATGTTTTGTATTATTTTTATTGTAGTGGCTATTTGTCCATAACTTTGTCAAAACAAACAAATCAAAATGCACTGAAGCACTGTCCAGGACTAGTTTTTACGCAGGTTAGATGAAGAAAGGAATATCTGTATCCAAGATGCATTTTGTGTTGGTTTATTTACCGTTTGCAGCAAACTTACAGACAGAGCATAAGCCTGCAGCCTCTCTGACTCCTTGTAAAAAACTATATGCCCCTATCCCACTTGACCTATTTATGCAAAACAGGTACCTGGTGACCCAATACAAATTAAATAATAAACTAAAGTCAGCGCGAAGTCAGCGCCACAACCTCATTAATAAACACCAACATGTTATAAACATTGTTAGGGTTTAAAACTTAATAAGCTCGTGTGTAATCAAAATTATAAACATTACGGGCAATACAGTATCTAGAAACTAGTCATCAACTATTGTTAATTAGACTACATATTAATTAATATAACCAATATTCTTTTGTGAAATGCCAATTCTGAACTCCGTACTGTCACTAAACCAACCAAAACTAGAGCTTTGATGGTATTAAAATGAAGTAATCTGAAAAAAGAAATAATTGGCCTGTGACTGCACCTGGACCACGTGGTTGTGATCTCTCACTGTTGTTGTTGCATGTGGTCACATGACAGAGGAGGCCAGTTTCTATAGCAACAGCAGCAGGTGTGGCAGTGGTAAAGGGGCACGCTCACAGGGAGACGTAAACAGTAAGCCTATGAGTTTGTGAGTGGTTTATCCTCTCCTCATTCAAATCAATGACACTTTGGCAGCAGTTACTTTTAATCCCCATGCATACTCAGACAGACACAATGAAGATGTCAGGATGGAATAGAAAAAAAAAACTGACAAACTAATGCAGAATTTCTACATCAGGTTTGTATGTCCTAGTTACAGAAAGAAACCTCAAGAAAACTATTGAACATTTTAACTTGTATATACATGCAGGATAATCTATTTTACATAAACTTCATTCAGTGCATCATGCATCATTACGATTTACAACAAATGCAAAGTCTCTTACTCACCACTGCACTCTTTATGATTTGGTAGGTTGGACATCACTTCATCTATTAAGAAATATTGGGAAAACTTCCAGGATATCGCTGTAACCTACTCTGTATTAGCCCCAGGAGTTACCAGCTCTGCTCCTTGAATTGGTTGCTTTTCAATGTGCCTCAGTCACTCACAGAGTTAGGGAAGACAGCCTTTTCCTACTCTGCACCATGGAACAATTTACAAAGAGATATTAAATTGGAATCACTAATTTCAGTTGATAAATTTAAGGCAATCATAAAGAGTGTGGTAAAGGAGACATGTACTTGTTTTTCTTGAGAGGCTCACTATATTTTTAAATAGTTGTTCTAATTTCTCAATGTGTTTAACTTAATCTTGCTATTTGTTGTCTTGATGACTGTATTGACTGCTACCTTGACCAGGTTTTTCTTGTAAAAGAGATTCTGAATCTCAATGGGACTCTCTGGTTAAATAAATATATAAATAAAAATAATAATAAAAAAAATTGCTTGAGGAAAATTAGCTTTATTCTTTTGTTTACTGACATGCATGTTATTCGCTTTTACACCAAGCACTGGATTTGTTTTAGATCTACCAGCACCATTAATAGAAGGATTTTAAGGAACATGCAATAAAAATAAAGCATTTAATTAAATAATATTTAAATTACACTTTAAAAAGACATTTAATAAAGGTACTTGCAATTTCATTTATTCATTTTCAAAATAAAAGAGCAATTGCTAAATAAAATCTTACACTACACTTTAAATGTCCATTTAAAAATACATATAATAATACATCTACAAATACTACTATTAATATTAAATTTACTACATTGATTTGCAAATGCACTTCTAAAAGAAAGTAATGGTTGAATCAGGTTTGACCACTCTCTCTGGGATAGAACTACTATAAGCTTCTGCTCACACAGCAGTCCTTCAGTTGAAGTGAAGAAGTGAAGAAGTGAAGAATGTCTTAACAAATAACAAACCTTGTCCAGTTGACCTTCTTGTTTAACCTTTTGACTGAATTCTCCTGGATGACCGAGAACCTCCTTGTGAGTGCAAGCCTCATTTTGATTGATTTGCAATTTGCATTTGTGTTTCAGAAAGACCACTTTAAATTTATGTCAGAGGCTAAATGGACAAGCTAAAGCGTTTAGCAATAGCATTGCAAATGGAATAGCTAATAAAATAAGGAACTTCTCTATATTAAGTTAAAGTTTGTATTCAAAATTATGAATTGAACAAATAATTTTTTAAAAGGGCATTTGCAAATCAAATTAGTAAATTGAATATTAATAGCAGTATTAGTAATTGTATTTTAATTTGTTTAAATTATTGCTCCATTAATTAAAAATAATAATAAATGAAATTGCAAATAAATGTATTAATTCTCTCTTTAAAGGTACTGTAAGCAGCATGTGCTCATACTGGTGTGAAAACGGTACTGCAGTCTAAATCAAAACAATGGTCTGTGGGTTGTTTTCACTTTTCTGATTGGACAATCGTTGATGCAGGGTGTAGAACTAAAACAAAAAATGTAAACATAAACAACTTGGCCAGAATGTCATTTTTATTTTTTATTTTTTTATTGTGAATAAATCAGTTTTACCATTGTTATAAGTAAAACTAATATTTGATTTAAACATGTTTAACTCATATTTGGGGACACGTGGGGCTATTTTTTTATGATTATATATATATATATATATATATATATATATATATATATATATATATATATATATATATATATATATACATGTTAAAATGTACTGTTTAAAGCACCTTTAAAAATGTAAGCTAAATGTGATTTTAAGAATTTATTTACGTCGTCCTAGAAATCCTCCATACAAAAAGGCCATCAATTCCGTCCATGGAGTGGAGGCTGTCCAAGGTAACAGCTATAAATGCATAAAGCAGCAGGAAGTGAACAGTATCCTCTAATAATTTTCATAATAAAACATAAACCTATCTTTACTGCTCTCTGACCAACAGTTGAAAGTTTAATCAAAGCCCCAATAAACTATTTTATTTAAAGGCCCAATTTCTCTATTCATTAACATTATATTTTCATACGGTGTAGCTTTAAACTAACATGACTTGGCAAAAATGAACAATGGTCATTAAAGCCCATGTGAAAAGACCCGCCCCGCTCGGACCATTAGGCTACTGAAGATGATTACTATTTTGCAGATGGATGTTGTTAATATTTATGGATATGTCGATGGGCAGCTGCCGAGGAGGGCTATAGGAACAGCACAAACTGTAAAAAAAGGGAGATGTAAAAGCAGTACGCACAGACATGTGTTGTGAGAGGTGAAAGACACTCACGGGATCAAGGAGGGTGTAACTGTGTGGGACACGCCGCTGGGGTCTGCTCTGAGTGATTCCTGAAGGAGTTTTAGGGGAAGAGCGAAGGGCGTGTCTCTGAGGCCTGTGTCAGTCTCGTTCGTCTTTAATGGCTGCGAGGAAGCCTCTCATGAATTATGCAGTCTTACTCAGTAATACTAAGAATAAAAAAGTGCATCGACTTATCCAGTCCGTGGTTCTGTCCAGTCAACTCGTAACTAGAACCTAGAAGGCAACAAGAAAAAATGACTCCCAATAGTATTTTACACGTAGGCTACAGCCAATGGATCCAAAGTCAGTGCTTTTTGGTAGGCTATACATGTGGCCTCAATGTTTTTATCTATAGTCACATATGGAGATTAGTTACACCGGGAATGCTGTAATTCATATCACACAAAATAACAGCTTATGAACATAACAGACAAAACGTAATCACTGCATGAATTTTATTTGGAATATATAAAGAAAAAAACAAGCATTTGTCGTTTTTGCAGGTTCAGTAACTGTAACTGCTTTGTTTTCAATTGATTTCTCAACATCTTATCAGAGAAAAAAGTTAATCTATAACTGCCCCAGTATCATTTAATCAATAAACTCTTAAAGGGAATGAACAATCACTTCAAAATGCACGTACTGTGTATACTGTTCAAGAACCCCAATCTCACAATACAGCTGCTTCTCTACAACCCACCATCATATTTATACACATAAGCCATGAACGTAATGATTATAGTTTTAAAATATAAAATTTTCTAATATAAATCACAAAGCTGTCCCATTCATATTACATCTTAACTGCAGCGTCACCTGTAAGAATAACTGAATTGCAATATTAATCTTAGCTTTCGATTAGAAGCATGACATCAGCCTAAAATTTGAGTTATTCATTTATGTGAAACCGCCCTCTAGTGGACGTTTTAGATGGTTACACATGCTCCAAAGCCCATTCACGAGAGCAGGTATGACTTAAAGGTTTTGGTCGTTCTCATGGAAACGATGGAGATGGTCCGCATACCTGAAAGCCACAAGAAAATTATGTTGTGAAAAAAGTGGATACATTTGCACAATGCTAGGATTGTATTACTGTAGTAACTCACTTCTTAGCACAGAAAGTGGAGCAGTCTCGCCCAATGCTCTCACTCCAAGCAGTCTTGTACAACACCTAAAAACAATATAAAAATTCTAAATTGTGTATTTTATGACAACGTGACTATAGAGAGAAGTGTATTGGGTGTACCAAGAACACCAGGCAATGTAGGAACAGAGTGTAGAAGAAAGCAATGGTCCGGGCCATCTTGTTGGACAGAATCACACGTCCCTATGACAAGAACAACACTGATTAGATACAAAATTGGTCAATGTTGCATCTCTGTGCATGCTTTTGTTTTTTGTTTTCTCACCAGGCTCAGAGTGGCTTTATCCCAAGGGCTGAGGCTCAGATACCGGCGTTGACGCTCCTGTGAACAAAGTATGTACAATCCAGACCAATGAGCTCAACAAAAGGAACAGTAACAAGTCTCCCAAGATGTATGGTCAAGTGGGATTGTGTCATACCCTCTTGCTGAAAGTGGCAAATGGATCCAGTCTCTCCTCGTACTGTGAAGAGTACCGCATCACAGTGTCATCAGTTCCTCCAGCCTATAGCAAAAGAAAACAGTCATACATAACAATGACTATGAACACCAGAAACATACAGATAGCCACTTACTTTGCCTGGGTAGCTCTGCAGGAATTTGATTTTCTCATAGAGCTTGATGTTGTCTGCTCTCAGACTGTCCAGTTCGTTCTGCAGTGCTTGCAGTGTCTGCTGCATAGAGCGGCTCTCCTAAAAGGTATGGACAAAAAATACAAATAAATTACAGTACTTCTCATCAGAAAGACAGATTTGCATGTAGCAAAACTTGCAGCTTCAAGCTCTTGGTTGCGGGAGCGAAACCTCTCCCGTTGGCTGGAGATGATGGAGAGCAGAGAGTCCATCTGGCCCTGTGGCAGCTCAGCATGTTGTGGGCTCACCCCTGGACCTGGAAGAGACAGGGTTTTATAGGCAGAAATTACTTTTTAGTTGATGTGCTGGTTCACACATTATTTTTGTCAAAAATGTATACTATTTTCTATATAACTAAAAATATTCTGATGGGACATGCCAGAAAACATTGCAGTGGCTTCTTTGATGGGTTCCGGGATGTTTCCCATATCGGTGACCTCTGAGCCATCTGCACTGGGACGGGGCAAGGAGGACATGGTCTGGATGGTGCTCAGATCATGCTCCAGCTTCAGGATGAGCTCCTTCTGTTCAGTACCGGTCCGAACTGCAGCAGAAAACTCCACCTGTAGCTCCGCATAGCGTCCTGATGAAATGAAAAATACATCAGTATAGGTTACTGCTCATTCACTCTGCACTGTTTTCTATATATCTGAAGAATAGTTTCACAGATAACTCACCAGTGGCTTTTGTAAACAACCCAAACTTAAAAAACAAACAAACAAACAAACAAAAAAAACAAAAACATCCCTCTTGAAGTCCTCTTTGCTATAACTGACCTAATGTTTTACTCTGAGAATACTTGAATAGATGACATAATTTACATCACTTTATACACACAAAAAACTAAAGCACACTCTTAGTATTTGTATAAAAGAGATTTACTTCAATTATCACACCTAGGGTGCATGTGAATAATAATGATGAATCAAATGTCAATCATAACAAATACATTGTGAACATTTCATACAGTGATATTGCTTTTCAATGTCATAGAAGGGACTGTTTTACAGTGCTGAGAACAAACAACATGATACGTTTAGTAAATATAAAGATAAGGAAACAATGATACATGAAGAAAAACAATAGGTGAAAAACCCCAAGGAGAAAATAAGTTATCTCAGGAGTGACAGAAGTGCTAAGGAAACGGCTTTCAAAAACATTGAAATCATCTCTTTACAGTCATGCAGCCTTTTGTTCTACAACATACACGCACACACGCAAACTCACAAAGAAAGCAGTGGGAGAAGCTATGAGAATTATTACTTCAACGTTGTTGACAGGTTGGAAAATTGTCTAAAAACACTCTGAACTTGCTAAAGCCTCAACAAGCATTTTAAAGCTTTCCAAAGGGGTGGGGTGAGCATGTCCCCAGGTCATTTGGTTCAGACTACACTGTGTTTGAAGCTCTGGGTGAACTGAAGCAACGACACTAGGTAGCAACACACGGAAAAGTGTCAGCAACATTTCAACAGAAGTGGACAACTACTTCACTATTTGGCTTTTTGCTTACTCTTTTAAGTCTTACAAGTTTTCAGTGAAATGTTTAACTGTACAGTAGAAATAACTGAACAAATGAAAGGATATGGTTTAAGACTTAAAGTTAGCTAAAGCCAATGTGCGAATGAGCGAAAAACATAAGTGGACACATATAGGTGAAAGGGGGTAGTAAGAGGATGAGATTATTGTGCTGTATTATGCGTGTATGTATTACTGAGTGTGCTATGCATACAGCACCACTGATTCGGAAAGTGTTTCCTTATAAAACCCACTTCATAAGATATATTCTAAAAGTATTACAAAAAACGTCTTGAGGTTTGTCTTTCTTTTTTCCTGAATATGGTGACCAGTGCTGCTGCTCGGGCTTCCATTACAACTAATGTCAATGAATAACCACTACTTCAACAGATCATACAGTAAAGCTTTACGACTTCAGAAAAACATGATAATGATATACAGCATCTGTTACACCTTTACAATGTTATTCAACAGTGTATAGAATCATCTGATTTAAATTTGTAGAAAAATATCTGTGGATCATGGAAAAGTCCTGAATCATCCCTTCTCTCCTGCCTTCAAACAAAATCATACCGTGACAAAAGTTAATCGATAGCTACTGGAGCGACTGTATTTACACGTCTCTTTTCCAAATAACCATTACAATTGGCACACATTATATTAATACCTGTAGTGCCCTTATTAATGTCACAGCAAACCTGACACAAACAGAAAAATACAAAATGCCCTATGAAGAAATTCAGTGTTATTACAGTGTACGCTGTTTCGGCATGCTTCCTCCTTCATTCAATGCTCTGGCCTTTCGATGCTAGTTAGATATGTACAACAAAAGAAATGCACTGTGGGGAAACAACTGTCTGAAATTAGACCTGGACCAAAGTGCGTCTTCAGGTCAGTCATATGTTTAAGTCGCCTTTTTGACCATTTCTCTGCAGTCCCTCAGTTTGTTAGTATATACCCTCTACAGAGAGAAGAGAAATGTTGACTTAAGTACTCACATGAAGTGTGTGAATGCATACTGAATATGAACAATTGAGGTGAAATAGTCTAAGTCTAATGACATCACTAGTTTGGTGCCCTGCTTGGCAGTTAAAGGCACAAATCTGATGATCTCATATGGTTGAGATGAGTTGATGGATCAGGCTATCAAAATAGGTTAAGTGCTTATATTTTACAGTAGCTATTCATCACCATAAAACACACGGTGGTAGTTCAGTCCAAGCAGTCCAGCAGAAGGCAATATGCCTTTATTTTGCAGAAGACTCATGTTTTACATCAGTCGTCCACAGGAAGAGCCTATGGTTGAGGGTTTTACAAACATCAGACACACTAGAAAATCCAATTTTAACTACTGTATCTTTTTGCAATACAGTGATTAATCAAAGTCCGTTAACAGGCTGCTAATATGTGTGTATGCTGAAAAGGAAGGGTCGTAATTTCCAAGAAGAATGAATTTGAATTGGATAGAAAAAACTTAAATACAGGCCAGGGGCCTCATCTGCCCTGTGAATTTGATAGGGCTCTAAAGTGAGGATGGCTTTACAATTATAGTTTATTATTTAGAAAACATAAGTACAGCTTTTCATTTAGTGTTAGGATATTGTGTCTGTGCTTTGTTCACAACCACGTTTTTTAAAGGCAAATGTTTCCCAGGATCCCGGGATCATACTGTCGTAGTGTTTACAGACCCTGTCCCAGGATAAGTCTTCAAAAAAGATCCTAATAAGTGCTTTGTTACAGGCTGCTATACAAATTCTGCATAATCATAGGCTGGCTATCTGTTCAATCTGGCGTAGCACACCTGCTCGCTGGTACACTTCTCTAATCTCAATTTGGCAGATATGACCTTTCAAGTGAACATGTATAAGTTTATGTAATTTCATTTGACCTATTCAACATGTATACATTTGGACCTCTACATCGATGTTAACAGCAAATTGGTAAATTCTATCTGCAGTAAACTACAAGCCCTCCTAAACTTTAGTGTTGGGCTTGCACAAGAAATCAGCTAAATGATACCTGGAGATTAGAAAACAGAAAAGGCGAAGATATAGTCACTGATGTTGATATGTCCTTTGTTTTGCTAGCTAGCAATTTAAGACCGCAACTGTCATGTTAGCTTTATGCTAATGGGAGCATGAACTGTAGCAAACACATTATTATAAGCTATTGAAATGACACTAAACTTTAGGACTCTTGAATATACAAACAAATGAGAACTAGTACATCTTTGTAAATATTAACCAATACTGCCGGCAGTCTATACGTCTAATAAAAATGTTACTTGCCCTCTGAACAGTATAATCCCTTAAAATAAACAACTCAAATGATAAGACATTACATGAAAAAAAAAATACAGCACCTATAAATAAGCAGAATAAAAACCAAACTATAAATGCAAAATAGCAATAAAACCAAACTACAGTAAATCATAGTATTCCACTACTTTGTGAAAAGATTAATGTAATGGTAACAAACAGCTTAAAGAAGGGTGTCAGTTGTGCACTAGTAGTGTGTGCAAGTAGATACGAAATATGACTCCACTCATTAAAAAACACTGAACACTCATCAATTGCACACACTTTGCAAACACACATGTATTGACATGTGTGTACTGGCATGCGTGCACACAAACTCTCACACACAGGGGAGGCAGTGGGCTGACAGGCACTGAGGGCTTGTGTGGGACAGGGAGGAGGTGATATGCCTTTGATTTTTGTAGTGTATACAGTAGAATTCAATGCAAAAAGTTTCAAATCCCTGGATACAGGATAGACTGGAGGAGAGTGGTTACTGCTCACATAAGGGTGGGGGTTAATTCACTTCATAACAGAATAATTAAATACTGCTCATTGTAGCTTGTTTGCAAACCAATTTTTTCATTTAATTTCATTTGATTTTTGTCCTAATATTTAATTCTAAGTGAATTGACCTCAACCCCAACTTACATGCAGGCATTAACAACAAACACAGACACACACTTTTCCTGATTTGGCCTATAAAACGTGTGTATCGTGAGTAGTAACTTTGTTGGTAGTGCACACACACACCCACAGCAAGTCCAGTGCTGGGTGTGTGACAAGCAACCAAAAACAACAACAGACATGTCACCATGTCAGATAGCTACAATATGTGAATTATTGTATTGTGTTTAACAATGAAAGATTATTTTACTCTAATTTGTTTTCTCTTTAACAATAATGTGTTATTTTCATATCTTCTGTGTATTTATTTGTAGTAATTAAAAATGATTCCTAAAATTCCCTATTTTGTACTCTTTAGAGTCAACAGACTGTGCAATCTCTTATTGGCAACCTAATTGCAATAATTAAAAAAAGAGATCATCCTTCATCCTTAAAGAAGGGGTAAAGGAGACAAAAAGAGAGTTCCTTCTTTACTTCCTCTTCAGATGAATGCATGTGTTTGTGAGTACATGGATATCCTTTTGGCCATTACATGGCTGTCAGGAAAATAGAATGTGGATCAGAACAGATCAAAGTTCATTTAAAAAAAAAAATCTGTAACCATGGCAGCTCAGCCGGCGGGCCATCCACCACCCTCTAAGAGTGTAGGAGTGAGTTAAAACATGCTGCCTTAGAGTAAGGACCACACCCACCAGTTTGGGCGTGTGAACATACAGGTGCACACTGACATAACCCCTAACATACAAACACACACACGCGCAGTGAGTGAAAAAGGCAAAGGGTTTGTAACAGTCACTCTACAGTGTGAAAATGAGGCGTCTCACTGAGTGAGGGGAGGTCTGTGGACACTTGGGAGGTGAGAAGAAGAGCGGAAAAATCTCCTTTAAGAAAGTAAGAGTTCTTGTAAGAGAGTTCCTGTCTCTATCTATCATCTATCAGTGTCTATCACTGTGACAGCTGCTGTGTCAGGCCTTGCCTGTTTACTGAGTCCAGGTTAGGAGCCCAGCTGTGGGTCAGACCCCAGCTTAGGTCCAACCAGTCTGGTGCACCAGTGGCTGGTGATAGGGGAGGTACAGCAGGGCCAGAGGCCAGCAGGACGGCTAAGTGCTTTTCTGAGTACAAAAACAAAACTCAGTTTAAAAAAAATGAGAGACACTTAAGTTCTCATATTTTGTTCTTCTAGTTATTCAGTAAATCTTTTAAGGTTTTTGCCAACCACTCTTTGTTTCTTTCCTTTTTTGGGGAAAGCTTTATGTAATAAAAATGGCTGCTGAGCTTGACTTTGGCTGTGTCCACTCTCCAACTGGAACAGAGCAGGAGGTTGTGAGGTTATGAGACGAAAGGGGTGAGGAAGGAGCTAGAACTCCCACTCTGAGGGATCCTCTTTGCTAGCGGCTTTCTCCAGCCTGTGGATGATGTTATTGAGATTGGCTGCTTTCTTCTTCCGCAGATTGTTGTCTCTGGGGTTTCTGGCTGGGCCAGAGGCTGGGATATTTGTACTAGGAGCAGAGCTACTGGGAGCCTCTGAGAGGCTGAAGATTCCCAGTCCAACTTGTCCACAGCTGGAGCCTGGCCCTGGGGTGTTGCAGTCTGTCTGGGCAGGAGAGTTATTGGAAGCCCCTGCTTCAGAATCCTCCATGTCCTGGTCTTTACACGCTCCTCGCTGATCCTCCAGGCTGAGGCCTGTGCCCTCAGACTCTGTCCCATCACAGCTATCCCCCTCTCCTGATTTGGATCCCCGGAGGGAAGGAGAGCCTCCGTCGCTGCCTGGCCCTACCCCTCCTGCTGCCTGGATCTCTTCAATGAAGAGTTCTCGTCGAATACGTGACCTAATAAAAAGACAGGTTCAGTTTCATTGCTTAATTCCTCCTGTACAGTAAAGAAGAGTACATTAATAATTGTGGAGGCAACAATTCTCAGTATAAAGTTAAATAGTTCATTATGTCCTTCATAGTTCAATGCACAGTTTTGAAGGCAATAATTAGAGCACAGCACTAAGCTCCAACATGTAATCCTAACAACTATGTGACCCCAGGCTAAACAACTGGCTTTGGCCGGGAGACATCTAATAATTACCTGGCATTCAATATAGGATATAATAAAACACCACAAAACAATGCATGAATTTAGGATCAATTATGATAAGATTTTAACATCTCTGCGCTGAAAAGCATCTTTGCCTTTAGAGGTTTTAACAGAAAAATGACAATTTAGTCTATCTATTGTACATGACATGATTCATCATGATGATAAAATGCTTACAAACAAAATAAAGGTATAGTTAAGGAGGGACCTTTTTATGTTTGTATAATTCATTATTTAAAAGAGGAAGTGTCTGTGGAGAGGGAAGTCTGGGCATCTTTGCTTAGACTGCTGCCTCCGCGATCCGGTCCCGGATAAGCGGAAGAAGATGGATTATTTAAAATGACATCGTTTACAACACTCAACTTATCTACAATGCATACAAAATTTCAGTAACTGACCTGTAATTATGAAACCAGTTGATGACAGTACTGGTTTTCAAGTTGAGCTGGGATGCCAGCTCCTCAATGGTTTTGGGGGAGGGGTAGGGTTTCTGCTGGTAGGCCTTTTTCAGTGCCTCTTTTTCTTCAGGGCCCAGCACCACCCTGGGCTTTTTCAGCTGCTGATGTCCTGGACTTTGGGATCCTTGGACGTAATCTGGCCCGACAATGCCTCCATCCACCGAATGCCCATCACTCAACGAGCTCAGCCTCCTTTTCATGTAAGCTGTACAAAATATGGAATATAATTGCATTAAAATAATATAGGCTGAAACTGAAAATAGTAATGTCGACATCTTAAACAGCCACTAGGTGGTGCTATTGGTCTTCTGATGCACTTATAAAGTGGGCTCTTCCCTTTCAGTTAAAAGCAAATCAGCAGAACATAGTATCTACTGCAGGCATCTGAAGCTGAAAAAGAACAGCTCATGGCTGCTTCACCCAAAGTTGACATTTTTAACCCCAATATGTGCTGCTAGATATGCAAGTGTTTCAGGGTATAGACCCCCTGAGCAAGGTTAGATCAGTCTGAAAGTAGTGTACTGCCTTCTAGGCTTCAACAACAAGGGTGAAAGGTCAAATATGGTTAGTCCAGAATAGGTTCATGCCTTTCCTCTGGGCTTCTTTCATGGCCAAAGCTATTTCCCATTACAAAACGGATAGATTAGTTTGGGGTCAATAAACAAATAAAACATGTACTCTACTGACCTTATAACTCTAATGGCAATAGTGCTAGGTCAGTGAAATATAATTAATAAAAAGAGTAATTTTGTAAAGTAAAAGTAATATCACTTGTTTGTGGACCACTTTTAATGCTTAAATGCTACAACCACAGACAACATCATTACGAGTGAGCAAAGTAGGTGAATGGGCAAAGTGTGAGAGAGTAAAACCTTTTGGCCTGGTTGATTGGGGACAATGCAATTAGAGTGATAAACTGGGCTATGGGCAAACAATTGTTAAAAACAAGCTTATAGACAGATAATTATGATGATGCTGATGATGAAGAGGAGTGCTGATGACTGTGAGTAAGCAGCCCCCCGGCAGTCCCCTCGCTGTCACATCTAATACTGTATGTGAAGTCTGCGGCCCTGATTGGTACTGACATCACACCAAGACAACTATGATCTGCACAACATGCTCTGCTGTCCTGCACAAAGGAGGATGTGTGCACATGTGTATTTGTAATTCAAAGGGTATGTTTGGAATTTATGTAAATATATCTATTAAAAAGGCGCGAACTACCATATAGCACATTTAAGTTTTGTGATTTATTGATTCAGTGCAGTTACTGTAGGTTTGTCTACTACACACCTTTCTTCTCCAGGCGTTTCATGTCCATGAGTTTCTCAACACTGTGAGGGTCTTGGAGCCAGAGTTGCATCCGGACAAAGGGCTCCCTGCCCTTTAGGCTGAGTTTGTGCCATGGTTTGGGCCTGGCCAGCAGGTCTGAGACTGAACCCTGAGTCAGGCCCAATATAGTCTCCCCAAATAGACGCTGGCCTGAATACAAGAAATTAATATATAAAGAACTGTGACTACATAACTTGTGCTAATTAACAACAAATAAATCAAAATCAAACACTTGTATTGAGAAAATAGACTGTGAAACTTACCAAGGTTGTTATCGGTCAGCACCTCTTTAACCTTCTTGGTGATGGCATAGGTATCAAGCTCAGGGGACATTGCAACCATTTCTTGGATGCTCAAACCTGAGTGGCCAGGTATGGGCAGAGGCGTGCCAGGCTGAGACTCCCCACCCGAGGGATCCTCAGAGGGTGCTTTGCCACTGGAGGACTGTGAAGTGAGTGGATCCCCAGGTAGTCCATTGACAGACTCCTCAGCTGAGCTCAGGGGTGACTCAGGAGCAGGACTGCAGCTGGCTGATGTTTTGGGAGTACCCTCTGTTTAAAGAGAGCAGAAGAGGTTCAAAAAACATGTTACTCTGTTAGTAAAGCAAGTTTCATCTCCACTCCTGCTGAGCAGAGAAGGAACTTCAGTCATACTACATCAGCTAATTTAACTCCAGTTAAACAGCAAAGGTGCTTATGTTTCAGTTTGAAGCTTTTTTGGCTTCCTTGTCCTATTCTTTTATCTTGCTGTCTCTGTCTGTGTAGTACTGCTGTGCAGCTCAGCAGGCTGGAAGAGAGCAGTCATGAGGAGCTGTCAGTGTACATTAGCTGCTGTTTACACCCCCAGAGAGAAAAAGAGGCACGCACACACACATCGAGCTGCCATCTGGCGCTGCAACACTAACTTGTCTATGACATGACAAACCAGCAGCTTGCTGGCTGACAGTGCCACAGCACTGGGGAAGGGGGATGGTGGGAAGAGTAGAGAGGAATGCTGGGTGGGGTGGGTGGTAGTTGAACAGAGGGTATGTGGGGTGAGTGACAGGGTGACAGAAACAACTAGCCATCAGCTCTAATCAGGCTTTTCCCTTTAATACGAATGTAATAAATTTATTTATCTTACACACTGTTTTTCTGTGTTGTTGTATACCTTGGTTTGGAGCTTGCTGGATTGCATTTTGTCCTTGGTCTCCATTGAGCCATGGTTGCATGCGTAGGTATGGCTCTCTGCTCCTCTGGTTCAACTTGTTCCAGGGTTTGTGGCGAGACAGACTGTCACTTAGTATTCCCTGAATCACATAAGAGAATGGGTTACACATCGAACTTCAGCAGAGTAAAAATACAAAGTGAGCAAGTGACTTTTGCACACTCCTTACCTCTTTGGAGTCTTCCTGGTTGTGATTCTCCTCCCCTGTCTGGCTAGGTGTTGTCCTACGGGGGTCTGTGTGCATGTTGCTCCACCACTGCTCTCTCCAGTAACCCACACCTCCAGCACTCCCAGAACGGGACGTCCCATCAGAGCCACGTCCCAGCCTGAGAGCCCCGTCAGCAGACATGTCAATCCCCGAAGAAGCTCTTCCCTCTCTCTTTCCGCTAGAGCTAAAGTCCAGGACTGGGGACGGGGATGAAGGAGAAGACAAGATGGAGCTGGAAGGCTTCTTGAGAGACAGTGCAAGGGGGTTGTAAGGCGGGAGAGGGGCTGTGAGAGGGGAGCTCAGGAGGTCCCTTTGAGTTAGAGCAGAGGAGGAGGAAGACGATGCTTTGAGAATGGGCTCTAGAGCTACTTGCTGGGCCTCCATCTCTCTGCGGGCCTGTTCAAGGATGGAGCGAATAGCCTCATCTGAGCCACTTCCTCCTCCGCCTCCACCTCCTCCTTTCAGTCCTGTATATGAGGCTTGAGAGTGAGACAAGTCTGTTGAAGACAGAGAAGGTGTCAGCATAAGAAATCCATGGAAAAACATAGCTACAATATACAGCTATGTTAAAAATAATAGCAGCCCAACATCACAAACCAAAATTACTGTTTTTGGTATAAAATATAATTCTACAAAGCAAATAACTTACTACTAGGTGTAGTAGAGTTATAGAAAACCAAAAGTCCTGTAAGGACAAAGGAAGCCCATGTTGTGCATACTGGTTATAACGCATTTTATACCGCATACTTTGATTAAAAAGTTGATGGGAGAGGGGAAAAGATTAAAAGAGTGCAGAAAATGATAAAATTAAAAATAATCTCAAATGCTCTAAAATGACAACCAAAAGGTCCCAATGACTGGCCTAAAGAGAATTGGCACAATTTTTTGTGAAATGATGAAAGTAAGACTGTTCTTTTTGGGTCTATGGACCACAGACAGTAGACGACTCTCAAACACTGAATTCCAGCCCCAGGACACTGTGAAGACAGTAAAGCCTGGTGGAGCAAGCATCATGATGGGGATGTTTCTCATACTAGAGGGGTTGGGCCTATTTATCGCATCGCAGTGATCACAGATCAGTTTAAATATATCCAAATATTCAAGGGGTCATGTTGCCTTATGCTGAAGAGAAAATGTCATTGAAACGGGTGTTTCAACAAGACAATGACCCAAAACACAGGACTAACAAAATGAATGTTATGGAGTGGCCAGCACAATCCCCAGATCTTAACCCTATGGAAAACTTGTGGGGTGACATTAAAAATGCTTTTTCTGAGGCCAAATCAAGAAATGCAGAGGAATTGTGGAATGTAGTCCAATTGTCCTGGGTTGCAATACCTGCCAGAAGTTAGTAGTGCTCCATGCATCACAGATGAAGAGCAGTTCTCAAAAAACGTGATTATACAACTAAATATTAATTCAGAGATCATAGGAAAGCAAAATCTTAAAGCATTTTCAGTTTATACAGTAAATATCTGAGTTTGTTAAGAAAAGGGCAGGCACTGCTATCTTTGAACAGCCTTTTTATCTCACTTTCTGTAAAGAAACAAATTTGATCATTTTTTGTTCATGTTTTGATTTGGAATAGAAAGATCAGTGTTCTCAGTGTTGTGAAAATAAAAGCTAGAATAAGGATTCTGAGATTTTCTCACTTTAATACATATACTGCTATTATTTTGAACACAACTATATCACCTTCATGCCTTCATGCAACTCACCAGCTTTCTGCACCTGCAGTTCTCGTTTGGCCTGCTCCAGAATGGACTTGATAGCCTCATCTGAACCTGCCTCTGGGGTACGGACACGAGCTGTAATGTTACCTGGCAATAGAGAAAGTCAGGTTGGAGAGGGATTAAAAAAACTGCCGGATTTTAAAAAATGAGATAAATTACAGAGCAAGTAATAAGAACATAGTACACTATTATACAGTCTATAAGAAGATCATAAAATTGCACTATATCACAGCACAAAAACAACATTCCCACCACTGAGCTCCAATGGATGGACTGTCATCATTTTGGATCTTTTTGCAGCTCATACATGCACATGAACTACAGGGTTTGTACAGTAAATGCTCCCCTTAGAATAAAAACTACCAGTAATATCCCTAAGTACGCATGCTGTATTTTTGAGTTACTGGATCTGGGAGGTTACCTCAAAGGCACATATACATTTCTAAGCTTGCCAGTAAATTAATAGCATAACACACACACACACACAGGTCCACTCACACACAGCTTAGAAACAGCTCACCCCAACACAAACATGCCACACAGACAGAACGTGCTACAATCTCTGTGTGAAGGGGACAGACCTGCGTGTGAAGCTGTATCAGAAAGGGTTCTCCGCTTCGGAACATCCTGAAACACTCGGCTAAGCTGGGGCTGGCCTGAGCCCTCTGTTAAAAACAATATATAATCACACAATGTTACACTAATTGTGTGTTTTCTCTGAAGAACTAATTTATATGATGCCCTATATTGGTTTTGATATATATGAAATGTGCAGATATTTCCATCCAATGCACATTACAGTACCACAAAAAGATTACTTTACAGTCTGTGGTCTCAGTCAGAAAAAACTTCGGCTTACTACAAAGGCATGCTGCTATGAGATGACTTATTAAAATGTATGCATTAACTGCAGACTATTTTTCTCATTATTTGTGTTACTGGAAGGTGATGCAGTTGTTTTTTTGTGCTTGTGGGACCACCTTCAATCATAAATGTCTTGATGCGTTAACAAAAGCAGGCCAGGGCTAATCGAATCTCCCCGTAGTTAACAGTACCCCTGCCTTCCTCCTAGTTTCCAACAGTCAATACTATTG
This sequence comes from Bostrychus sinensis, assembly GCA_020698575.1. Taxonomy (NCBI): domain Eukaryota; kingdom Metazoa; phylum Chordata; class Actinopteri; order Gobiiformes; family Eleotridae; genus Bostrychus; species Bostrychus sinensis. Next base: position 23,654,859 of record CM036245.1, read on the forward strand.
ATGTGTGAAAGGTTTCTGTATTGACCACAATAGCTTGGAAAGGCTCTTGGGATCTGTGTGTGTGACTAGAAACCCACTCAAAACACACAGGTGTGGCACAAGATAGGAGTTAGGAAAGAGAAAGAAAAATAAAAAGCTAGTCCATATTGACAAGCTAATCAATGGCTCAGTGCAGAGTTTTACATACACACAAGACACACACGCACACACACACCCTCGCCTGTGTTGACAGACACAGGATACATCTACTCACCTCTTTGTCGTCCCTGGATACTGCGCAGTGCAAGGATGTTCTGCTCATCAGCCAGGAACTGCCTCATCTTGTGGAAGGGCTCCTTCCCCCGGATGGTTAGTTTATTCCACGGCTTTGGTCTGGCCAATATCTCACTGACTGAGCCCTGGGAGAGTCCCAGCACATAGTGGCCAAACACCCGCTGGCCGATGTTATGCTTGATCAGCTGCTCTTTCACCTGTCGGGCAATCTCAGCCGTGTCCATGTCTTCGCCGTCCAGAACACTTCCGGTGGTTGCATCTGAGTGGCTTGGAGACGGAGAAGGGGCGCTGCCAGCAGTGCTGCTCCCATTCACAGGAGCCATGTCTGGGCTGGCAGGGGGAGGCTGGGGACTGCTGGCTGCCAGAGGGATAGCTGCAGAGCCAGATCCAGGTGTGGAGGTAGGGATGGAGCTGAGAGTTGGAGTGAAGGGGGTGAACAGTAGTGCCCCACTTGGGATTCCAGATGACTCCTGCAATGCTTTGGAGTAGAATGTCTGGAGCAGCTGCCGCTGAATAAGGGAATTCAAAGCCATCTTACCACCCACTAGAGGAAACACAGGCGAGTAGAAGTCCTGTCCAATGCCTGTTGGGGTGAAAGCGTGTGATTCGCTGCTGGTGGAGGTGGCAGTATTGAGGGGGTCCGTGTGATTGCGAGAGAGGGGGAGCAGCGAAGAAGAGGGGAGAGAAAGAGGGGGAGGTGGGGACGAAGATGGGTCGTTGGATGTGTTCTCGTCCTTTGGCTCTTCTGTCCCTTTTCCCCCGGCTGACCCTACAAGAAAGGTCAAACACACCATGCATTATGGGGGAGTCAACAAAAAAGGGATTCCAAAAAAAGAAAGAAAAAAATTACAAATGTTTAAAAGTTATTTAAATCAAGTCTTCAAAATTCTCCTTTTTTGCCAACCCCCCCAGACAAAATGCCCATGCATTTGTGATTTCAACCTTTCTTGTAAGCCACAGCCTGGAAGAAAACAAAGGACAAGAAAAACAACTGACAATGTACAATTAGGTAAATTAGTCTGGCCCAGAGGTTAGTTCCCCTCTCACAGGTACAAGTAGACATTAAGAAAAGGTCAATAATATGCCGACAGCAACTGAATCTTCTTATGTGCTAAGTTAGTTCATTACAAATGCACTAATTTCAGTCTCTACATAAAAATATAGACATAATATTTAAGGCTAAAACAAACAGATGACTGGCATCAAACAAACACAGGCTTCTTGTTTTGTTTTAGTTAAACTTTTTAGTTTAACTTAATAAACACATGTATAAAAATGACATGAAAATACGTATAATACACCTGTATACACAAAAATACTATTTTTACGCATAACCACTCTCTAACATGATTGAGTAAGACAGTAAGTTTTTCTTACTGTGAATGTTAATCAATTCAAAGCTATTCAACTATTCAAGCCTAAAGCCATGACATTTCAAACCCATACACAGTGCTGCTGAGGGCAAGAGTCCAGATGTAGGGGCATCAAATACTGTTCTTATTTTTGCGTACCTTAAAGGGGCTGTATTATGCAAAATCACCTTTTTACCATGTTATAACGTTGCTCCCTCATTAAAAACCTACCTGGAGTTATGTCTCTGGCACAGGCTTTCTGAGGCCTCAGAATGCTTGGTTGCACAAACCTCCACCGCTCTCATGAACCTCTGCCCACTCCATTTTCACTCCACTTTCATTTTGTAGTAAAAATGGCATCATACAAAATGTTTAAAAAAAGTTTCTATTCAAAATAGCGCAACAGCTCTGCACTCTACTGCCATCTGCTGATCTCTTCAATGGTTTCTTTATGGCAGTAAAAGTAATTACTGAATCACATGCTTTGGTTGTAAACTGCAATGCTGTTCAGGAGGTGAACAAAATTGGTTAAAAAATTTAAATAAAAGCATAACATAGCCCCTTTAACTATCTACTATTGTTATTAATAATAAGATAAGTAACAGAATCACAATTTTGTTTTGTTTTTTGTTGTTGTATCGTAGCAAAACAATTCTGTACCATGATAAAAGTGGAGCTCCTTTTGGATATCATAATAACACAATTCAATATATTATCAAGTATTCTCAGAGGAAAACAACATTTAACAGGTGTTTTTCATAACCTGTTATATTGTTATATTGCATATTTCTGTACAGGCTGTGGCTATGTGTCTGTATGCATATAGGTATTTTCTCATGTGAACAGATCATGAGGAGGACTTACCACTAAGCTCAGTATTGGCAATGCGCAGAGCAGCACTCTCAGATTGAAGACTACGATTTCTTTCTAATAGCAGCACCTCTAATGGTTTAGATGGGTCCTAAAGGCATGATAAGGACTGTAAGTACAGAACTTAAAAAGAGGCATGAAAGTAAATGTTATTTTAAGAATGTTTATATGATTTGTCTTTGCAGTTACCTGGGCAGAGTCTGAAGAACCAAATTCCATAGACTTAAGGATACTATGAAAAACAGGATAAAACATACATAAGACATGGATCAATTACTTTTTTGTCTGTTCTGCCCTACACAATTATGTGAAGAAGAAAAAAACAATGCAGATCAGAGAGCCAAAAATGAAACACAATATCAAGTGTCAGACAGACAGGCCAGGTTTGCCTTTTAATGCTTCAAAATTTCTTGGGGAGCAAGGTTAGAAACAACAATGGTATGCAGAAAATATGTCTGTTCTGAACAGACATCTCACCTCAACTCCTTTTTCACTTCCTCATAGTCAGCTTGCTTCAGTAGTTTGTCCTCCAGTTCCTAGGAAAAAATAACACAAAATATACTGTACATAGGTTCTCTGATCTGTGAAAGTCCTGCACTTTAAATATAATTTAAGTAAAATTAGGCCAGATTGGATATGCTACAATTGGTACATATCTTACAACAATGTACAACAAAGCAGAAAGAGAAAGGGCTGAGACTGGGTGGTATGGGTACCTTCAGAACAGCGGTCTTGCTACTGAGCTGCTGCTCTAGCTCGGTTATTTGGGAGCCAGTGGTCTCTCTGAGTTTGGTCAGGCTGGCCTGCAGTCTCTGGACATCCTCCACCAGCTGGGCAGTCTCTCTTTCTTTGGCCCTGAGCTCTGCTTCCATATTTGAATGGGATGCTACCTCGGTTGTTTGCTCCTTAATTCCAGTCCAAAAAGCAATGACACAATAGAATCCTTTTATCAATACTAATTTTTATATTACATATTACATATGCAACACCTATAAAAAAAACTCAAATTAAGTTTTCTATGGGTATCCAAAGGCTCCTATAAATATTTAATGTATAATAAAAATAACTAATAATTTGAATAAGTTGTGTAACAGAATAAAACAATTGATATATATATAACTTATTAAAAGTCAGGCCACCATGGAAATTAATATGAAGTTCAAATGTAATGTAACTGGTGGCTCAAAAACATGCAGTTAATATGAAATACTTAAACAAGAGCTGATTACCTTAGACATTAAAATGGTCAGGCTAAACTTTACATCATATCAATACTAGTGTAGAAGCCTAACAGTTAATCAGTGGGATGTCTTACCATGTCAGTGTCGGCCTTGGCCGGGCCTTTGAGAGGCTGAGATTGGTTAGTCAAGGACATCTGCTCTCTAAGCGACTCTGCCTCCCTCTGAGCTGCCTCTGCCCGCTAAAAAGACAAAAAATAAAAAAATAATAAAAAAAAGCTAAATGGAATACCACCTTACCACATTACTCTAGTGTTCACTGTAAATGTTTGTGTTCTTAAGTTTTAACATGGATTGCTTCAAAGCAATCTCAATACACAACGAAAGCAACACACTTGTATCAGATTTGTGTTTTCAGTAGAGTATTACATATTACGAACTGAGGTGCTACCCACCACATGGTCTCATATTTATGCCCAAACCACCATGTTTAGATGCATACACAACATGGCCAAGTTGCCATCATTAGAAGTTACAGGGAGCTGATTCCACTGTGTTTCTAATTGCTACCAGACTGTGAATTGTTATTGACAGGGTGGGAGCTGGACTGTTACTCACAGGGAGAAAACCCTGTTTTCCATTTTCTCCCTATAAAAGTGTACAAAAAGTCTGGGACTAAGCTGGAGGCCATGTTGTCATCCTCTGTAAACCTCAAATCAGGAGTGTGAATAGTGCTGTAAGTGTGAATGCTTTGTGTGTGTGTGTTTGTGTGTGTGTGTGTGTGTGTGTGTGTGTCTGTGTGTCTGTGTGTGTGTGGCATTAGGTTTGAGCACTAACCTTTAGGCTAATATTAACATTACATGCCTATGCTACCCCTTTAGCCATAAATTATACTCTTGGGCTAATAATGAAAGTGAACAACAATGACATTAACAGATACCACAAGAATATTTACAACATGGGTGCAGAGTGCACACCACAGGCTTATTTCAGTTGGATACGTTTCCGGGGTGTGAAAATAAATAAGTAAAATAAAAAGTAGCTTTTGTTCTTGTAATTTAGAGCTCACAGAAGTATTTTTTTAAACAATTAACATTTGCTCCAAAGGCCTATAAAAGAATACCCAAGGCTGGGGACAAGGCTTTTCAAAATATATAATTATTTAAAGCTACGAAAGTTACCTGATTTGCTCTTTCCAGGTCTGTCATCACCATCTCAATTTCATCAGCTCTGCAGATAAAACACAATTATTGCAGCAAAACTATAAATGGAAAAGTGTAAATACTTAAAGAAAAAATAGAAAAACAAAAACTCAAAGTATTATGGGTGCACTTGGCCCATGTTTAGAGAAATGTTGGTCCATTAAGCTACAGTCTAAATTTCACCTTAATCCATTGATTGTGAACTCCATAACCCAAACAGCTTGTATGTGTGCATGCATGCGTGTATTTAAACGTGTGTCCCTTTGCATGTGTGTGTGGACATGCACCATGTAAGCCCCTAAACCCAGGCCACACTAAAACAGAGGGATTACATTAATAGAGCTCTAAGTCCTAATACAGCAGACTAATCTGCTATGAAGCTGTGCGATTGTGTCTGACTAATGGTCTGGATGGAGGCCATGGTTCACCTCTCACTTGCTAGAGGTCATAGAGCAAGAACACATCCTATAATACCACTTTTGACAAGACTCAGAAAAATACTTAAACAACTATTTCCTGCAACACTTTTTTTGTTTTTGCTGTTTTTTTAACTTATAAATTTCAATTACCTTCTGTTTCAATTAAGGTATATTGACTGATGAAATCTATATATTGTATGTTTAAAGCAGCACAAAGTTATGCATGCATCATATACTTTATTTAGAGTATTATTTACTGTTAAGAGTACACTGACTGCATAAACGCAAAAACATATGTACACTGCTTCATCCATTAAGACGTTTTATTTCACTTCAGCCCTTTGATGGTGAACTCAATAACCCATGCAGCTTTTGTATTTGTATGTCACAGTGGAAGAAACAGTGTTATGTCCCATAGGCTTGAGTACAACTGATTTGAATGCGTTTAACAAAACAGACACAGTTGATATTAGGTCAACATTGTGCCATGGGCAATGCAGCAAAAAGAATCTGATGTGGGTGGGAGAGCTTTTCACTCTCTGCTTTTATTCTTTCTCTACCAGTTAAAAGGATCTAGTATGCATTTAAGCAACATAATAGTTCACTACCTCACCAGCTTTTATCCTGTCTTAAGCTATAGTGCGCAGGACCCACGTCGTGTGTGCTCAACTGCGCCCTCACACACACAAATGTAGGGTCAGAAAGCCAACAAGCCAGAAAAGCTTGTAATGGAGAGCGTTTATGGGTAGTAATGTAACCCAAATACGCCACCACTCCTGCTCCAAATGTGATCATTTAATCAAAGTACAGATGCACAAAGTCTTCTTAAATAACCTTTGGATTTGGTTGTATTTAGGAATTATAAAGGCAAAGCTAGAGGCTGGGGGCCAAAGCAGATCACAGGGAAGGGATTTTCAACATATCCAGATACAGTCAGTCATTCGTTAGCAGAGCTGGAACTGTCTAGATGGCCAACTTATACACATAGAGTATCAAAATTAATTCATCAGCTCTGTCTGTAAGAGTACAGAATAGAGCCAAGTGAGTTGACAAATACCTGAGGCAAAAGCTGCAATTTTGTAGGTAAAACAAAATAGCAACTTTTGCCTCAGGTATTTGGGCTTGCCTCAGGCTTAACCTTTTTAAAGATTCTTACAGCAAAAAGGGGTTGGTCTATTGTTCAAGATTTAATTTGCTGTGCTTTCTGACATAAAGCACATCAATAGTAATGTGAATGCTAATGAATGCCAAAGACAAATATGATTATCAGAAACCTCCAACAAAACTATTACCAGGGAAGACAAACATTAGGAAGGCATTAGCATTACCAGGTATTACCAATATTCATGCACAAGCAATCTTAACCTAAGATTATTTAGATGCCTGGCATGAGTAATGCCTAATTTAACTGAATGAAAACTTTTCTACAAAACTCCAAATGGCACCATGTGGAGGAGCTACAGTGTCCAGGAGAGAAAACGCATACCCACACACAAACTAGCTTCAAATCCAGCTCAAACACATACTTGGAGTCACTTACACTCTTTTGTACCATGAAAGCCAGTGGGTTCACCCAGTGACATCAGTGGACTTCTGAAAGAAGCCCAGAGCATCTAAGCTCCTACTGTACTTGCTCCATCTCAGACAGGCCTTTTCATCTCTTATCTCCCCTCTCTCACTGCTCACTCAGACTCTGTCCTTTCCCCTCAACCCAACCCATCCCTTCCCTCTGCCCTACACTTTGGTTCTTTTCATCTTTCTTCCTTCCACCTCCCTTTCTCTTCTTTCACCCTCTCCTCCACGGCCTCTGTCCTCAGTGCCAGCAGGATATTCCCCTGATTTAGATTTTCATTTCCCTCCTCTATCACACTGTTATCCCCTCTTCCTCACTGTAGCCTGCAGCCCCTGGCTTGCTTTTTGCCCTCTAGCTTTCATCACTCCATTCCTTTTCTTACTTGGCTCTCTCCACATTGCGTTTTCACAGCATGTTACCTTGGGGATTTCAAGGAGGCTTAAAAAGAAGCTAGCTGTGAGAGTGCATCTGTGTGTGAGCCATTTTGTCTGTGTGCCTCAGATGGACACAGGAAAGAAAGACCTATTGACTGCAGCCTTATTATCAGCAATTAAATGCTTTCCCCAAAATGGTATCAAGGGTGTACAGTGCACACGTACATGATGGCACACAAACATGAGTGAGGCTTGCACACACACAGCAGCATCCTGTGGGGGCGGGGATCAATAGATCATTAATCTTTAACAAGGACTAAACGGGTAAAATGCGGCCAGCCAGACCCTCACAGCGCTAACACAGAGAGGGGGGTACACTACATCTGCAAGCCCATCTCCTGCTGAAGCTCACAGCCCCTGAGCAGAGCAAAAAAGACCATATTCTCAGGGAGTATGTCTGTCCACTAGAGTGTGTGTTTTAAAAGGCAGATTACCCAAATGCAGCGAGAGGATGGGGGATTTGTCACGCAATGTCCTCCTTAGTGGGATATTTAAAGCAAATGTGTGTGCTGATGTGTGTCTGTATTTGTGTAAAAAGGTACATGATATGTTTACGGTTTGTGTTTTGCTGTGCCAAAATATATGCAGTCAAAGGGTTAAAAGTTGTGTTCAGCCAAACACTGGCGATTTGCTCAGCCAAGCAGTAAACGGGGGAAGGACTCCAAGGACTGGGAGGGTGCAGGGTTAGAGAGGGTTTGTGTGTGCTTTAAAGCGTTGCATTAAAATTTCAGATCACAGCACGCCACATAGTCAAGGACCCTGACTGCCTGAGGCTTATGAGTGAGTGAGCGCGTGTGTATCTCAATGTATGTGAGCATAAGCGTGTGTGGAGAAATGGGCAGGCATGTGTTTATTAGCTTCCGTAAGCAAACAAATGGGAACTTCTATGCGTTTTCTCCAAATGTTGTCCTTTGTCAAGAGATGTACAAAAAGAAGAATCAAGTGTAAAGAATCAGAAAATGCAGAGAAGCCATGCAGTAACATCAAGCCGAGTGCAGAGGATAAACACCACCAATGTATAAAACCTATTGATCGATGCAATCACACTACATGCAACGTCTTCCTGTGGCCTTTACTTATATGCTCACAATCTCACAGCACAAGATAAAAGGCATTGTGTGCGAGTGAGGGAGGCAGAAAAAGGAAAAATGTATTGTGCGGAAGAGAAGAAAGATCGATCTGTTTTTAACAGGCAATCAATTTAACAACTCTGTTAATGGAGAGACACTGTGAGTTTGGGCAATGGTAAATGGGATGAGGAACAGCCTTAAAAGCCACTGCTGTACTTTCTGTACACAGAGTATTGAAAAATATATGCAACATCTGAACAACAAAGTTTCAGAGGATATGTAATCTACATTAAGTAATTAAACAATATATGCTATTATTGAATTTAAACATGAGTCTGACCAGGTTTGGTTGGTTCTGGTTTGTAGTATAGTGAATGTGAGAAATAGGAGTGAATCTCAAAAGTGTGCCTTCACAGAGCAGAGTGCCAACATGGAAACGCTTCTTATACTGGCCACTAAAATCAATAAGTGATAGAATTCACACAACTCAAGTAATTTAAGTCCTGTCTTTCTAGATGCTGGCTGAAGTCTAAGTCAACTTAAGTTTAGGATTTGGATTTTAAATTAACCTTACCAGGGTTCATTAAGGAAAAGGGTTAGCTTAAATGATAAGATAGTCAATAGATTGCTCTCACTCTTAAGTGCATCCCATTGTCTGTATTTACAGAGAATTTGAACACTGCTGAGCATTACAGGAGACACTCCAGCTGTTAGAGGGGGGGTTTCCCAAGTAAACAGACCCACTAAACTGGAGGAGTATCTGAGTAACAGACAAAAGGAAAAATTTAAGCACATATTAGTGAAATACATACTTTGCTGTGGATTCCTCGTCATATTTTGTCTTCAAATCAAAGAGTTCGGCCTGAGTTGTTTCAAGTGCTGTGAGGAATAAAAAAAAAATAGTGGAATTTGAATAGAGCCAATAACCTAATGACTAAATGTTATATGATTTAATATAATGACTCTTCATTTCTGGGAGCCATTTAAATTAGACTGAGTGGGCAGGTACCTGTCTGTAGGGACTGGACCTTATGTTCAGCCTCCTCCAACCTCGATGACATGGAGTCCTGGTTCTCCTGAAGTTTCCTATGCAAGACAGTAAAGTCATAGATATTAAATCACTGATTCTTGGGCTCAAACTTTGTGACAAATTCAACTATACTCTATTTTCCCACCATTTCTCAAGTGTTTTTCCCACTAAAATCCTCCCAACACAACCCACTCCTCATTAAGCAGCCCTATTAGGCAGGAATGTCTGGCCACTGGGGCACACTGCACCCAGGGGGAGAGAGAGGGAGAGAGTGAGTGAGCAAAGACTGAGTAAGAGGGGGGGAGGGGGGCTACAGAAACCACAAGGATAAAATAGATTCATTCTTAGCATATAAAAAGTTAGGCTCTGCAGAGAAATTGCCACTGCGTGTAAAAACATCAATAATCTAGCACAAAGACGGTCTTTATAGCACCCTTTGATGCCCCCCTTCTCCGCCAATCTGTCTCTCCTGTCATCTCTATTTTTTTGCCCTCTACTTCATCCTTTCATCTCTCTCCCTCCTTCCCTCACTCCTTGCAGGATAAATGCATCAGAGGTGCCATCCATTTACTGCCCCTCTCAGACACAGGAAGTCAGCTCTCTGCAGACAGGAAGAAGCCTATAAAACACTGACGTACAGGAAATACAGTTGGACAATTGATCTTCTAGTGTATATCTAAAAGCGGTAATGAACTCAACAAAGCAAATAGTGATCAACTTTAAAAAAAAAAAAAAAAAAAAGTCAACAATGAGAAAAATCTGATCCAACTTTTATTACTTAATATATTCCTGTCTTTTGTTTTTAATGTTGTTTGAAAAAAGAAATACTTGTGTGTTTCAAAAATTTAGTTTTTGTATTATATAAAATACAGTATATAACTTGAACCTAAATAGAGTAAAATTAGCCATCTTTTCAGGCTCTGGGCATAAGCACTGCTTCATTCGCATGGTGGTTCTCTTCATTTTGCTCATATTTTCCTTTGATTTCAAAGTGGAAGAAGATGGCAGGCTAACTACAATAACTACTGATAAACTAATAATAAAATGACTTCATCAGAAATAATATGCTAATGTCTGAGCTGACTGAAACTACCTGAAATACTACAGAGTAAAACCGCATCAAAATTGCATTGTTTTATCTTGTGATCTATTCCAAGTTCCAGTTGTATACTTAAAGCTTTTAAGCATATGAAGCCAAAACTAGTCATCAATAAGTCTGAAATATAAAAATTACATATTTATGTTAAAGATGGAATGCATACATTTTTTAATACAAATTATTTGCCAAATTAGTTTATAGATGGTTAAGTGATGTCCCTAATAATTCACAAGTAGGTATCTATCGACTGCTTGACTAATGACAAACGTTTTGTGCACACACCTCTCCTTTTCTGCATAGTCGTTGTGTAGCTGCAGTTGTTTTTCCTGGGCCAGGTTCTCAGCTTGATTTTTCATCGACTGCTCATATTCACGGATTTTCTCCTTCAAGGCCTTTATAGTGACTTCTGAAAAAAATGCAAAAAAAAAATGTGTTTAAATGTTCTTTGCAGAAAAATCATAACTCAACTTTTAAAAAAAGTCACTAATGAAAAAAATCATATTTCACACTCAGCCTGTGTTAGCATAGACCTCAAGGCTCCAGTCTAATCTTTACATTCATGACTGGTATAGAATATTCAACATTCACTAAAGGTATATATGGTGTATTCATTAGTACTGCATTAGCGCTGAAACTCCATAACCTGCAGATAGCTAAGCACAGAGTGTAGAGGCCTGAAATAAATCTAACACATAACTGGGGTAATAAATAGGCCTTCATATATGTGTGTGTGAGTTTCCCAGTGAAATGTATAAGTGAGTGAGACAATGATAAAGAGCAATGCTGCCTGCTGCCTTTGACTGAGAGCTCTTAGCGCTTGGTGTGTGTATGTGCATGTGATTTAAACTCCAGTCTCACTGCTCTGACACATAATCAATAAAGGAGAGTCCCCTCAGAGCCCTCTTACCCCTTAACTGCTTAACTGAACTTTAAACATTTAGGTTGCAGGGATCAATGGCCCCTGCACTTTTCCTATGTGTGTCTGTGGGTGCGTGTGCATGTGTGCGGGCCAGTCCGCGTGTGTTTAACAGGAGTGGGAGATCCATAGTGTGTTTTGGGGTTTAAATATCCCCCATCTATTGAGGCGGGAAGGAGGGATAAAGGATGAGGGAACAGGAAAATCAATGGCAGAATGGAACCCTGCCGCTATCGAGCTGTTCCAATTAACTCTCGCAGAGGAAGGGGGATTCCAAAACATTCCCTGCTCACGCTCACTCCTCCTTTTTGACTGAAATTACACTGCTTCTCACTCATCTCACTCCCTTTGTCATTTTTTCCATCTTTCTTGTACCCTGAGGTAGCCTGTCGTCTTTTATTCATGAAACTGTACCTCTTCCCCCTAAAATCTATTTAAAATGTAAAACCTTGTACATTTTGTGTGTTTAAATAATTGATATTACCTATAAAATATGTTCAGTGTGGCCCTTTTCTGAGAAAGGAATTTAAACAAACTGAATACCAAATACTTAAAAAAAAAAGTACATATATGCAACTCAACTGTAACCATATGAACAACTACATAAAGCAGCTATTTTAACCTATAAAAGTTGGCTGACGGATGACCATAATAACTATATAATGTATTTCTGTATCTTCCTCTAACCTTGGTTCTTGACCTCTGCAAACTCTTTGTTGTAGTCCTCCAGTGTCTCCCGAAGTTTGCTGTTCTCCGTCTCAATGTCATGCATCCTCTGGAGCTTCAGCTGCAGCTGCTGAGCCAGCTCCAGCACAGGTAAAGGATCTGCCACAGACAACACACTACATTAACACTGGTCAAAGCAAATTACACAAACAAGGGCGGTGGGACGCTGCAGTTAGCTGGGAATAACTGCATTCAAGGCCCTGTGAGAGCAAGTGTTTGCCCTGGTGAAGTGTCCTTCAGCGAGGCCATGAATCCAGAAGCACTGTAGTGGGGATGACCCTGGCCTATGTGCTCCCTGTGGAGATCCACTATTCCTAGCAAGGACCAAAAATATCACAATTATGGTCTGTGTTATTAGATTGACACAACTACTACAGCTTACAAACTGAAACAATATCAGCTCTTTATCGGACTAACAATCTCCTACAGGCTCTGTGCAGTGGTTCTACTGCAAATATGTACAATGCTTACTTACAATAAAGGCCCTTCACTGATTAGTAGAAAAGAACTAAGAACTGCCACACTGTTTACAGCACACAAAAAGGAAAGGTCACTGTTAGTTCTCACGCACTGTATCAAACAACTTTATCCATTAACTCTATTGAACGATACACTATCATGCTTTGTATCATCAGACTATTGTCAGGGAGCCAGATAAACCTCTTATGTTGTATTGGAAAAACAATGAGTCTACTGCTGACACAGCAGAAATGTGAAAACACACCTGTAGAAAGTTGGAGATGAGACGATTTAAGCTCTGATCAAGTGTTGACAGTGATGCAGATTAGTAACAACAAGAGAAGGCCACATGTGGACAAGGCAGCACCATGTGGTGAAGCAAAAGATAAACAAGAATTTAAGAATGAGAGAAAAAATTATACAAAAACAACTTTCTGGAGGTATTTTACCCAAGACTCTGTGAACACACAGCAGGGTTAACTGTCAGTGTGATGAAGAGAGCCCTGTCAGTCAGGCCAATCACATCTGATTGGTGCTCATGGGTGGCAGACTGGTGACAGGCAGCCAAGAGACGCGGGCGATGCTCATCAGCATGCCAGCTAAAAGAGCAGTTTGTGTGTGTGTTTATGTGTGTTGTCGAGATAAGAGGAACTGACAGCTTACAGCTGGGGGTAAGGACTGTATGTGTGTGTGTGCCTCATGTCTGACGCAGTTAGATATCTTAACTATGCTAATGAGAGATCAGCGGAGAACGATTGGGGAATTTCATGCTGATTTTGTGCTCTCAAGGTGACACAGCATGCAGGGCTATGCTCTCACAAAATCACACATACACTGCTCATACTTTAACACAGTCTGATACAAATTAAACATCAAGGAACAACTGTATGCCTTGGATTTGGTCTCCTATCTGCCTTGGCGCCCTTGAAAATCAACTTTTTCTCTCTGTTATCAAACCTTCGTCCTTCTCATGGACTCCCTCCAAATCAACTGTACAGTCTGTTAAAAGCAGTTTGACTTAAGGGCCACTGGTGCTGAACACTCTCGCCAGACACCTTTAATCTAAAGCAGAGCACATTAGTCTGACTAACCAGGCCTTCAGCTGATAGAACACAGAACAAAACACACTGTTTCCTCTTTCAAGACTGCTGCATTAGTCAGGCTGCTCTGTGTCTGCGTGCGTATGTGCATCAGGCATTACATCATTGTCTCGCTGCAAGTTAAGAATAGCCCCGTCAGAGCTGCCGCTGACTTATTGGGAGCAGTACAATCCAAAGATATTACTGTAGGTCTATCCATGTGGGAATATGATGACCTCCTTACGCTATAGATGAACTCAACTCTTCTCTCATTCCTACATACACGGCTCCTCTAGGACTCCTACACAGCTGAATATCTGGAACCAGTAGTACCAATACTGAGTGTGTTCTGTAAGTATCTGCATTGTGCATCCCTTCTCAGCCTCTGTGTTCTGAATGTGACTGTTCATAAATGCTCTTTGGGGCAGCCAATTGTGGGTGTGGGTTGTCATCTATCTCAGGAGGCACCTTCTGTTAAGATCCACTAAAGCCTAGGCCGGTGGGAATGAGATCCCGTGGGGAAATATTAGACATTGCACATGCCTGAAAGCACAGTGAGTAGCACTAAGGGGACAGTGTCAGATTTGTGCTCCTTCACTGTTGGTGCTGTCTACTATGGGCATAAGGGGTCATGTACTTAATCAACATAGAACCAAACATTATTTTTTCTTTCGGCTTTTCCATTTCCGGGGTCACTGTAGTAAATCATCTGCCTCCTAGAGTGCAGTGATTCGCATATCGAGATCTGGCATACGTTTAACCCTTCGGCTGGACTATGAAACACATAATAGGTTAGATTACACATTATTATGTAGTTACCTGGAACATCAATTATTTTCTTGTAGACGTTCAAGAAGGCGGCCTCTGCTTCTTTACTTCTCTTGCTCAAGGCATCAATCTGCAAAAGAAAAAAAGTTACATCAGATCAGATTGTCACATCAACACATGCTAAAAGCAGGCCCATTAATTTGCATGGCCAACGACAGAGTGGTCTGCATATCTGTCTATCCTCACTATGAAAGATGTATGTTGCATGCAATTTGGGATGTCTTGACAGTAGCTGTGTTGGTGTTTCCTTCCTGCAAAGTCAGTTCAGCTGTTCCACTGATGAGTGATGCATTTCGTTTGCTGCGTGCACGTCCGTCTGTCTATCCCAGACTAAAATTGTCTAAGTCCGTCTGTCAGTCCGTGTTGTGTGTGCGTGCTTCTGTGTGTGCATTCGTTTCCCCTCCAGCACGCTGACATCATTAAACAGCTGGCTCAGTCTTTCCAGCCACAGCGGGGGCAGATTATTCAGTCAGCTCTTAGCAGCAATACAGTGTGGATCCATTACTGATGTAGCCATTAACAAAAGGGGCCACGGCATGCGTTCCATCACTGATATTATTGAAATGGACAGGCATTAGAATGGATCCATAAGAGATTAATTATGAAATCATACTGGGAAAACTTTTTACAGTGTCAGCCCGGTCTGCTGTAGCCACTGTGTCACACTTAAAGATGAGGAGCAGACAGAGTAGGCGAAAAGACATCTGAGATGGAGTCAAAATTGAGGGAAGCAGATGCCAAATAAAGACATTCAGATGGTGCTACTGTACTGGGCAGAGTTGCAGCTGACTCTTCTGGCTCACGCACACAGACTAAACAGCCTTGTGCTTCTGTTCCAACTCCTCCAGCACGTTCACTTGGAGAAAGGGAATAAAGACAAAAGCCTGTAGAAGTCCAAATATAAAGTCTTCACATTCCCAGCCAAGCCAGTAGTGCAGTTGATGGGTGGTTTAGGGGTTCTTGCCACTGTAAACAGAACAGGCTACATGTAATTCTGCCTGGGCTCCTATGGGAACCTAATAAATCTCCTCACATGGCTTTGATTCATCTCTAGTTTTTTAGCCGCAAAACATCTGGACCCATATACACTGGTGCCAGCACCCCTCCCTCTATCCCCCGTTTTATTTCTCCACGTCTTTCAGCAAATTCTCCCTCTTGTCACTTCCATGTTCTGACTCATGTTATTTTCCTCAATCTTTTTCTGGGCCTGTCTTTCTCACATGCGTCTCTGTCACACATCCACATACTGTATCTCTAGCATGCTTTTTTTTTTACATCGTGTCATTGTGTCCTTTACCTCTCTTGTTGGATGACATTGAACAATCACAATCCATAACTGGAAGGCCACTAATGAGAGATTACTGATGCTGTGTACTAATACCCCTCACACACAAACATAAAACCTATTCTGTGTAAAATGTGCATGTGCCAAGGATTTGTATCACTGGTGCATCTTTAGTGAGTCCCAAGCTCTTGTATATAGTCACAAATCAACTCAGTAGTAAGTAATGAAGGAAGCCAGCTGCTTGACTGTACAATGACTAGGCCAAGGTCAGTGGTACAGCAGCTTTATATAGCCCAACATGGGAGGCAGGAAATAGACGTTTAATGTAGGACACACCCTACAGTTAGAGGCAGGTTAACTGCAGGACCAGAGCCATTAGAGAAGACCACCCAGGATTTGCAAATACAAGGCTGCTGTTTCCAACTTCAGCTTTTAACCAATCCCAATGACATCGGCTATTACATACTCCTCTATGCCCCCCTTCACACACACACCAAAGAAAACAAATGAAGTGATACAAAATGATACCTCGCCACTATCAGAAGGTTACCAATGAGAAGTGCTTGCAATAGCAAAAGGTATCCCTGACACATCCACACACAAACACGCACATACACACGTCAGCACCTTGCACCACCATCACTCAGCACCGCTTCAGCCCCATATCTAAGCCACAGTGTGTGAAGGGCATCGGGCTGACCTGTTCCTATGTGTGTGTGGCCCCAGTGGAGTCAGATAAGAGGAGGCTATGGGAAGCACAGACTGAAGCATTGGATAATGGAAAAGCTTATCTGATCGATGGACCAACAAGGAACACTGAGCACGCAACATACACGCACAAATACGCTTACATGCACAGCCACAACCTGTTTACCAAACTCGAACCTCGTGGTAAAACTACTCTTACTGGTAATAATCATAACCAAAATGACAATGACAAAGAATAAACAGAATATCAAGTCCTGCAAGTCAGGCTAAAACTTTTTATTGCTCTGGCACTTTCCATATTAATTTATTCAGGATTTGAGCTTCAGTGCTTAAGGATGAGTTACTGTGGAAGTCTAACAGGAAGATCCTATGGTTTCTGATGATGTCTTGTCCTTGATCAAAGCGATGGAGGGTAAGCAAACAAAGGCAGGCTAAAATTACACATTCGCAGAGCTACTCGTGTTGTGGCATGCAAGCGCACAGAATAGTCAACTGATTGATGGGCTGCTTCAAGACTGGCGCGGGTGTAAGGTATTATCTCAATAATCATAAGATAATGTCTTTCTCAGTTCCGCGACCACCCACTACGTGCCTCAGTGTATTCTGGTGTGCACGCAGCCGAGGTGTGTCAACACAGGGATGGTGGAAACAGCTGACAAAGCCCCAATTATATTGCTGCCGTTTCTATTCTCTAAATAGACTCTGGATGATCAGCAGAACATGGTAGAACCACTATAAATTACAGCATTTTTACGTAACCACTGGCTGTGGCTGCTGCTCTAACAAGAATATGGAGAATAACTGAGTGTTAAACTGTAATGTTTTAAGGCCAGTAGCAACTCGGCCTTGTCACAATCTATTGGGTTGATTTTGTGTGTTTATAAGAGGGGCACAAATACTATTAGGCCCATCCTAACCCTAACTTCTACATATGGGAGAGCACTGAAAATGCATGGCTGCCAGAAAGGAGGAGCCATGATGAAAGTGGGCCAAAATGAAAGAGGAGGAGACAGGAAGAACACTGTGACTATAGCACTCAGAAAATAGTCAACTACTACAAAACAGAAGATGTTTAGAAAACACAAAAAGTCACATAAATGTGCCTATGACAAAAATGACTGATGAGTCACCTGATCCTCAGTGAATAAATCATGGAGAAAAACAAAGTCTGAAGAAAAAGCATCCAGAGAGTTGTGACTGGCTAGAGCAGGGCTTTTGTGGTGCCTTTTTGCAGGATGCAATTTAAACACATCCTCGGGCTACGGGACTTCATGAATAGGACAGAAAATCAAGAGCAGAGCAGAATGAAGAAAAAAGTCAGAGGAAAGGGGGAAATGAGATAGTGGCAAAAGGAAAAAAAAAAAAAAGATGACTGTCGAGAAAGGCCGGAAAGAAGAAAGATGAAGAAGGAAGATAAGGAAGGCTGGTCATTGATTGTCAAATACTAAAAATGCATTGTGGGTCACTGGTTTGCCCACCTTTGAGTAGTTAGATTTACTTTTAAATTGCACTCACCTCTCCCTGGAAGCTCTTGAGTAAGGGTGCAACCTGTTTCCGTAAATCCTGTAAAAAAAATAAAATAAAATAATTAGTTATTGGTTAGCCAATATTGGTCACATTCACTGTAGTTTAAAAAAATCTTTTAATAGGGAATTTATGTTATGGTTAATCAGTTTACATAAAGGCTATGTTGTGATCACTTATGGGAGTCACTTAGTAGCCAATCATTAACAGTAAACTCGTGGTGCATGAGTGATGAACATGAGCGGTAGGGAGGAGGGCAGGTTTCTACCCTGGAGTGCCCTTGTGGACTGCTTTCTTATAAGAACAGGTGCAGCACCACCTGGGCCACCCAGAGGCAGCACTAGTGCATATAAACCACTACAGTGAGGAGCCTCAGAATAGGCCTCAAGTTAATGCAGAGGACATTTGGGCACCAAGCTTTTATACTAAAGCAAATGCTTTTTATTCTGCGAGTCCCATTGCATGACTTTCCAGTACGAGTCAGCGGTTTCAGATTAGATAGCCAGTCAAGTATGTATCAGGGGAACATGCAAATCACCATGCTGTTAGCTGAGCCTACATCCTGACAAACTGAACTGGAGCGTATGGTAAAAAGCACAGCAGAATAAGACATTCTGTACAGGAACATCTGATTTGCACACTTTGTGGACTCACACATACAAGACTCACCAAAGTGCCTAATGAAGATGTGAAATGGGGCAACGCTAGATGTAGCAGCAAAGACTCGTGCCTCTTAAAAACTTCTGCCTAAAAGCCTAACTGAGGGAGGAGCCTGCATCAAACTGACCTGGGACCAGTGTCTGCGGCACTCTAATCTGAGGAATGGGCCAGACAGGCCACTTGTCTCGGGATGAGGGCAGGTTGTGACCCCAGTGACCCTGCCCCATTGTTACCTCATCAGGGGTCGCCGTAGCTGTTTGTCTGGGCCAATTCAATATTCCCCTGCTAAGATAATGACCTACACTTGGACTGCCCCATCCCCCCTGTGCTTTCTCACACGCACAGCATAAACAAAACACACACTACACATATCAAATAAAGTAACCATAAAAATGTTTTGATTAACTTGAGGACTAGAGCTACACATTACAATTAATACTAATCTAGATATTATAGAATAAACATGAATAGTTATCAGAATTAAAAAGGCTTCAAATGGGTTCACTACAAACCTTTTTTAGGTCAAGTTGCTCGTGCTATTTATTTTTATTTAATTGGATTTTAATTTTAAATTGCTCTAAATGTTTGCATTTTACCAGTAAGACTGCTAGAACAGCTACATTCTACAGTGATAAGATTGGTCAACATTCAAATCAGATGGAGACGCAGGCCAATGGTCTGGCTTTAGTTTCTCAGCTCTCAAACCTTTGGTCCACTCTTTAGTGCTCCGCCCCCTTGCCCCCACCTCTTCTGAAGATTTATGAGCATATAACATAACAATGCACACAGACACTATGGTCAATCTGGCTGTGTGTATGTGTGTACTGAGGGGGAGCGGAGGGGCCAGGCAGCAGGAGATGGATGGCTGGTGTGTAAGCTGCCGGCAGACAGCAGACAGGCCAGCCCGAGGAATCCTCCTGGGAGTATGGAACTCCCATTCGCTGTCTGTCTGCCCTGCAGCTAAACACAAATGTGTGTATGTGCATGCATGTGCACACACTAAGTTGTTTTACTACCACTGCCTCTAGCTAGCAATCTTTGGGACATTTTACAACCATTCCCACCCTAGCCTTTATAAAACTATAGCACAGGAGTCTTAACTAATGAAAAAGAAATTAAAAAGTGGATGAATAATTGAGGCAACTTAGGAAGCACAGTGAGCTGCAGTCTCAACAGTGTGTCAGAACTGATGAATAATGAAAACTTTGTTTTCACGCTGCATTTCTTTGCACTACTTTAAAAATGCTACAAAAGCTTGTGTGTGTGTCTTGTGCGTTATTATGCAGACCATGAGTGCAGTTCATGCCGAGTACAGCTCAACAGACTAGACACAGTCAACGTGGGCCGGTCTCCTGGTTGTTGAATAATGGATCAGAGACGGACTCCCGCTCAGCCTAATGCAGTCTGATCTGATGTGACTGTGATCTCCGCTGACTGGTGCGGACCACAGAGAGCTGACAGCCCGCGCTATAGACTGGTCAACCACATACCAGCAGACACCAAACACACTTTCTGCAAATGCACTCAAGCCTAGTGGGCATTTTTAATCAAGTGCTGGCCATCACACGCTACCAGGAAAAAACTATCCCAGTCTTTCTAAATGCAGAGTTTAGTGATAATTCCTATTGAGCCCGTTACAGGCCTGTAATGAATCCTGTCGCTCGTCTGGCCAGGCTCGGATTCCTCCTCCACATACCAGGGAGATGCCAGGGGCCACACAGACGCCAGACGAGCCGTCCTAAATCACAGCCTTGTTACACTGATGAATGTGTGTGTCCTCTTCTCTGATCTAGCCTATCTGCCTCTGTGTGCTGCACAGCATGTTTTCTTTGTAAGCATGACGCACTCTGCCTCCATATTTGTGTGTCTCAATATTTCTGCCTGTGTTTCACTTTGAGTCTTTTAAGATTAGTCTCAATCTAATGAAATGAAAATATATCCAGGTAGTCACCATTGCAGTACACTGCTCAAACTGGCTGTGATAGTCAATAGTAACAATCCTCACCCACTGGTATCTATAATAGGCCTAGTATCAAGTCCATGGAGAGTTGACAATTTTCTATACACTGTCTACTCCATTCATACATTATTCATACTGCCATCAATAATTCACCATGGTGACATTACCAATAATAACACAACAATACTTTGCTTTTGCGGTGTGGTTTAAAATATGTTGCCTTGGTAACAGAGATGAAACAAATATTCCCAAGAGGAGTGCTGGGAACACAGGAACAGGGCAGAATTCCCTCCTGATCCCACTTAGTAGTGTTGTCACACACTTTTTTTTTCCTCTCTCGCTCGGCTCCCCTGCTCTCTGTCTGTCTTTCTCCAGCTCACGCACACACCAAAGGACCACACTTTCTGCACGCATAAAAAAACTAGGTCAGATAATACAAACTCCTGAGGGGTTTTCTGTTTTGTCTCTTTAGGATTTCAGGGAAACTAATGGAGGGACTATTTTTGGGAGCCCAGCTCACATCTCTGTGCCGTCTACTCCTCCCTTGCTTTCTGAGTAAATTATCACTCCTACATTTATAATCTAGAGAAGAGACGTGAACCACTGAAGCCAATTCTGGGAATACAAAGAACTGCTGGATGTACATTAGTGTGGGATTCAATGGACTCACCTCTGGTGTGTTTTTCTTGAACTCACGGCTCAGGTCGATTAGTTTCTTTCTGGACTGTTCACTCTCGTCCTGTCTGTTGGCAAGCTGTGTGGCAGTGGCATCAAGTTCTTTCTGCAAAACAAATACACAACATTTAGTTTTTAAAAATGCACTACACATTATTATCTATATTAAAACTGTATGAAATACAATGTGGATAATGGTCAATAACATTAAAATTAGTAAGCCCCTTGTATGTAACTCTCACATCCTCACCTTGCAATTGCCCAAGTACAACTATTCCCATAGAAAACAATAATAGCTACTAAGCAATCTAAATATTATATTAATATCAATATCAGTAATGAAATATCATATTGAGCAAATTATATTGATCTTGTTCTGACACTCCTAGACCCAGCTGCTGCTAGGTATCCGCTCAACCAGTCCACAACACTAGGCCAAGAAACCCATCTGCACCAGCAGTTAGCTACCACTGCAAAAAAACATCTGAGTCTGGCAACCTGTCAGTCAGTCAGCTACCAAAACAAAAGACTACAACTACATGTGCATACAATTAATGACTATATGTCCAAACCAGCCCTCCCCACATAACAATGACAACAGCACAATTATCAAACACAACATTGTTGTCAGGGCTGCGGCAGGGCATCCACAGACGTTTTCTTTGTTATTAATAGTTATTTATGGGACTTGTTCCAGATGATGGGCCAAGTACTGACATTAACAAGGCGTTCAGGCCTTGTAAAGATTGTATCTCTGTGCTGAGTGTGTGAGTGTTCTTGGGTTATGTTTCTTTTGGATTCTTGCCCTCTATCACACTTGCTCCTTTTTCCCCCTAATTTTTCCATTTACTTTAAAGATGATCCAACTCACTCATTCACGCAGCTATTCTTTCTTCTCTGTTTAAAACCTCCCCACTCTTTCGTTTCATACCCCCCTCCCGTGCACATCCTGTGAGGCCGCCCACCCCTGAGAGTGATTAAACGCTGCTGAAGGGCCGTTATGCTAACTAACACACTAATCATTTAATACACACATTACCACAGGGGCCCTTGTGGCTTAGTCTGCTGACAAGGTCCCAAAAGCACACTCAGGCACACAAGCCCACTGCCCCACACCAGCACATACTGAAAAATACATTTGACTCAAATAGGGTGATCAAGAACTAATTAGAAGACTTTCTCCCATCAGCATTAAGTTTAATTCCCTGACTGGCTATGATCCGTTTTATCCACAACTATTTTAGAAAATACACATGAACTTGGTGGACTGTCCGCTGCAATTGGCTTTACATAGAACCACAGAAAGTAACTGCTCAGTTGCTTTTATGCCATTTTGGTCTCGGTGCCCATGAAGCCGTTGATGTAGCAGCCTGTCTGCCCATGGCCATGGAGCAGCTGCACTATCTGTTAGTGAATTCGAGCGTGCGCACAAGCTTGTACAAAGGCCAATAAAAAAGAGGAACCTAATAAATTTTAATCATGTGAAATTAATTGTCAAAAAATACGCTCTAGTTGGCAAATTCAAGTGTAATTATTTTATTGGTTAAGAATAGATACATGAACAGGAATATAAAGATGTTAGAGTTTAAGTTATAATCAATCATTATCGACATACATTTTAAAGCAAGTAACAAGCACAACATGCATACGAAAATATTGCAAAAACAGACTGCCAACACAGTGGTGCTATTGCCAATACAGTACAAAGATTTTCTGTTATGAGTGCATTTCCTCAGGGCACGTTTAGAAGCATTAAAATACAC
This sequence comes from Bostrychus sinensis, assembly GCA_020698575.1. Taxonomy (NCBI): domain Eukaryota; kingdom Metazoa; phylum Chordata; class Actinopteri; order Gobiiformes; family Eleotridae; genus Bostrychus; species Bostrychus sinensis. The sequence continues at coordinate 23,677,942 of CM036245.1, forward strand.
TGACTAATGTTGGAGTATCATCATTAAACTATGTAAATATGTACTGAAATGAAGTATGGTTTGTGCTGAATATAATTTTAACAGCTTATAAAGTCACCACAGCCTCGTAAACAGCACTGGACCAACTTGGCCATATCTATATTATCCAGTGACTAATAAGCCGTTTCTCTGCAAACCTAAAACACAACAAATACCATGCTTGGAGAGGTCATGTGCCAATCCCAGATGCCCTTGATTCTGATCAATCTTTTTCCAATATTCTGCACACATCCCAATATGTTACCAAATCGCTAACGCTAACCCCCCCCAAAAAAAAAAATCTCACAGCTGAGCTAAATAAACACATGACACATGAAAGAGGATTGATTCAATGCCAAGAGAGCAAGTAATTATGGGCATGGTCCCCTGGTTAAAAAGACCCTCAGACCCAGTCAGGTTTTTAACTATGCAGCAAACTGTGAGCCCACATCAGCAGACACAGGCAGACTTTACACTCGTCTTGCTGATAGAGCGTAACATCCAAAAGTGCACAATCTTCACGCCTTCTCAGTGGCCACACACACCAACTTAAAATCCCTATTAAAGTTACTATGACTGTTTTAACATAACATGCAGCCATTTGACCATTTAAAAAAGACAAATTAAGTACATTTTACAAAAAGGTATATGCCATGCCATTTGTGTCTTAAATAGGATCATTCAGTGGTGCAATTATTAAGATGCAGCATGTTTTAGTGTTCTCAACCTCTCCCTTGTTTGAGCCTCACACGTTCAACTTCTAATTGTAGTTATATTTTTAGACAGAAACACTGAATAATATAATGACATCTGTCACTATCAAAGTCATATTGATGAATGACACAGCAACATGCACTGCAGACTACAGTCTATTGTGATGTGAGGCCATGGAAACAATTAACAAAAAAAAGTGTAAAAGTTTACAAGATGGATAAGGATCTAAACTTTAGAAAAAAATATGTTTAATGTTGGGGCATGCTACTCTGTTGGGTTCCCAGAAACTTCTCACCATCTGGCATCCTACAGGGAATTACTGTCTATTATGTTTGACAATAATGACTGACATTGTGACCATGCTGATAAGCTTTGCAATTTAACAAGCTCAGCGAGGATTAGGACGTGGAATACATTTAGTAAAAAGTTTTTAAGATTATACACCAGTTTTTTGTTTTTTTTACAGTGTGTTGTGTAAAAAAAACACTAGCATTTTAACGTCAAAGTCAAGTGGAAGCCTATAGCCTTGTGAGGTCACGCGTGTTCTTGCTCTCCTTAACTTGACTTTGAAATGTTCTTTCCAAAAAACTTTCAAAAAACAATTTAGTCAATAATAGAAATCAAATGGAATCACTGAAGTTCAGTGTTCTTCCTGAAGAGGGGTATGGCTCGTTAGGGCTCCACTGGTGGGTGTAGCTGAGAATGGAGTGGTGTGTTCAGGGGAGCATTAAGTAGCCCGTAATGTCTGTGTGATTGCTGTAACAGCCCTGCTTGGCTTGGCTGGACTGGCCCACAGCAGCAGTCCCTGTCCTGGTTCATTTGGTCGTCTGGTCAGCTGTAAAGACGATTGGAACAGATTGCCAACACTCCCTAAAGAGACTTCAGCAGTGACTTAGCCAAGAAGCCTCCCGCACACTGCTCCACACGCGTGTGCTCTCACATGAATGCACAGTCAGCCCGCCACTGTAAGTTTAGGAGCCCAGACTTTCCACATTCTTTGAACTCTGTTTCAATGAAGGAAGCCTGCTTACATGTTTGCCCAGCAGAGTTTGGCACAGTCAGCTGTGTTGATGCTAGGAGGAGAAGTTGGGCCAAATGGAAGTGAGCATTTCTCGATGCTACCACTGTTGTAATAATCACTGATAACAGTCACGGGTAAACAAATCCTTTTACCACTGGCCATTACAATAAGGTGTGTGTTTGTTCATGTCTCCTAATGAAATTGCTTCCACTTGTGCACCGCCAGAGAGACCTTCTATCAGACTAATTCCCTCTAATTACTCTAATGAGCCACAGGTGATGATACAGTCAGACTGATTAATTAAATGGGAGGCACCAATCAGGCATGTCTGATTATGCCAATCATATTGACTACACACTAAATGAGATAACAGGAGACAGACGCACTTTAATTGAGATATCAAAACTACATGAAATTCCTTATGCCCTCACGCTCCAATGATGCCCAGACAGATAGGCTGCTGGAATGACAACAAAGTTATTGTTATGTAGACAGTATGAAGTCGATCTGCTGCTGCTGCTGTGTGGAAAGCCATGGTGACCAGAGAGCGCACACACCACACAAAAGCATTTTCTGCAGAAGGAACAGCTATGTTTTGAATCCAGTGTGTCACTCAAACACAATGTATGGTTGACTGTTAAACATTTACAGCAGGTTTTACACATACTGTAAAGAACAACACTTGAATTTCAGCCAAGCTGCAAATGAATGAGACACACAAAACATTCATTTCTACTCTGGTATGCTAACAGTATATTAGTCACATTTCAGAAGAGGTACTATTAAAAAAAGTCTGTCATCCACATCATCTGTGTGCTTGTCACAGTAGACATAGGTGTTTAAACGTTAGATTTTTGTCCTGCCACTGGAGTCACTAATCTTCCCTTTTATCTCAACAAGTCTGAAGCTGTTATGTGGTTTTGATAGTAAACAGTAAAGGCGTCTGGAAAGATGTCTTATCTGAAATCTATGAGGCCTGCCTTTTGACTCCCCCTCACAGCTCCTCCTCTTTGGATGTGGCTGTTCTGTTCAGCATGCCAGGCCTATTGGATGGGGGTGGAGTCATGGGGTGGCGGCTCAGTCAGGAGGCACACCACGCTTGCTACAACAACATGGTACATGATCACAGATCACAGAAACGCCCCCTTAAACACAACAGCAGTGCAGATAAGACACTAACATCCCAGACGCAGTCTGCTTCCTACCTGACATTGTACAGTACAAGTTGAAATGTGCCATCCGCTTTCACAAACCACAGCGGGTTTGAAAATGCAATTTGTACCTTTCTGAATGTCAGCTTTACCTAGTGGAGTCAAAGCCATATACTTATCCTCACCACAATAGTTTCATAGGAACTCAACACTTGTGATGTGTACATGTGCATGTGGGTCTTAGGTACCGCTCTCTACAGTCTAACATCATGTTGGTGCTTCCTGAGCATTTTGCTCCTTTTTAGAACACAGATCTATATCTACCAAGAGCACAGGAGCTGTCAGGGCTCACCTCACCACTGCTGACGCAAGCCTGGATCAAAAACAGCCTTTTACACTGCAGCCTTGTTCGTATTGATCTAAGTTTCTCTGCTGAGAGACTGGTTGTTGTTTTATCGCCCCGACATCCAAGCGTTAAGTCTCCTGAAGCTTACTGTGAGCTAGTCATTATTTTGCCCAACCTAGTGCCTGACAATGGGTTTCAGAAGACTGGCCTGAGCCTAAACTCAAGTATAATGAGACTAAGGGTTTCTAGCATCAAGGAAGTGAAGCCTACTTGCTCTTATTTTAAAGAGTTTGAATTTAGCTGGAGGCCCATGTCACAAAGGGTGAGGAGTGTGGAGTGTGCACTGGGAGGAGAGGGCTATATGGCGATATGCTCGAGTGTAATGCATTGGTGAAAGGGCAAGATTTTTCATCCGTGCGTTTACAGGGTGGAACGGCTAGGATATTGAGATCTGAGATAGGATCAGAGGGTAGTGAGCTGTTTCGGCTACGATAAAGGCCACGCATTACAAACACCGTGCAGGCAGAGCAAGTGCGAAGGGGAACAGGAGAGAGGGGGAGAGTATCACACCTCTCATCCCTGAATTAATGCCTCCATTCTGCCAGGAAGCCATTCGGTGCCAGTGAGAGGAGATTGGGGAGGGGATGAGTGCACAGATATGGACTAAAAAAATGGGAACTGCGATCATGCAGTGGGGCGATAGGGATTAATCAAGTCTGAGGATGGGTAGGGCTCTTCAGGCCTGTAGCACTTTCACCAGATTGGCTCCCAAGGTCTAGAGCAAACGGCTGACATCACTGCTATTCGTTTATATGACATCAAATACACAGATCACAGGGGTAATAATAATAGTACTTACTCTGTTTTATAGCAGATGTTTATATGTGAGTGTGAGATTTGACTTGGAAAAGTTATGAGCCATCACAATAGGGCAGTGTTGAAAAATGCACTAATTCAGTTAAGATTTGATCTCAGTTCTCGGCCCTATCTGATTTGCAGTAATTCGGTTATACTTGTGTGTTCTTGGCAAAGTTAATCCCAGTTCAAAATGCAAGCATTTCACTCATGTGCTTCTGCTGTACTAAGTCAAAGTCCTGCATGATGCTCTTTTTGTTGTTGAATTTAGTCCTGTCTATCTGTTGTTCCCAGTAACTTTCTGACGCCTGATAATGACACATCAGCGTGAGCCATGCCACAGCCTATAAAAGCAAGCACCATGTCGACTTGTATACATAAATTAAAACCATATATAGTATCTACATGCCTCACTATGTTCAATATATTTCAATGCCTAAATGAGTCTGACTGATGTTGTCACTTTTTGCAGAGTGCCTTTGTCTCTGAGTGAGTTTGACACCCGTGGTCTATACAATCAACGTCAAGAGAGTTTCTCCTGGGGCGAAGTCTTACTCAGCCTTTATGAGCAAGACCTTTCTGCTCTGATGGTTGGACTTTTAAGGGGAAAGGCTGAGAAACATGGTGAGACAGAGAGAATAAGCATAGCTAATCCTTAAAGTAATGACAGAATAATTAGCTTGCACTAGACCAAGTAATGGCTCTTAATTATATCATTTATTCTGTGTTGAAAGAATGTGATATACAGCTTTACACAATGAAGGAAGAGGAGCTCAGTGGGAAGTGGGATGGAGCATGTGTAAGCGCTCGGGCTCTTTCTATTGATTGATCCAAACATCAAACGAACCACTAGAGTAATGGGGGGAGTGAAGGACAGCTAAAAGCTATTTGGAGCCTTCACTGCATAAAAGACTTGACCTGTTCCACACAGCCTACATATCAAAACCATCAAACAGCAATCAATAGACCAAAGCGGTCAACTCAACAAACCGTCACCCTACTAAAACATCAAACCCTGGACCCGAGCGTCAGATGATAGGCTACACTCAGCTTATCCATTACCATCAGATAAAGAGGAGATAAAACACACAGCCTAATCCTTTCATGTGTCGTGACAGCCACAGCGGCCTCCAAGGCATTCCTTCAGTCTGGCTCTCAAATAGTTTTATGGCGGAAGGCAGCCATTCAGCCAGCCAGCCAACCCTGTTCTGGTCTGTTTGTCTTATTTCACAGTTTACACGCTGTTTTATAGGTAGTTATTATGGTCGCCATGGTGATGCCATAAGTTTTACAGTCTTTTGGTCGGAGGGTAGAGTGTATAATAAATGAAAAAACACACATATGAAAACAAAGCCTCACAAAACACACTCCTGCTGTGGAAAGGTCCCGTGTCCCTCCCTTCCTTCTGCCTAACTCTTTATCAGACAAACCAAATGCCTATCTCTATTTCGGTTTGTAAAACATGGACAGGACAGCTTCAAATTGTCTGTTCTCATTCCACATCTGGAGCTGATCAGAGGGCCTCCTGAAGCCCAGGCCTCTGGGCCTATTAATAACCATAGTGCTGAACTGCGGGTCAGACAGCAGTCAGCGGATGAGCCTGTGTCTACTAAACACCAGTCCCTTCCCCCTTCCCTTCCTCTCAGGGAGGACAACTCTCACTTTTAAACAGACTCTGGCTTAGCTGTGCGCATTGAGTTTCACCCTTTTACAAGTGCTGTACACCAAGAGGTGCCAATGGCTACATAACAAGTCAATAAGCAAAGATTCCAGCGATTTTAAAAATAGGATATAACAGAACTAAAGATTACTCATATTAAGACTGTAATATGATTAAAATTCATGTTGGGGTAATCTGAAATAACCTGACAAATATTACACACTATTTTTCCAGTTTTCTAGATGAGGTTGAAAATAGCAAAGCCTTTTTTCAATGCCTCTAAAAAGGTTGAGAATTAAAAATACCCGTTATTAACTGTATGTGGCTTGTGCAATGGTAGCACTCACTGGTTGTGAATAGGAGAAGAATAAATCATTTACTGGTTGATTAGCTAGTAGTGATTGTAATTTATTATGTTTTTTGGTACAAAAAAACCCAAAACACATACCCTATTATATAGGACATCAAAATTAGAAAGCACCAAGACTTATTTCCCCTTCTTCTGTGTTTGTTCCATAGCACACACACACACAAAAGTTCAAGTTCAAGGAGGCGAGACCAGTTCAAGGCAGATGGTAAAGTCATCATGTGTTCGAACTGGTCAGACAGGCCAGGTCACACAGGGGTCGCTGGGGTCAGACCACCTTTGAACCGTGTCTCCAGTCTGACAGCTGCTCAGGTCAAAGGTCAGGGAGAGGTTAAAGTGCTGTCTGTGGATGGGCAATGAATTTACAAATACACAATGTGGACATTTACAAAATTCCCAGGTCTCATAATACACAGTTAAAAAACAAATATCTTATCTTAAAAAAAAGGGAAAAAAATTGTTAAATGATGGTCTGTTGGCACTTTCATTGTACTAATTAAGGTAAACAATTTTAACATACAGACATCCCTCATAAACATCTAACTGACTAGAATGAGCAGGGTAAATACCCAACACTTAGCAACTGTGTAAGCACTGCCCACCTCCATCCAGGGCACACACATACACACACACCTGAGAGTACTGGCTATAGTTGAATCATCATAATCAGTGGTAGTTTTCTGCTGAGCCCAGCCAGCAGTCTGTGTTATTTTTAGAGGGCTGACACAGAAGCAGGCCGTCCATTTACTATGAGAGCTGGCTGTGCGACCATCACAGCCTAGGCCTCTTTCAAAGCACCAAAACGGGCATGAGCTCAACATAAACACTGTAAAGGTGTGGACACTTGCAGAATGAAGTAAGCTGGAACCAAGCGCTATTATAATGTCATTACTATGACATTAGACTCCTTATAAAAGAAGCGAAGGGTGAATGCACCAAATACACAAAGATATAAAGAGGCCAAACAGAATGTCTAATGGCTAATGTCTAATGTCTCAGAGGCGATGGAGATATTGAACAGGAGATTGGGTACAGCAAAAATACCAACATCACTTTGACTTTCAAAGGTAGAAGAGTATTATTTAAAGCCATGTTGTGTTTTATCAAGAAAATACAATTTCAGAATGAAGTGCGATATATACTGAAGTGAGGAATAAATAAATTGAGTGCAAAACTGGGGCTAAAGGTTGAAGGCTATTCCTATTTGATGTGACTGATGGATTTAGCCTGAAGGCCGGTTATGGATCTAGCAACCAAAGACATGATTGACAGTGGAAATTACACAGTCTGAGCTATTAGCAGATAGCAGGCCATATCATAATTCAATCCGTACACCATCAAAGTGCACCAATATCATAATTCAATACCGAGAACCATTAGCCAGCGGCACACCAATATCATAACTCAATCCTGAGGCCATCGGCTTTTGCCAATATCATAATTCAATACTTTAGCCATTAGGACACACCAATAGGCCTATTAGAATTCAATACTTATGGTCAATGATCTAACAGGACACTGATACCGCAGTCATGGGTTGATATGGGATAAGGTTTGTACATGAGCATCAACAGGCCTTATTTAGACCATACTTGATAACAGTCCGATAAACAACACTAAAATTAGGCAGATCAAGTGGTTCACCAATAGCTTAGCAGCACAAGAGCTGACCCTAACCCAGCAGTGCAATAAGATAAACCTGTCATTAGGCAACAACTACTGACCTGTAGCATTAGATTGTCTACATTTGGTCTGAATTATCACATTGTAGAACCATATGGTAATGGAACTCCATCATTTTCAGGTCAACTGCCTCAGTTTATGTTTTCATGTTGTTAACATCTTGCTTAACTTCTTAACTTGCAACTCATAAATCTCTGTTAAAGTCTTGTTTGCTGGGTCATCAGAAATCTGCACCCTAACCAATCACAATGTTTTAAAATGCTTAGCTGCTAAAGAAAAACTGTTTTAAGGTTTCCATTATGCAGTCATTCTCAGCATGCCTCTCCAGTTTCACTTAACTCAGTAGTTAAGCCACTATACTGCCGGTAAAATTATTGAAAATGAAAAACACTGAAAGGTGATACTCTAATGGGATAAAAAATATATATGTTATTACGAACAGCTGAAAGACCTGAAGAATTACAAAAAACATAATAAATGGCAGCTATTTTTATACCTAATTCATTTTGGTCATTTGTCAAGCACAGATGTCCAAACGTATCTTCTGGTAACATTTGTAGGTAATTTGAACAGTTTACATTTTCTAAAACAAGCTCACGAGACTTACAGGGTGGTGCATAATTTTGTAATTGAAAGAACTCATGCACTATTATTAGTTACAGGAAGGCAATATCCTCATCATTGCCATTATTATTATTACAAGTCAACTATGAGCAAGAAAAGACATTTTTCTCTTGAGCCAACATGATTTTTGTTGAGAACATTGGACCATGTATTACAAGAGAAACAATGGGCCTTGAAGCGTCATAAGTGATCATTTCTAATGACATAGACACGTCCTCAAACTTACAAGTGCAATAGTGAAAGTGGGCTCCCACAGACGTGTCCAGTCAGTAAGGCCTGTGGTTTCTTCACAGGAATACAGAGCAGCCAAATAATGGATGCTTCTGTCATGAGATACACTGAAACTCTATGATGCTGGAGGTGAGAGAGACTCCAAGTGGGTCTGTAAATAATGCCTGCCACTTGAAAAAATGTCTCTGGAAACTGCCCCCTGAGCTCTTGTTGCTAGTTCTTGGGAAGTTGTATTTCTACTGATGTGGAGACCAGCAGTTTATTACATTCAGATGGCAAAGCATGAACACAATACAGCACAGAATTTTACAACAGCAAATGTAAGATTCAACACATTTCATTTTAAACTACAAAAAAATGACATTACATGTTTTTTACAGAGGTACTTTTCATAAAAACTCTGTTAATAAGGCTATAGAAACTTTGTATTTTCAATCTGTTGCAATGCATTTTTTCTTAAACTTTTGCAATACCAGGTGAGCTGCTAGGTCTTCTAAAGTTTTTGTTAAGTCGCTTGATTGTGGATAAATACAACATATATTTTGCCCATTAAATAGTCAATAAGATTTACTTTAGTTGAGAATTGAATTAGACAAGTGTAAATGACCAGAGAGAAATGGAGCCAAAGGGTGATGCAAAGTGAAACCCAAGACAATTTGGGGAGTGTGGACAGCTGAAAATCAGCTGCTGATAATGTTTCATAAGAGTTATACAGTATGACTTAAGTTACGCGTCCACTCAGCCATGCAGTGTGTATCCCAAGTTCAAACATTATAACCAGGTAGAAAGGACAAAGGCTAGGCAGTGTAGGACCGAGGGTAGACCGAAGACCTGACATGCACTCGTCCTTCACTCTGACTCATGCTTAGTCGCTCGCCACCCACCAACACAGTGAAACCTCAGTCCCAATGCCAGGTTTTGTCACTGGGCAGAGAAGCAGTTGGCTACAGTAAAAGCATGACGTGATGCCCCTTCCTCTGTGCTCCCCCAGCCTGTGCAGCAACAGAGGAGTAAAAATATCCCACCAGTGAGTTCAGACAACCAGCTCATAAATTAACACTAAAACTTCTGCAGACAACAGTGGGCCAGTCGTTGAGAGATTTAAACCACTCAGGTTGCCACTGACCACAGCTCATGGATAAGCTTACAAAACCTTTTCCTAAATTTACCCATTAGGACCAGAAGTCGCTCTATCCATTTTCCGCTAAGTCACTATTTAGCTCCCTGCTAACATGGTGAGCTATTTTTCTAAATGGCTCTAGGGCGCTTTGTTCAAGGAAATGTTATGAGGTGAAAAGTAGACTATTAGGCCTAAATTAGGAATAGTGTATAACAGAAAGGTCTGTTCCTCATTTTCTAAGCTTACACAAAAATATAAAGTGTAGGCTCGGGCTCATATCTTATTAAGGTTGCAGTAATGAAGAGCAATTTCTCGTCGCTCTCAAGTAGAAACACAATGTTCCAGCTAACTGCTTGACTGGGTCAAAAAAAGAAAGAAGAAAAACAACAGGAGAGAAGAGTGATGATCCCCTTTAAAGTAACTCTGCTCTGTAATGGACGGACAGGGATTACAGACGTTAAAACCTCCTGCATCTGTAATTCACTGTCACCCTGCCATCATCTCTGAATCACTGATCTATTTTGCAAGTGTGCGAGACCTTGCTAAAAGCATCACTGTTGTGTCCATTTGTGTTTGTACTGATGGGGGTAAATGAGAAAAAACATACACAGAGAAGACAAGTTAACAGCTCACTGTACAGTTTCAAAGCACTCTCTGTCCTGTAACAGCCACCTAGCTAGTTACTCACACGGCAAATGGGACATGCTGATCAAATAGGATTTTAATGAACATCAGCAGCACCAGCCGAAGGAATAGAAGCAACGATGTCTTAAAGCTACTGCCATTTGGTTGGTCTGAATTTTTGTGATCATCAAAAAAGACCCAGAAAACATTCCTTCACTGATGCCAATAAAGCAAAGAGAGAGAGAGAGAGCTAAAGTGCACAACCACTGTCCATTCAATTAGAAGAAGGTGCAAATGAGAAGAAATCAGCTGACAAGGCTAAGTGTAGACCACAATCATATCATACAAGCCCTGAATTATTGTCAAAGAAAGGATGAGAAAGAATGAGTTTCTCTCTGAAGGCTTTCCTCTGGAGCCTCTCAGTGGGAGGGAGAGTAAATAAGATGTCATCAATAATAGACAGTGAATGTTCTGAGCAGTCCAGCACACACACACCAGCTCAGGCTGATTCCTATCCTGCAGACAGTCCTGCCAACCAGCCTTTTTGCACACGCTCAGATTCACTGTCCTGACTAATCGCTTGTGATAGGGGCCTTTGCCATAATTACCCAGGGCCTTATCACAAACTTATGCGATGCATTTTTCATGTCCTGGCTGCTGGCAGTGCCTTTACTGTCCATGCTGGCAGTCAATCTACAGCAAAAAAAAAAAAAAAAAAAAAGAGACTGATCTCAAACAAATTCACACACATGCACACAGCGACCAGTTCAAACGGGGAGAAATGGGTGAAAGCAGGGTGAAGGCCCAGAGAAGAGTGAAGAAAAATGTCCGGAAGGGGGAGGTGAGAAAGATGTGTGTGTGTGTGTGTGTGTGTGTGTGTGTGGGGGGGGGGGGGGGTGTAGATAGTGAGCAAAGAAAGGAGAAAGCAGTCTTTTTTTTTTTTTTTTTTACATAATGCATGAACAGAGGGGCACGAGTAGGAGGACCAAATAGGATCAAATAAATAGGAGAAGTGAAGCCTTGATGATGTGGCATAAGTGCAACACAAAGCCCGCTGGGAAGACTTGTTCACTGTCCTTTTGTCTAAGGGGCATCGTGACCTAAATAAAAGTTTAAATCCCAAGCTTGTGTAATTTAAAAAATATTGTATGAACAATTGGGTAAGCCTGTATAATACAATCTTATGTTAATGGAGACGCACTGGCCCACTAATAATCATAAATTGTAATTTGTAATTCAGTAATGCACGTTAAATGCCACGGGAAAACACAGTCCCATTGTCTACACGTCTTGTGATAGGTCAAACACGCTCCTAATATACACAAGGCTATATTCACACACTGAATAGGCCCGATATTATCCTCACACAATTTACCATACTATGTTTTGGGAAGGTGCACGCCAAGATTAGTGTTGAGAGTAAGTCTGGGAAAATGTTTATTTCCAACAATGTGACGATTTTTCATATGTGTACTTCTTAAACGAAATATTTACGTCCAGCACTGTGTCCCGTCTGCTTTCAAAGACGTGGCAATGACCTATAACACCTACTGAGTATAATTGCCGTAAAGGAGAAAAAAACAACAACCGCGTACATCAATTACAATCAGATATTAAAATCCCATATAAAGTGTTTCAAAACGCTTAGCCGATAAGCTTGCTAATGTGTTCCTTCTCGTTATACTTAACTTGTTAATTTGACAGTAAAAAGGCAGTAAAAACACCAACAGAGCGCAGTTGTCTGTCTGGGTTGCTAATGTCACCACAGCGCCACCGTATAATGAGTCGCACTTATTTTTCCCCCAAATAATCCAACCTTACAGCGGCTAAAGCGTCGGGCTAACTACGGCTACTCGCTTTACTGAAAGTTGAAGAACACGCAATAAAGATACCAAGTCGAAAGCGTCAGTCAAAAGCCCTGCTGTTTTGTTTTTATTTCAGCGCATCCCCGCGGCGTCGCCCCGGCTTGCCCAGTTGCAGTGTCCGATCGATGTTGAATTGAACAAAGAGGATCAATTTCTGATCAGCGAGAGAGCCACTTTCATCAATGTGAGGAAGAGGTCTTGAAATCTCTTCCGAAACAGCAACGAGACGGCCGCCGAAAACGCACAAAACACAGCCTCCAAAAGAAGACCAAACGACTGAAGCGGATAGAGGATAAGCGTTATAAAAAGAGGTAACACTGACCTGTAGTTGTTGTAAGTCAAAGCGCTTCCAATATTGAAACATCGATCCTGCATTGGCCGCCATCTTGAGACATATTGAGACAGGAATGAGATGCTGATAGAGAGCGCGGGGGTTGGAGTTCAGTGGAGAGGACCGGCCGGAAGTAAGACCCGGACCGGACTCCGCCCACTTCACGCTGTGGTAGCGGCCGTTGTCCGGAATGGAGTCACACTACGGGAGTGTTGCCTTAATAACGCCATTATAATTGCTTAAATAGCATTTTATCAACAGTCACACATTAAAGGTAAATAATCGAAGTGGCTTCAAACAACAATCCTGTTTGGTAACCCCAAGCACAAAAATGCCATCTCCTCAAATAATACATATTTAAATAGCCAAATTTAGTTTAGCGTGTTGCAATGTAGCGAGCAAAGGTGATAAAATAGGTTACTGCAAGAGGCTGCATGGTAACCAAACATTAAAAAGTTATCATGTAACCAATGATCTATTGTTATTTATTATTATATCCTGTTTAGTAAAATAGAAGACAAAGCAATCAATACAGGTAATAACATTAACATGTTAACACGTTCAAACGTTACGTTTATAACAATCAATTTAAACATTTAATTGTGGTCTCATTGTAAAATGTTACAAAACTAATTGTAAAAAAAGATTAAGCAAAACACTGTAGCTTAGAAAATGCACTTTTGTAAAAAACTGTCACCAATATTCAGAAATTTTATTCAACAACCAGTAGTTAATACTTGCTGGTGCCTCTTTTTATTTATTTATTTATTTATTTTTTTATCAGCCCCACATGCATCAGGACAGGCCTGCAGTTAGTCAGCCAGCGTGTTTGTGGATATTGTCTGTTGTTGCAGTGACCTTGAGCAACACACTGAACCCTGGCTGCTCTTGAGGCATCCCTCCTGCTGACCATGTCCTTTGACCCCTCAGTTTGTGAATGTACCTCAGAGGGATATGCAAAGAATTTGTAATTACACTGTACAAATGCATCGCCCTAAATTCCTGTGTCAACATACCGCTGTAAGCACCTTAAAATACATCCTGCCTCACACTGCCTTCAGCTCCTCTGCACACCGACCCAAAACCAACGCCTAGACGCTCACGTTTATCAAGAGACCACATCTGTTACACATTCTTTTTAAATTTTGTGGGTTCCCAAATTTGACTTGTTTGTAAGTCTAGGGTGCTGTAAAGCTCAATTTGCAAACCTAAATTGCACATTTTATTCTTAAATGCTTTGTATACCAGTCTATCAGCTCAGGTTTTATGGAAATATTTTACTGTTTTATTTTTCCCTCCCCAATCACATTTATTTTCACAGCCATTGCCCTTTAATTGTATTCACTAAAAATAACACAAGAATTTGCCATAGATAATAACAGCTCTTTCAATTCATTTGTGTGAATACAAAGGTGGGTATTTTCTTTTGTGAATAAGCTCATTTTAGACCATTACTTGTTTTGATTTGAAGCAGTCTGTATCCTATTCTTTTAACAACCTAAATGGTGCATCTGACTGGCCTAAATAAGCTCACGATATCTGACTTTATTTATAGGCATAATAGGGCAAATTAAAGTCTGGCACACATAGTCACACACTTTTAAAATAATGTAGTGAAAGGACATATAGATTATATGTATAAGTTTGGTGTTTTTTTAATTGTTGTTATATAGATAAAACACATCATTAATGTAATATAGCATTTTTAAAACCTATATTAAATATGTAATGCAACCTAAAAGGATGTAACCTATTTTATGCATTACTTCAAATAAACACACAAAGTTACCTAATAATTTCATGTTTTCTGCTCTGGTTTGTTAATCAGCCCCTTGTCCTGCTTGACTTGTGTTGCTACCTTTAAGCCAAACCAGAAATACAGGTCTTAGATAATCTGTACATGCTTAGTCACTTCTCAGTCTCTTCACTAGGCGTTTTTATAGTTATTAGGTTCCATTATTAAGATCATTTAAAAAACAGAACAATGAATCATTGTCTCTAATCCTGCTACAGTTGGTTTAAAATTTGGCATTTGTGTTAACAATAATCTGGATCCAAACCAAAATTTATAATTTTGCCTATGGCCTATTACTAACCTTTATTAAAATATTAAAATAGATAAATATTTTAAATAAAAAATAAAATACTGTAATTATTAAAGCACTTTTAGTTAACAGCATTTTAACAGCAAAACCTTTGCACAATACTGTATATATGCTACAGCACAAAACTGCCACATAGTGTAAAATCAATGCTCATTACAAAGATTTCCATTTTCACCAGTCTCATTTTCTACACTTTAACACATTGTATCTCCATAAGGGCTTGGCTGAAGCTTCATAGGCTCTGAATGACTTTGAAGCAGTAGGGGGTACATGGTGTAAGTCAGTACAAGTAACACTCTCCAGTTATTAATCTAATAACAAATTATCCTGTACCTTCTGTAGAGGCTTCAGAGGAGAGTCGAAAGACTTCTGAAAGCTTTTTTCGTTGCTTGTTTTTATTTTCACTTATCTGAAAATTTGAGAAATGCACTAGGCACAAATTTTGCCTCATTGGTTCAGGCATTGGTATACTCTGCAGAAACACATTCTTTGTGTCAGTGCTGGTCCTGCAGGATGGCGTACCCCTGACAGAGCTACAGGCTATAAAACATAGCATCTTCTCTGTCCTTAAGCTCTCCCACTTTTCCCTGTTTGTGTCCCTTCTTCTCGCGTTCATTGACTCTGCCTGTGAGGTGCTTTTAGCAGGCCTTGTGTGGCCGGGTTACAGATAGATGTGTGGCCCTTGGGAGCCGCAGGCAGATAGCAACACTGATCATGTCAGACAGGCTGGGGAGGCTGCATAAGATCATCATCACCCAGCAGTGGAGTGAATCGCCACAGTGGCACTTTCACACAACCTCTAACCTCTGGGCTAACCTCTGAGGTCATGATCAAGGTCAAGGGTCAGCCAGGGCCCCTGTGATCCACTCACCACCTCCTCCTGCCTTTGCTCTCCTCAGATTTTTCTTTGCCTCTTCTTATATCTGTTTCTTTATCACTCAACCTCTCCTTGACTGGATGAGACCAATTGAGACATCCCTTCCCTTGGGTGTGCAAAAAGGAAAGTAAGAGAAAATCAATAGGGAGGATGAGTGAAGACCTGGGGGTCCCATCAAAAACTGAATGTTTCTGTCTGTGCTGGCATGATTCATGCACATTCCCCAACACATTGGTGTTATTTCTGACAACAAGAAGATAGCAGTGTGCCTAGCATGGTAGAAATACCATAAATGATTTTGCTGTTGTCTGTGTGGACTTCATGCGTATTTTACCTGCACCATCACTAATCCTTAGAGGGTGGCTGCCAAGAAATACAGTATATAAAACTTGACAGGATTTTACATCTGTTTTCCATCTTTCCTGAGCTGCATGTGTTTGTATTGCCACATGATCCTTAAATAGAGAAATACTGGTGATGACTCAACTAAGAGAAACAATAAACTCAGTGGCACAATGTTCTAGCTAAATAAGGAGTTTGAATTGTAATAAATAACTGAGTTAGAATTAAGAGTAACAGTTATTTAAAATTATCTACAGGAGACCACTCATTCATCTAAAGTTTATTCAAGTAAATGCAACAGAGTATAAGTAATATAGACATTTTCTAAATAATCAGTATTTATTATTATAAAAAATATGATCTTAAAATTAAAACACAAAAAGGCATACACACGTTTAGAACCTTTCTTTATTGGTTTGGAGCTTAAGAATACATATAAAATAGCCCATGACCTAACAACACAAGACCACCTCAAGCAGGGCGTTCAGTGATTGACTGTAAATAAAACTGCTGCAGATGAAAAGAGAATAAATAATGCATTGAGAATACAAACCTCTTAGGGATTAGCAGTAACACACATGCACAAAGAGGTCTTTTTTCTGACTTGGTGAAGAAAAGTGAATGGATGGAGCAGGAAGGAGGAGGACCCAGTGGAGAGACACATGCTTCTTGCTTCATCTCCTCCCACTCCTCCTTGTCGACCATTTTTTTCCGCACTTACATCCAGACTTCAGGACACACTCTGCGTCTTTGGGGAGAAATAATGTTGTCCCAGTCTCACTGTGTTTTTCCTGCCCACCAGAGCTCAGGCACAACACTGTGCTGGATTTCCAACACTGCTGCTCTCATCATTCTTTCATGAGTTTTGATCAGAATGCATTCCAAACAGTGATGAACCAGACACTTGATCCTAAATAGTACAAAGCCACAGTCTGTTTGTGTGTTACGCATCTCTTTTGCGTCAAACACAATTTGTGATTTAAATTACCAAGTTTTGAAGTGAGTCACATATTTACATTCTCAGTTTGAGGAAGCTGGAGTTGCTACCGGGTCATAATTAATAAATAAAACATTACAGACAAAACCTTTTTCAAAGTCTCTCTGCTGCATGCCTAATTCCAAGTAAAATGTTTATTCATTGGCCAAATTAAACATGCATGTTAGAGATAAATCCCGGCCTGAAAGCGTTTGCTCCAAGACGTCTCTTGGAGCTTTGTGCTTGTGTAGGTAGACACCTAGTGGTCAAACAACTGTAACGAAACTTGCGAGTGTTGAGTTTACTAATTCTCACAGTTAAGAAAGGCGCTCGGCAAGCTGTATGCATGTCACAACCACTCACCTCCCGTGAGTAGACTATGTTAAACGGCGTTTGTGCAGGAAAACCATAGTATACTTTCTATGTTTTACTAAAGACGATAAATAGGGCGGTTACCTTGACAAAAAGCAGGAGGTCGACCAGCAACAGCCTCACAAAAGGCTCATTCACTGCCGGTGGGGTGCCACGTCATGTTTGCACCGCGGCAGTGTGTTTGTTTAGCTTCCACTCTGTTTGTACTAAGTGAGCCACACTGGACAGACGAAACTCCAATTTTAAGGTGTGTCTACAGACTTTGACCTCAGGCTGCGATAAACCATAAGGTATAACTCGGGATGTAATGTTATTAAAACTGTTAGCCTGTCTAGCCTATAGTCTAGTTATGAATAACCTGACTCCAGAGACGAAAGGCACGAGTCGATAAAAAAAAGTTGGAGATGCAGTATTACTTAGTGGATGCTGCGGCTCGAGCTTTCAGGGATCTGCGCAGATGTGGGGTGCGCGCTATGAGGAGAGCAAGCTCCTCTGTGCCCCTGGCCACAGCAGGGTTTTTCGTGCTCCTTTGCGCGTGTCTGTTCTACCTACCGGAGATCTACCGGGAGCAGCCGGCCTCAGCCACTGTCAATAGGGGCGTGACGCTGCTCATCTGGACGCATCCGTTCGGCCAATACCGGAAGCTCCCGGACTGCTGGGCACGGTACCGGATTGAGGGATGCACGCTTACGGACGACCCCCTGGCGTACCCTCACGTGGACGCTGTGATCCTCCATCACCGGGAGATTGCCACTGGCGCAGCCGGACTCCCACCAGAGCCGCGTCCCCGTGCGCAGAAATGGATCTGGATGAACTACGAATCTCCAACGCACGCGCCTGGTCTGTGGCGGCTCGAGGGCAAGTTCAACATGACACTAAACTATCGCCTGGACTCTGACATCTTTTTGCCGTATGGGTATCTGGTCCGGGGGAGCGTAAAAAACCGTGACGCGCGCCCACTCCTTGCGCCCTCACGCGCACGTCTCTTACGGCCGCGCCTCGTGGCCTGGGTCATCAGCAACTGGTCTGAGTCGCAGGCGCGTGTGGCCTTCTACTACGAGCTTCAGCGCTATGTGCGCATAGATGTATACGGACGCGCAGGCCTCCAGTTGCCAGCAGGCAGGGGGAGCGTAGTGCGGCTTGTGTCCAGGTACCAGTTCTACCTCGCGCTTGAAAACTCCCAGCACGTGGACTACATCACAGAGAAACTGTGGAACGCTGTGGTAGCAGGCGCCGTGCCCGTTGTTCTCGGCACGTCCCGGCGGAACTATGAGCGCTTTCTGCCGCCCGAGGCCTTCATCCATGTAGACGACTTCTCCACAGTGCGTGGCTTAGCCCGGTACCTGCTCATGCTCCGCCGAAACCCAAGCAGACTGCGGTACCACCTGGAATGGAGGGAGGGATACAGCGCAGTGCAGCCAGCGTTCTGGGCCCATCACTACTGCTCTGCTTGCAGGGCCGTGCGTAAAAGCAGGGGCACCACTCAAGTAGTCCACAGTCTAGAGCAGTGGTTCTGGTCCGACCCAGCCTCATCGCAGTAACATGCGATGAGGCGCATCCTCTGGAATGGACGAGGTCACTTCACCTGTCGCCTTTCATCTCATCTCTCAGTGCATAACATGTTTTTAGATATTAAACATTTTAGAGGTTATATTTGTAGCCTGAATCACATTTATTTATTTATATGTCCCTAACGAAAAGTTATTTATTTTTTGTTATATATTTTCAGCTGCTAGTTTCAGCTGTCTGAAATCTATGGGTCTTTTGTAAATTGAAAAATTATTTAAGTAAACAATGGTTTGCTCTTTAACTAGTGACTTTTTATTTAAAGCAGTGATAATCCTTTAGTGTGGTATACTGATATGTTTTCCACTTGTGAACCTCATGTCTTAGACCTAAACTATTTAGTGTCTTCTGATCTGTTACCCACATGCTAAACAGTGAATAATGTAAAATTTTTATCTAAGCAGGTTATCTGAAACTTGAAACAGGTTGTTCAGAATAATGAGTAGAAAGTGAGTGCTGGTTGGTTCCAGCACTAGGGGTCAAAGGGCATGTGTTTTCATTTCTCATATTTCTTTCTGGCTTGATTTATATACAATGTAAATTTAATTCATTGCAATATACTCAGAGGTGCTAAGGCAGTTCTCAACGTTTTTGGATACAGTCACTTTTTCTAACCCATGCATTGCAAGTCCTTATCTGTTCAATCAATGTGAAAGATGCACCAGTATCTTTTTACTGTGCTCCTCTTTGTGTATACAACAGGTGGTAATGGTACCCCAGGATACTAAGGTAAGTCTTTTTATTTGTTACAGTAACAAGAAGACTGACACGTTAAGAGTAATTGAATATTACATGTGGTTTCTCAACTGCATGCTGAGTTAATCTGTAAACACCCATTCAGGCATGCGGTTAAAGAGTTGCTTCATTTTTAATTTTCTGTCCTGTCATGTACAGTCAAATGTAAAAGTTTGGGCAACCCTGATAATTATAATTACTTTTATTTATAAGTTGTTGGGCATTTGGATCAGCAACTTAATTTCAGTATATTCAATAATTTATGTATTAGTGAAATTAGTATTATTGGATTAACAGAAAATATGCAATATTATAATAAAATTAGACAGGTACAAAATTTTGGTCACCCAAAAGAAAAAAATATATTAATATTTAGTTGAGACTCCTTTGCAAAAATAAGACAACTCCTATAATCTCTGACAAGTGTTTGGATTCTGGATGGAGGTATTTTTGACCATTTCTCTTTACAAAACATCTCCAGTTCAGTTAGATTTCATGGCTTCCGAGCATGGACAGCTCTCTTTAATTCAACCCATAGATTTTTGATGATATTCAAGTCACTGGGCACTGTGATGGACTCTCCATAACATTATACTTCTTTCTCTGCTTGAATGCCTTTGTGGATTTCAAGCTGCGTTTTGGGTCATTGTCTTGTTGGAAAACCCAACCCTGGCGTAACTTCAACTTTGTGACTGATGCTTGAACACTGTTTTCAAGAATCTGTTGAAATTGGGTGGAATCCATCCAACTCTCAACTTTAACAAGGCCCCCAGTCCCTGAACTAGCCACACAGCCCCACAGCATGATGTGATGGAACCTCCACCAAATGTGACAGCGGACAACAAGTGTGTTTCCTGGAATGCTGTGTTCTTCTGTCGCCATCCTTAGTGCTTCTTGTTAAGACCAAATGAGTTTTTGTCTCATCAATCCACACCGCGTTATTCCAAAATGAATCTGGCTTGTTTAAATGAGCTTCTGCATACCTCAAGTGACTCTGTTTGTGGCGTGGCATCACCCTCCCATACAGCTGTTCTTTGTCCTAAGTGTGCTGAATTGTTGACCCATGTACCAAAACATCTGCAGCAGGATGATCTTGTAGGTCTTTGGAGGTGATCTGTGGGTTGTCTTTAACCATTCTCACCATTCCTTGCCTATGTCTCTGGTATTTTTCTTGGCCTGCCACATCTGGCCTTAACATCAATTTTGCCTGTGCCCTTCCATTTCCTAATTACCATTTTAAATACCTTTTCTCATTATTGAATGAAATAAAGTTCAAGGCTTAACTAACTAATCTAACAAGTTTTGTGTTGCAAGTAATCCATTTTGAGAAGTTACATGCATTCAAATCAGCAAACTTATAAGGGCGCAAGAGACATTTTTCTCATATTTCCTTTAATTTCATACACCTAAATACTGCTACACTAAAAACTGTCAGAAGTTATTAGAAAATGAATGATGTACCTCTGTGATCTGTGAGTAAATTATTATGCAACCTTAGAGGGGTGCCCAAACTTTTACATATGACTGTAATATTTTGTTTGTAACCAGGCCTCTATGTCATCATTCTCTCTTTCAAAACCTGCCAAAATAAGCCAAATACACTAACTACTGTAAACATGTAAACAAAGCTGTATTTATATTCACATTGTTGTATATTTGAAAACCACATATAGCAAGAATGGAGTGATGCAAAGATATAATGGAAAAATATATGTCTTTCATTCTACTTATGGCTTTTGATAGATATTTGATAATTGATCATCTTTTAATTATGTGATGTGGCACTGCTGTTTAGAGTTATTTGGCTGTTTAACAAAAGCACTGGTCAAACAGAGTCAATATTGCATCATGTCTGCACATATGTTTTCCCAGGAACTAGCCCAGAAGAGACAGTTTACACAACTTCTCCAAGGTCTTCCCAGAATTAGCAGGACCTGAGGTGGGGAGTGAGTGTAAGGTTCTGCAAAGGTGAGTCTAGTGATGCCCCACACAAGAATTTATCACACAAATATTATATAGAACAATAACACTCAAGAAAAATCTGAAAAGTCAGTGAAATTGAGCAATAGCAAACCACGCTTCTACCCTCTTTATTTTCTTTGGTTTGTCCTGCCACAGTCATACAAGTTTGCAAAGGTCAAGGCGGGCAGTTGCTCAACAGCAAGGTGAAATATTGGTTGTATCATTGAGAAATAGCAAGTGGTCATAATGTGACAAAGGTGGTAAGAAGTGATGAATACACAGAAAAAGTATAAGTTCTCAAAATAATATTACTCAATATTACTGAGTAAAAGTAAACTACTGAATGAATAGTTTACTTGGTACAGACTGCTCATTAATACAACTACAACCACTATTGGAACTACTTCAATTCAAACAATTCAGTTTAAGTTCACAGAAAAATAACTCAGAATCTGTACTCAAGTATCAGTACTTCAAAATAATATTACTCAAGTAGAAGTAAAATTACCCAACAAAAGGTATTAGTTGAGTAAAAGTAAACATATATTGAATATAAAGATTACAGCCAAACACAACAACTGCTTCTGCTAATACTGTGAAGTGTGTGAATGTGAAATAGTCACAATGTGAAGTGTCAATAAATACACAGAATAAGAGACCATTTAATTTGATTTAAAGCACTTAGATCTCAGTCTCAGCATTTGACCAGACCCTTTCTTCAGTAACAGTGCCATTCATAACCACTGGGGCCTCTGGCTAGAGACACACTAATCTCATTTGTACAGCAACAGATGTTTCTCTTAAAAACATCCGGGGGAGTCAAAAGTCTGTCTCTCACATTCTCACAAGGGATCAAAGACACTCAAATAATCACTATGAACTCTCTCACATTCATACTGGTTTAACAGACATATAGGTTTTCCAATATGCTCTGGTGAAATAAATAAAAAATTCACACCACCTTTAAACATATATTATGAGACAGCTTTCATGTTGGGATACAAAATAAAATGTAAATAAAAGTCATTAGTTTAAAGATTATTCTCCATCTCTTTCTTTAAGAGCAAAACTTTTTTTTCTTCCCCCTTTTCAGACCCAAAATGAGCTAAATATTATATGGGTATATGAGATTTACAAATCATTGCATACTGTTTTTATTTACATTTGACACAGCATCCCAACTTTTTCATCACAAGTAGCACAGTGGGTACAAAAACAAAAGAAAATGCATATGAAACATTGAACCCTCTTGACAAATAAACAGTGCGGCGTTCCCATGGCAGCGCTGTGCAGTAATCTGACGGCTGGCTTCCCATGACTGTGTCTCCTTGCCCCACAGACCTCCACTCTGTCTCAGTGATGGCTCCTGTGATTGCAATCATCCATCTTACTGTCAAAGGCAAAAAAAGGGCAAGAAAGGGGAAATCACACACAACATCTCTTTCTTTCTCCCTTGTGTCCAACAAACAAGCCACCCCACTGCGAGCGGAGGCTACACATGGACCAATGCTGTATGTGTGCATGATCCATTGAGGAAAATGTGTGTGGGTGTGCGGCTTTGGTTTGCCTGTGTCTGCCCATTATACTGCATGATCAGTCACTGGTGTGTACACGGGGGAGCAGCAGACATGTCTCATCTTGCAGTTGATCAAAAGCACCAGAGACTTGTTCCTTTATGACCAGAAAAAGCGGGCCCCATATCAACATGTCTCTGTTCAGTAGAGAAGAAAAACAAGGGGCACACAGACAGGCAGAAGGGACGGAGTTATGCACTGATGAAAGGAGGCATATAGTAGATCATAGTATACAAAATAATGTATAATATGACAACTACATGATGTTACACTGTTGTGGAGTTAATCATGTAGTAAAAAGCAGTTTTTGTTGTAATGTGTGATCTCACGTTGCAAACATGGCAGCTCTTTTTGTTGTTTTTTACTGGGCGGTGTGGGTGGGGTCCAATACCACAATATAACTCAAGTGAAAGTAAACTAGAATAGAATCTAAAGTTTTCTTAGGTAGAAATTGCAGATTAGCCCTTGTCATGGACAAAAATATTTTTCACTCAGATACATCACTTATAGTTCAGTACTTTTCCATTTGTCATTGTTTTATATTGTACCACTGCTAATGCTTCATGACCTTAGCGTGTGTCTGTATAAAACACCAGTGTGGGACTGTCCCACTCCCAGCTTCTCTGACCTACACTCTTCTCTTCTTTGCTCCTTCTTTTGCAAAAGAATAAACGCCACAAAGACAAGTGTTTGACTCAAGGTCTATTCTTTTACACACAATTATACAAACTACTAAAATCTCCATGACAACCTACTACTATTACTGTTGTTATTGCTATTACTGCTGCTGCTACTAATACTGTTACTATCACTGCTATTACTACTACTATGCTGGCTTTTGCTAGTACTACTATTGCCATTGCTGCTTTTGATACTACTAATACTGTTACTACTACTACCTAGAACCCAGGACAGTCTAGTTGTGAAGTGAGTGTGCTAGTGCCTTTGAGGGCAAAAAAAAAAAAATGTTTTACTAGTTTATACAATTTACTACTTTGGTGAAAGTAAAAAAGTAAAACTAAGCCAAAGTATTTTCTTTAGTTACACCCTTTTTTCAGCTTGTGGTTCATAATCCCATCAAAATCAAGTCTTGATCTATGTGTCGCAACTTATTTGTTCAATAAATAATACAGTAACTTTGAAGTATTATGCTTTAGCTCATCTACCCACCCACTATTCTCACAAATCTGGATGTCAATAGTAACCTTGACTACAAAAGAGTGTTATGTGATCGGCCTTAAAGAAAACAAAGACCAGGAAAAAAAGCAAATTCAAAAGCAAGAATGAAAAGCAGGGAGGAGTTGCAGACTGCTTCAGACATGCTGTGAAGCTGCAGCATGCAGTGTGTGTAAATGTAATTATGTGCAATAAAGTGGCGACACAACAAAATAAATCTCTTTGTTGTTGTGTACTTTAATCTTTACTTTAATAATGAACACAGATAAATAGTCTGGTATAGCATGGTATAAATGGAAGAACAACAAAGCATCTAAAACAAGGTTTAGTATCAAAGATAATGAAACATGCAATGGATTTAATTAGGTGACTGCCTTTCTCACTGCAGTCATGACCTCATTATGGTTTAAAAATAAACAAACAGCGTTGACATATACAGTAATGTGCAAAAATTATTGGCTGGCTATGAACAAAGAAAGGTGTATCAATGTACAAAAGAAAGTACAAAAAAATAAACATAAAAATTAGAAGCAGTCAGAGAGCATAGACCTCTACCAAGGCACAGGTCCTATCTCGCAATAATCAATATATAATGCCCAGACCTGTACTTAAACGTAAATGCTTGTTCCATTGACCCACAAAACCCTTATATCTCACAATGATAAATATTACACTAAAACTAATCATTTGTTCTAGTTAGTATCTTTGGTCTGTATTTCATAATTTCTTAAATGATGAAACTACACCAAAATTAATCATTTTTTTCTTGGCCCATAACTGACCTTTTCTGAAATGTTCATAACAAGAATGAAATTCGGAATTCAATAAACCACTCACATTTTTCACTCCTCACTAAAACTTTTACACAATACTGTAAGTCCTCAAAAACTAAAAGAAAAAAAAAAAAGATGCACAAGTCTCTTTCACACACTAGTATTGGTCAACATAGCAGTGAAAACAAAGTTTGTACCAGACACAGTCAAAGGTTAACTTAGCTCAGCCTCTCAGAGACTCAATGTATTTGTTGGTCTTAATAAAAGAGCATGAAATAATGAAGACATCAGAAAGGTTAAAATTTGCACCAGTCCAGAACAGATTTGTCTGAACTGGGCTAAAACTCAAAAGATCTAGCATCCTTTGGGTTGTTATCCAGATAATGCACTAGCCAGATGCTGTTCACTTATTTTAAGCAGATTTCCTTGGCAGACTGTCATGTCTTACCTCAGTTTAACAAGACAGAGCACATAGGCAATTGACATGACATTAGATGAACCTTAGTGTGTCTCCAATAATGTGTTTAATACTCAATACTGGACCCAAAACACTAAACACAGTGTCTTTGGTCCAGCTCTTGGGACCACATTCTGAGTGCTGTACAACATGGGCCAACAAAAGTGATGTGTTTTGTAAGCCATCTTTTATCTGAAGACAGAAAGTTGCCGAAACCCTAAAATTACTTTATGCGATTGTATTTCATAGTACAGAACCTTGTAATTGCTGTAAAGATTTTTTTTTTAAACTGGCTAAAAATAATACAGTGACTTGCAGGCTTGAACCGGCCTCCCTGAAGACACCAAAGACAATACATAGACAAAGATCATAATTAGGCCAATAAATCCTCAAGCTTTAAGAGTAGAAAACAATACATTATAGATAATCCATCTTGAAAATGGAATGTCCTGACAGGCTAATTTGCATCCAATACTTCAACAAAGTACCATAAATACACATTGAAAAAAGCCTATTCTTAAAGGATGGTTCGCCTCTGCCTCTCACTCAGTACTCGAGTTTGTTGAGGACTTTGAACAGGTGGCAGGCGCTTGGTCTTAATGGTGGGCAAAGACAAAGGGCCCAAGATGCTGCCAAAACCGGATCCTTCAGAGTTCTCTGCCAAAAGAAAACATAAGAATTTATAGTCTATATAGCTTTTAGCATATGTCATAATGGTGTCTTTTTCTCACCGTGTATGCCGATCATATGCTCCAGGATCAAAACTCTTTCTGCCAGGATTTTGAGAGCTTCCCTGAGCTGCTGCACGGCCTCACTCTAAACAGCAATCCTTTTAGGGACATTTTAAATTAATGCAGTATTACTCAAAGTGATAAAGTCTTACCTCATTCAAAGTATCTCCTGATTCACCTTTTGGGCCTGGTGGTCCCTGTTTAACAAACATTTTTGTTTTCACTTTATCTTCTACCTGTGCATGTTACCTGACAGAAGAACCCTATACTTACAGGTAAACCCTTCTCCCCTGAAACACCCGGAGCCCCCTAGAAAAAAGAAGAGACAACACCGGACACATGTATGCTTTTAAATGAGCCCCATTTTTCTTCTTAAAGCATTCTGATGGAGCAAGACTATCGGGTTGAAAGGACAGTGGCCCAGAGAGCTGACTACAGAGGGCACCCGGCAACAATTAGTGAGACTTGAAATTGGGCCACAGTGGGAGAGCAGGATTCGTGGGCTGAAGTGACTCTGGAGAAAAGACTGTCAACTTTTAATGTGATTAAGACTGCATGTCAATAAGACTGTTGTGTCAGAATCTGATATATTTAGCCAAGCCATTAATCCAGTAATTTTCAACAATTTAAAAGCAGTCTTACCCTTTCCCCTGGATCTCCCTTAGGCCCTGGATCACCAGGCAAACCTCGACTGCCTTCTTTCCCCTGATGCAAGAAAAAGGGGACATGTTTATTATATAAATATTCATATTATGGTTGGTGAGCAAATACTAACATCTTGTCCTGGAATACCAGGCATCCCCTCCGGTCCCCTCACTCCTGCAGGACCTGGAACAAAAAAAAAAAAAAAAAAAAAAGTATCGAACAACAAAAAATAAAACAGTGTTACATTTTTACATTAAATTGTGCAAAGTAAAACTGTGCAACAAAATATGAAAGATATATTACAGCTTTAGACAATGATAAATGTTCTTGTATTTGTACCTGCTGGGCCGACAGGACCTGCTGGACCAGGAGGACCCATAATCACCTGTGGTGGTGGGACAGCTGGAGGGACAAACAGAAACAAATATAAAGTATTCAAGAAGCATGTTGGAGCAACAACAAACCAGATTTTATTTGACTATATTTTATCATAGCATTACTTTTATTTCTTTTATACAGTTTATTATTTTCATTTAATTTAAAAAATGCAGTTCCTTAAAGACTTGTGCCATTGCTGTTAATGCTATTCACTTTGTCCTATACTTTTTTGAAAAGTGCCTATTAATTAGACACATGTAGGTATCAAGTATAAAGTTTTAGAACACAATAAAAGACTTTTTGTCTATGATGTTGCAGGGTCAGTTATCTCTCAGCAATAGCCATTCCCATGAACCCAAACCAAAGCAATGAAGTAACAAACAAAGAAGTTAAGACATCAGGTCAACAATGAGGCTACAGTTTCAGTCCACAGCAGGATTTAGTCTAATGTGACAGTGATAGGCAGCAGCAGCTGGACGGTCTAAATGAGGGCCTGGTAATGGAGCAGGACACACTTGGGATTGATCTATATCCACAGAAAATGGATTCACAAAAAGGAAGACTTGTCAGGTTTTTAAGTGTAATCTTATGAGTATGAATAGTGTTTGAATTTGTGCCACACTACCACTTCCTCACCACTTGAACATATGTTCAGAGGCTTTCCCTATGTTCAGACAGCGCTGTTACATTATGGCATTGGTCCACAGAAATGGTCTAGAAGCAGCAGATTTCCCTCTGGAACTAATTTTCTAATGTTACATTCCCCCTGCGCCTGGCGGCCTCCCCAGGAAACCCCACATGAGTGGCAGACTATCTCCTCCCTTGTTCTTAGCCGGACCAGATTTTGGCTAAGAGCCGTGGCCTGTTCCCCAAAACGCAGACTGTTGTGCTGACAGCTAACAAATTAGGCCTGATTTACGGCCAGTAACCCCCCCCACAACCCACCACCCACCCCCACCCACCCCCACCCACCCCCAAACCCAACATGGTCCCACAGACCCAAATCTGCATAGTTCCAGAGCCACAGACACAGGCCGAGCTCAGAGAGCAGACCCAGCCAAAATGAAATAAGAGCCAGCAGGCTTCATGAGATCATAGTTACATTGTCCTTTGCTGCCTCCCTGTGGTCAATCAACACACACAAAAAAAAAAATCCAGGATTTTTCATCTGTAATTCATAACCCTGAGTGTACTGATGCAAAAAGGACAAACTGTAGTCCCTTGATCAGGTATGATTACAAATAACTAGAGGCAATCAGAAATTTTTATGACCCTCAGTGACATTATGACTTTGATTAACTATGTTTTATTTGTATTGATTTTTAAGCCAAAACCTAATCACCTAATCATCTAATTAAACTTCTTGTTGTTCAGTTTCTCAGTCTTTGTTGTAGATGTGTGTTAACTGAGGTCACTATAAACAGTGGCTGAGTAGCAGCAAAGCACACGGCAACAATTAAGGCTCAATCTAAACCAGTTGTTTGCCTGGAAAACTCAATTTAAGCTGCTGCAAAAAGACCACAAACCTACAGAGCTAAGATAACCTCAAGGTATCAGGTACAGTTCTTGGCACTGTATCAAGAAGCAGGTTTAATCCAAACTCAGAGTATGATAACCTTGGAAAGGTGGACACTCAGAGTTTTCTGTTTCAGAAAGAAGGTTAATCTGAACTACCCTGGCAACTCACTCGGTGAACCTAACCTGGTCTGAGGCAGGATTTATTCCTCTAACCCTGAGTCTCCTCCTGCTGCTGCCCAAAGGAGCAATCTGATTGAACAGTTAACTTCCTCATACTGGGAACACTTAAAAAGAGGTTGATAAGGGTAATGATTTAACTTGTATATATTTATAGTTTACAATTTAATTTATACAATAATTTGACCAAATTTGAGAATTTGGGGTGCACGGTGGCAGAGCGGTTAGCGTTCTCGCCTCCCAGCAAGGAGGTCATGGGTTTGAGCCCCAGGCCGACCAACACACCAACACGCCATCACGCGAACTCTCTGGGTGGAGTCTGCATGTCCTCCCCATGTTACCGTGGGTTCTCTCCGGGTACTCCGGCTTCCTCCCACCGTCCAAAGACATGCATGTGTTAGGTGAATTGGTGACTCTAAATTGACCCTAGTGAATGAATGTGAGAGTGAATGGTTGTCTGTCTGTGTTCGTCTCTGTGTCAGCCCTGCGACAAGCTGACCCCTGACCCTGTCCAGGGTGTACCACGCCTATGGCCCAAAATTACTGGGATAGGCTCCAGTCACCCGCGACCCCTAACGTGGTAGAAAATGAATGAATTTGATCATTTTTATAAACTACAATTTTGACGTCATAAAAATGTATTCGTTTTTGCAGGCAAGACACTTCTCCCACATTGCCTACTCCAGTCACTGTATGTGGCTGGTTACGACAAACCCTGCCAAATCACTGTGCAACTGGTTCGCTATGGCAACCCCAAATAATATAGGGAGAAGCTGAAAGAAATTTTTTTTTAAAGCTGCACTACCCCATTTTGTGACTGTAAAAGTGATGTGTCTAACAAAATCTTGCGTTTGAATGATACACTCCCCTTTCCTAATTCCTCTCCTTCGCAATGCTCTATCACAGTCTCTTACAAGCTTGGAAGTATGTCCACAAGCCAGGAGGTATCAGAATAACATAGAGAGATCTGGAGTTTGCTTTTAATTCTTGCGTGCAAAATTTCTTTGATGTAAATGTAGAATTAAAAGATATTTATTTTTAGTAGGCTAGTGTTTTGATGTTTACTCTATACTACTGTATGTACAATGTAGTAAACAATATAGTATGTTCTTTTATTTGTATCCTACTAATTATTCATTAATCTATGTGCAAACTGTGTATCTTTTTTTTTTTAAAAACCTGAATATAACCTCTCCAGAGTCACATGACTTCCTTCTCCTCTAAAATGGCCACCTCCTTTGGTTTACCATTGCCATGATGAATCCCTTTTTCTTGCCTCCATTGGTAATGGCTTCTCCCCTCTGATTAACCCAAGGTAAATAAGCTCAGAGTTGTCTGACTAAACTCCAAATCTGTTTTTTGAAACAGAAAATGTCTGTGTTGGCCTGGTCTGAGTAGGGCAACTCTGAGTTAAGACAACAGGCGCTTGTCTATATTCTTCTATGCTTTCTACAAACAAAAGTCATGTTACTGTATGTATATCATATGTGGAGATCTTTAAATCATGGTTAATAGTTTTGAATTGGGTCAATGTGGAACCGTGTTTGATAGCTCTAATTTCCTTCATGTAAGTTAAATTAATATTGTGGTTAGGTTTTGAATAAAGATTTAGTGCTTACTTTGGGGGTTCACTTCAAAAACATCGCCCCTCGTTTGGATTGGAGAGAAGCCGGGCCCTGGGGGACCCGGTGGACCAGGAAGACCAGGAGCACCTTGGACACCTTTTTCCCCTGGAAAACCTCTGTCTCCCTTTGGTCCTAATGTTAAAAACAAGACATAATACATCCATGATTCCAAGTATTATTTGTAGAATGAACTTGGCAGTATAATGTTTTACCAATGACTCCGGGAAGACCTGGTCTTCCAGGCGGACCTGGAGGTCCTGCAGAACCAGGAGGCCCAGGTGGTCCCATTAATCCAGGGGGGCCTCTGCTAACTGATAAAAAGGCCATACACATCACTGGTCACACATATTTAACCACAAAAGAGGCTTGGGATATTGTGCTTTTTGCTCCATGTCATGGGATTGCTGTATTTATTACTTTTGTCAATACTAAACACAGTATGTTACTTTAACATGACTTACAATTTAATGTTAATACTAAATGTCTTAAAAATTCACCATGAATGATAATTATATGTAGTATCATTACCTGAAGGCAAGTAGGACGGCGGTGCCACAGGAGTGGGATGAGGGACGCCAACTTCGTTGTTTGCAGACCCCTGAGGTAAACTGCTAACTGTTGATCGTAATGAAACCCCATCCTCTAAGACTTTGATCTAAAGAGAAAAATATTTTATTTAAAATCAATAACATTCCTTTGACACTGTAAAGATCCTGTTTACCTTAGACTCAATGTTGTCAATTCTGTTGTTTATTTGAGAGAAAGTCGTGCAGTTCAGACACTCTGTAATGAGGCAGATACAGATTTCAGATTAGAGAAAGCCATACATATTTCATATTTTTTCTCATCTTTCTAATTCTGGCAAAAACTAACCATAAGACACAGATAAAGCCATGATACAAAGGAACAATCCCCACCAAAACCAGACTTTAAATTTATTAGGAATTCCTCTTTAAATCATGTCATTCACTCGCAGAATAAATATTATTACTCCCTTTCTAACTCACACACACAGAAGCCCTCAGTGCACCTGCCTAAGTCCTGACTCTGCATGTTTTCCTGTCTGCCCACTGTTTTGATGGCCTGTAGGCTATGCCCAGATGCAGATCCGCCCTCAGATACCCAAACCATTATTACTGTGGAAACGTAAACAAACACATTTTTAACACAGCCGCTCGCACCAAAATATAACAAACACACTTTGTTCCACTGAGCAGATGTAAGGTCAAAGGCAAAATTAACTTACCAGTCTAGTATATTTCTATATTTAAAGGGGTACTTCCTGGAAGACCTATATTGAAATTACTTCCAACTTTAAACTTTTTTTTTTTTCTCATTTAAACAAGCCAGGCTCACTAAACCGCAGATAACTACACATTTCCTGTTTGGACAGCAATTTAGGATTCTTTATATGAGAGCCAGCCCATAACACAGAGCTGCCCAATTTCATATGGATTTGTTCTAAATGTAATTGTACCATGTACTTTCGTCTATGGCTCATAAGTAGCACAGTCACTTGTCAGTCCCACAAATGGTCCCACCCACATTGCGGTCATAACAGGGATATCTTGAAAGGGTAACCAATGCTCACAAATAATGGTGAAAGCCAAATGACCCAAAGGACTCTGGTCTGCCCAATTCTTTGTCTTTAACCACACAAGGACAGATGCTGAGGTTTCACTGAACAGTTCATACCCTATCTATATTTCTTTATGTGAAAAAAAGAAACATAGACGTCCAAGCATTGATATATTGGATTTTGTGGGGCGTGGTTTCCCCAAATGCCTCATTTTGAGATCTTGAATTAAACCTTGGATCGCAGCCACAAACGGAAACAACAATCAACAAGTTAAACCAAAATGCATTCCACAGCGTTCAGCCAGCGGTGACCCCACATGAGCTGTTTGTTGAGACGCAATGAGGTTTAGGCTACAACGTGCGACATAAAAGCTCTCTCAGCAAAACATGGCTTTACAAAAAGAGAAAACATCATCCCAGAATTGGACTCCACCCATGTACAATCTAATAGCATCTGTAGTGTATTTCCATAGCTCCACATTTACATTGAGACCCCTGTAAAAGAGAAAAATCAACATCTGGGGCAAGAAACATAAGAACCAAGCCAGAAGATGTCACAAGCCAGTGTACTCTGTGTGCTGGACCCAAGCCTTGATAAATGGAGAGGGTTGGGTAAATCCTGTGCCAAATCAAGTGTGAATCACTGACAGATGATTTGCTGTGGTGACCCCAAAGGAAAAGAAGGCAAGAGACTTAGATTCTTGTAGTTAATGAAGAAAACACAAAAAAACTAAAACTGAAGATGATAAGAATGATATAGCAGCCAATCAGTCTGTAAAATTCTTTAAAATATAGTTAAGTATAAGCGCTTGTAAGTGCTACTGAAGTAAAAATCACAGAGTGACAACAAATAATTTTGAGAAAAAAGCCTTTACAGATAAAGTTTTGGTGGTAATCTATAGACAGAAGTTGACAAAATGTAAGAGAATACAACTTAATGTTTAAATTGGACATTTTCTTTAAAGCTTACATATTAAGGAAGCAAACTGGCCCAAAATTTCAAAATTGACCACTGCATGAATAAACAATATTTTTACCTGTAGTGTCTCACGTTAATACATGTATCTCATTCATGTTTGCTTAAAACACAAAGCTACTATGGTTTTCACATAATTGTCGTCACTTGCCATAAACACGCACCACATGCAGGACTAAGGTTAGGCCACCAGAAATGCGAAGCAGTGCAAAACAACAGTGATATTTTTCACAAAGTGGTGTGTGGAATCCCTTTTTCTGGTGTTGGAATTTAATTACGCTGGGTTAGAAAACCAAACTTCCGTTGTGTTAGAGCTTATGTTTAAAATGGGAACATGGCTATAGACTCTGTTTGAGTCCATAATTACACCATGGCAACATAAGTCCGAGTTATTTTTCTTGGATTGCGCTCACCTCATGGGAAAAATTCAGAAGTGTGTTGTCTTGAGGGAATATCTTATAAACTGAGAGTAGAGAAAACTATTTTTGAGAATTCACATTTACAGCATCTCTGTTGGAAATCAATAAAACACAACAGTTTGACTACACAAAATGCAATTAATTAAAATTTAGCAGAGTAATGTGAACGTAAACTGATTACACATCCATTAATTTATGGGACAGAAACATATATGATCTTAAATGCTTAACTCTGAAATATGGTGATAACAAAACAAAGAGAGAAAGAGAGAGAGAGAGAGAGAGAGAGAGAGAGAGAGAGAGAGAGAGAGAGAGAGAGAGAGAGAGAGAGAGAAAGAGAGAGAGAGAGAGAGAGAGAGACAGAGAGCCCCCCAAACAAAAACACTGACACTTGAATGAGTTGTATTTCCTAAGACCAAATTTTAATTATAGGATTAGAGGAAAAAAATACAAGGCATATAAAAGAAGACAGTTGCATCAGGAAGGGCATCCAGCCTAAAATCTATCCCAAATCATTACGTGTACTGTTCCCTAGAAGGGAAAAAATGAAAAGAAAAGAATATTAACCAGTTTGAAGGAATAGCTCTGACTAAGAAAATTAAGTCTATGTCTGACATTGGGCGTTCACAGTTTTCCTACATAAAAGTTTAAATATTAATTAAACCATATTTTGCAAAACAGCAACCACAAAACAATCCATGACACACACTGCTACAGTCATCCAAAGGGACTAAACAAAATATCTGTCTGTTTATTAAGTGAAACACAACAATGACGTGCTGAAACAACTTCCGTGTCCAGTCTCAGACAGTCTCTAAGGCTGGGTGTTTTTGCCCCAGCCACTGTGGTTATGATCACTAGGTGGCACAGACACTTATTGTCCCATTCATTCACCAGTGGCAGTGTACATTCACCAGTTCTCCTAACACATGCATGTCTTTGTACAGTGAGAGGAAGCTGTAGTACCAGGAGAGAACTCACAGTAACATAAGCAGGACATGCAGACTCCACCCAGAGTTATTGTGTGTCGACCGGCCCAAGAATCAAAACCAAAACCTCCTTGCTGGGGGTAGGATCTCTAGCCACTGTGCCACCATTTTACAGCAATGAATCAAGATATCAATGAATGGGGCATATCAGAAAGAAAGAAATACTTACCACTTAAAGCTACACTACCTGATTTTGTGACTGTAAAAATTATGTGTCTAAAAAAATGTTGAGTTTGAATGATAAACTCCCCTTTCCTAATTCCTCGCCTTTGAGACGCTCTATCACAGTCTCACACAAACCTGGAAGTATGAACGCAAGCCAGGAGCTTTCAGAATAACATAGAGAGATCTGGAGTTTGCTTTTAATTTTTTAAAATAAAAAATAAAAATACTGTGAATAAGCTATGAATTTTGAAACAAAACATTAGCTCCTTCACATTATTCCTGATCCTATTCTACCTCTGGATAGATAAAGGATGTATTGACCAATCAGAGTGCTCCTGTCCTGTGAAAGCGTGTGATTGATTAAACTGTTCCTTACCTCACTCTAAAACAAAAACCCTTATAATACAGCCCACAGGTGACCTCAAACTCTCATTTTTTCTCAGATGACTTCTATTATACTATACTAATAACTTAATAATTATCTTTACCAAAATACAAGGAAAAAGAAATCAGGTAGTGCAGCTTTAGGTTGTGGTAATTCATTACAAATGTGCTCATCATTGTTTCTCTATGCATCCCAAAATTCATGCACTTAAACAAGTGCTGATCAGCCACAAAAGCAAAAAGTTGCATCTTTGTTATTACATGTCATAGTTTCACACAACATCCAAATTTATGAGCAGCACTTGAAGGCAACAAACAGAACGAAATACACTCCCTCACGCTTGGCGGAACAAAATACTATACTAAAATCTATTCTTCTGCCCTGCTAGCAAGCAGGACCTGATCACTATGGTAAATGTATGGCCTTTTTGACAAGTAAGAACTGATCATTACTGTCTTGCATAAATCTACATTACCAGATGTTTGAAAACACTGACAGAAAGACAAGTGGGAAAATGTCATGTAATGGAAGGAATACAGGGAGAGTTGGAAGGATCATCTATCAATTTAGGAGCAGAGAGAGGAATTGGGAGATCCCAAAGTTTCCAGCGAGTCAACGGGTATTCTCTGGCCTATATTTGAGCACAAACAGAAATGTAATTGAGACATCAGACATATCCCTCAGTAAAGCTTGGGTCCAGAGGAGCACATATGGATTTTGGTGTTGTTTAACACTCTAAGCAAAAGGTCAAAAGGATGTTGTAAGTTAGGTTAATAGAGAAAAAAGAAATCAGAGAAAGGGGAAATGGAAAGGCAAGGGCCTTGTGTAAGTGTAAATAAGTACAAGATAAATACAGCTGAAGAATTTAAGGACAGCCATTAAACAAAACAACACTATAAAACATCTAAGAAGGTACAGTAGGAAGGGATGGCTGGCCTCTTCAGTGCAGAGAGGAAACTGTATAGCTGTTGTAAAGCTGCACTTGTAACACATTAACACACTGCTGACCCATTGACCCACTCTAATGAAATTTATTAACGTCACCGGGCTAGAAACATACAATGTAGTCAACCACTTTTTAGATCGAAGAATAGTATGCCTTCACACTTAACCAAAGGGAGGTCTCAGAGTATATTGCCAATGTTAAGACAATCATGTGCACAGATAGGCAGTGGATCAGGGGCGGGGCAGAAAATCAGGGCGGGGCAGAGGCCAACAGCAGGGGAATTCTGAACACACTTCTCCCCAAATGTGTTCCATGCTGTAATGTGTTAGGACAACCTAGCTCAAATCTACATGATGCACTACACATAGCTTTAAATGAGGTGGTAAAAATATATGGCTGAGTGTTAACAAAACAGATTTCAGAAAACACATACTTTCCATTAATGAAAACTCAGTCTGAGTGACCAGATGGGACCTCGCCACAAACTCTGCACGTCCCTATTAAACAGCATTTCTCCACTAAACTTACTAAAAGCAAAACTAATTAATTTCAACAGACACCCCACTTATTAAACCAAGTTACAAATATTAGTTAATCAGTATTAATATCACAGTGCCTCTTTATTTTCTGTCACCAAATCTGTAGGTTCAAAGTTGAACATGAGGTTTGGGGTTAAGAAGATGAAAACACTATGTGGGGAGGTGAAAAGAGGAAGTGTCTCCTCAGCTTACTCAAAGCTAAGTCTAACTTTAGCCCCCTTTATGTGCCCTACCCCTACATCTTTAATGACCTGGAGGCCCTCTGAAATAGAGCCAGATTACCATCAAACTAAAACCAGAGGTGATGTCATCTTCATTGTTTAAGGCTCTCATCTCTAACCCTGATAACACAGATGGACACAAGCCTCACTGCATTGTGCCGTTCTGTACCAAGCTGCATAGAGATGTTGGAAAAAAAGAGTATAATCATTATATGTTGCACTGCAGAAGTTCAAAAACAGCATTGAGCATTGTGTTTTTGTAGGCACTGATTTTGTCTCAATCTTTATTGGTGAACATAAGGAAAAGCAGTCATGCCCTCTAAGCCTCCGCCTGATCTTAAAGTGGTCATGTTTGTTACAGGGTCTGGTGGGTAGTCATGCTCATTAATCTCTATGGGGCCGCGTTCCCTATGGTTCCCACAGATCCCACTCTGATGGTGTCGGGCAGCCCACAGCAACTGGAGCCCTGTGGGACACAAACAATGCTGGGCTCTTCCTCTATGTGATCTCTGATCCACTGACCTTAGCTTACTGTAAAGACACACTTGGAGTGACATCAGCCCACTCCTTTAATGCTTATTTACTGCATTAAACCTGGCTCTCTGTCTCTCCATATGGAGGTGATTTTCTCAGTGCTGCATAGCCAAATGCGCAAATACATTTCAGCAAACGTTAAATAAACAGCCAGATTACTTCTTCACACTCCTGCAACCACTTAGGTCTCAAGTGAACCATAATCTCCAGCTTTATCGACTCAGAAGATATCTTTGTGTGCAATAATACCCATAGCTGGGCACACAATGGTTTCCACAGGCTTTATAATAATGTCTTTGTTTATTCCATTAGCACTAATGTGTGTTTTCTTAACTTCATGTAAAACTTACCCATCCAAGTGCAACAATGAATAATTCAGCAAAATGGAACAAGGTGTGGTAATTATGAGCAAAAGCATCTCATTGACGTCACTGTTAATCTTGGACAGATTTGAATAGACCATGCCAATGTTTTGCTGTGACACATTGCCTTGCTTAAAGAATCTATGGCTGGTGAATATGCTATATGACTGAAATAGCTGTCCATTTTAAACAAGCATGTTGAGGCTAGTGCAACCTCAAGCATGCTTTTACAGGACATAATGTGTACATGTTTAAAGTCCAGCAGCTTGTGGTGGCAAGCACTGCAGACAGAAGGTATAGAAATAAATGTGAACAGCAGAGTTGGGACAGGCCTTTTTTTGGACCTTGATCAAACCTCAGTGTCTAGCTATGGTGTCTCACCCCTGGGTGAAAGTTTTGGTGTTTTCTGGGTTTAACGTCTGTGGTATGCGGTTTCTAGGAAGAGCGCTTCCCAACACCAAGCCCTAAACTGGCCCACACTTTACAATCTGCTTGGAAGGACAGACCTTGGATCCTGTTCATTTAGTTTTTATTTACCAGGTATAATAGTATTTGAAGAAAGCCTCAAAATACCTGTTAACTTTAAACTGCAGAAAAGTAAAACATCAGGGACTTATGTTCATGTTTCATGACTGTCTCTCTTTATATCTAACTAACTACAAGTCTTATTTAAGTTATGTCTAACTACTGATGTGGCTCTGGTTGTGTCTGGCTAATTAACAGACACAAAAGTATCAAAGCAAAACACATGGTCTTTGTTTTGGTACTTTGAAACTAAGCTCCTGAAACTTTCTTAAATGGAGTAGAGAAATTTCAGAAATTACCTTCCCTGCACTCTTCTCCCACAAATCCTGGACAGCATCGCCACTCCAGTGCTGTAACCTGCTTGTAGGCAGTCTTAAATGATGGTCTAATCACAGTTCTGTAACTGCAGATACATACACACCAAAAGACAACAAGTTTAGGTTAACAGCTTTAATAATGGTTGGGGTAAACTAGTTTAGTTGTCTATTCCCATAACAGTTGAAAACTAGTATAGCCTAAATATAGCTGCAGTGTATAAGTATGCACACTGCAGAAATCTAAAAAGTTTTAAAACTGTCTTACCTGGCAACCTTTGAACAGGGTCCAGGCCATCTGCAACTCTGAATCACTCTTTGCACAGAGGTTTCTGTTCCATTGTGCACCTGACAGGTCACTGTCTTGGGAACAGTATATTGACACCAGTTTCTGAAAAATGGTTACAAACTTAAAAACATTAGATACAATTACCTAAATAGTACTACATAGCTCTAGTGAGTAAAGCAAAACATCACGTCTGTTCTAGTAAACACAGGAATGTCGTTGTTACAATTACATTACATTCTGTGCAATTTGCCAAGGAGCACACTCACCTGAGCTGCGTGCGAGACCCAGAACCCGGTGGTCCAGTGCTGGTCTGCTCTGACTTGATGCGCGGGCGCTGCAAAATGCTTGGAATATGATAAATTATTCCCGTTCCAAGAGAAGGACACACTAAAGTCATCCAAAAGCACAAAGCACATAGAAACGATAATGCCACCATGTTCTTCGTCCAGTCAGTAACGATGCTCAAACAAAGCCAGCAGCTACTACAGCTCCTCCTTGACAAATCAGCATAGCAACAGAAAAGGACTGAGGAGAACAAGCCTCACACAGCCAACTCCACAGTAAACCACTTGGTCATTGCGTCCTCCCGCTGAGAAACAAGCCGGGTTTACCCACAGCACAAAATAAATGACACACGGGGTCTTCCTATAGATTTTTGTGATTTTTAAATGTTTGACATAGCCGATAGTGCCCAGGACCGGCGTCAAATATCCTCTGTGCGTAAAACGCGGGCTGCGCATCTGGTCTCGATTCAAAAAACTTTTAATGCAGTCACAACAAAGTGACTCGTGAAGATAAATATAAAGTAGCCAAATAAAAAAAACTCATTTGATGTTGGCCTGAAACGTCGCCGCCAGCTACAGAAGGTATAGAAAATTAATTTAATTAACATGTGCCCAATTAATTTTCTCATATTATGTCTTAGACTAGTTTTCCTACATTTTACTACCAATAATCTTTTATTTATAGAGTAAAACACCAACGCAAAAGAAACAATGCGGGGATAGGCTGTCTTATTTGTCTTGTATGTTAAGCCTTAGCTCACACTTTAAACTCCAGGTTTGACCGCTCCATGTGCGGTGGGACAGTGCCCCCTGCTGGCAGAGCTGCCTGTGCGGCGCACCAGTGGAAGGAGACGTGTCCCGTTTATGGATGGAGGCAGAGCACATAGGCAGCATGGAAGACAAACTAGACGAACAAATGGCAGAATCACAATTTGAACCGTATATTGAATCTTTGCGCCAGCAACTGGAGCAACAAGACCCGGTTTTCCTTATTGCCATTATTGTCGCTTTGGCGGTCGTTGTCATCACATGCGGTAAGAATATTTCCTTCCTTAGCATGCTAACATTAGCCCAACAGGCTAGGCTAAGTAGGCTAAGTGTCTGCACATTTAAAGTCGACTTATTGCTCAGGGTTTGTCCGTATGACATTCTCGTGAAATGGATACGTAGTACAGAGCAATATCGGCTTTATCTGGAAACAAAACCGTAGACATATTTCAACTTGCTAACTGCTATCAAACTTGAGCAGCTGTATTTTGCACATAGGTAATATGTAGTAGTAATATCTAGACGTAAGAAGTCTAATGAAAGGGCTAACAATCTCCTCTCTTTTTTGTCCCTCAGTCTTTCTTAAGTACTTTCTCACAAGTAAAACCGTACGCAGTTCAGTGTTGCTCGTTGGGCTCTGTGACTCGGGAAAGACTCTCCTCTTTAGTCGGGTAAACCTCTGCCATATATGCCTTTATAGCCACTATAGAGCCAATGAACTGAGCGTGTTTGCATTGTTGTGTTTGCCAGCTACTGTCTGGAAAGTTTAAACGAACTCAGACCTCCATCACAGACAGCAGTGCTCCATACAAAACCAAAACCGACAAGGTAAGTTAAAGCCTGTACTATT
Source organism: Bostrychus sinensis (assembly GCA_020698575.1). Classification (NCBI taxonomy): domain Eukaryota; kingdom Metazoa; phylum Chordata; class Actinopteri; order Gobiiformes; family Eleotridae; genus Bostrychus; species Bostrychus sinensis. The sequence continues at coordinate 23,718,685 of CM036245.1, forward strand.
CTGTCAATATTAGTGGTGAATAGTGTTATTCACTTGCCTACTACCTTCAGAGCAACACCTGGACTCTTATAGATCTACCTGGACATGACAGTCTTCGTCCTCAGTATCTGGAAAAGTTTAAATCCGCAGCCAGGTAAGGACAGGCACACATTTATGTTTGTGAGATAAATTCTGTGTATTACTACTTACTTTTTTTAAATTAAAGAATTATTTTATTTTTGTCTGGCTGACTCTTTATCATCTTTTTTTTTCCCCAGAGCAATTGTATTTGTTGTTGACAGTGCCATCTTCCAAAAGGAAGTCAGAGATGTGGCTGAGTTTGTTTATGTGTTATTGACTGACAGTGTAATCTTCAGAAATGCTCCTACTATTTTGGTAGCATGCAACAAGCAAGGTAAAAATGAATCCTGCTGCTGTTGAAAAACCTTAACCTATTTCCATTTGGCCACTGCCATCATGCCTAATTATTTGTGTGTTTTTTTTTTACAGATGTTACAATGGCAAAATCAGCTAAATTGATTCAGCAGCAGCTGGAAAAGGAATTGTAAGCATTTAAGCCATTATCAGTTTCTACATCTGCTGATTCTGATTTTATATTTACGTTTGGCCACTGCAGTTACTTAAAAACATCTTATTTATGATGTAAAGTGTTGATAACTAATGTTATTTAATTAAATAGCCCAAGAAATAGCTGTTTTATTATAGGTTTTACTGTGCGTCTGTATTTTCTGTTTTCTGTAGGAACACTTTGCGAGTGACACGGTCTGCAGCTCTGAGCTCTCAGGATGGTTCTGTCGGTGGCAGTGTGTACCTTGGAAAGAAGGGCAAGGACTTTGAGTTCAGTCAGCTGCCGATGAAGGTGGAGTTTGTGGAGTGTAGTGCCCGTGGCAGCAAAGGTGAAGATGGCAGTGCTGATATTGAAAATCTGGAGAAGAGCCTGGCAAAGCTGTAAAATCTACAGTATATAATAAAAAAACAACCAAAAAAAAAAATTTAATCTCAACATCCAGTCACGTAATTATTTATATAAGACAAAACCTTAAGATGCTTTAAAAGTCATTTTGTTGATTGTGTGAAACATTTTTTTCTATGGATTTTTCACAGCACTGTGAAATTAAGTTTATTACTGCCAAGTAATTTTGTGGGGTTTAATAAAATACTTGGCACTAGGTATCTTTGTAAACCTCAACAGTTACTGTTCATGTTATTAAATTAACATAAAAGACTGAAGGGACTGTAATGAAAGTAAGTGCCTTTCTAGTGTTCTGGCAGACAGTAATTTTTGCATTGAAGTGATTGTATCTACTTGTAAAACAGCTCTATGTTTGTAGTTTTTTTGCGTGTTTAAGAGAAGTGTTGATGCTTAAAATTAAAAGATCAAAGTGAAAAAGTATTACTCATTAAAAATAAGAGACTGCCTGTCTGCTGGTGTGGTATTATAGTAGTGAAACTAATAAAAGACACCACAATGACATTTCTTTAGTTTTTTTTACATGACAAACATGTTTTGGAATAAAGCAACAGCACAGCAAAAAAAAAAACAAACAAAAAAACATAGGATGTGTGATATATATAGTATATACATACATTCAGTATATTCCTATTCTTATATTCTGCCTCTTGTATACATTACTCCCAAAAATAACAATCAACAAAAAAATTGTTATAGTTTTGTACATTTCCCCAACCAAAAGACGTACAGATAGCCAAGTGTAAAGTGAGTATTGCTTATTGTATGGCTAGTGAATAGATCGTCAGACTAGAGCTTTGATCTGCAACTACCACACTTGGCTCCCCTTTCAGTACTGCAGGACACAGCCAATTTACTTTTTCTCCATGGCTGATTCTCAGTTTGGGCCCAGATGTTTCCATACTCTCAGTTTCTGCTGTTGCTTGATTATCTTCGACTTCTTCTTTCCCTGCTTTAACCTCCTGTGATGGCTGTGTTTTGTCCTGATGTTCTTTGTTTTTTGCTTTGCTTTTGCTCTTCTTGTGTCTGTCAGCAATTGCTCTGGATTGGGATTTTGATTTTCCTTCTGGAGCCACCACTGGGTGTTTACTGAGATCCCACAAGATAACATGGCCGTCATTGCCCCCACTTACGAGCCAGTATGGGTGAGAAAAAAAGTTTACAAAGTGGGCTTGTGATGCTCCCTGACTGTGGGCTTTGACAGCTCCTTGCTGTTCAAGTTTTGAACCGCTGCCAATTCGCATCAGATGTACCCGTCCGTCTTCTGCTGCACAGCCCAAAACATTTCCACAACTGGACACTGTAACACAATGGGCCAGTGGAGGGTTGAAAAGCTGTCCAGGCTGCTGTTGATGGCCATCCTCCTCCTCCTCTGCTATGTCCTGAAGGTTAAGCGTCCAAAGAGGACGAGTCTTCTGCAGACCCCAAAGTATTACCTAAGCAACAAATATACATAACATTAGTCTAGTATCGTATAACATGTATATTATTCAATATGCATAAAATGTGTATTTCACTCACCTGCATGTCAAGTCCAACTGACACCAGGTTGTTAGGTCTTTGAGGTCGGAAAGCAACAGAGGAACAGATGTTAGTGTGTCTTCGCAGAGTTCTACATATCTTTGACCCCGGCAGGTCCAGTATACGTACAGCTCCAGAGTCATCGGCCACAGCCAAGGCTGAGCCAGTCTCACTGAGTCCAAGTGCATTGATCTCCTCATCCCCAACACCCTGAAACTCATGAACAGTGCCCTTCAGGTTTCTGGGATCAAAAACACTTACTGTCTCTCCGTGTGACACATAAAGCTGTGTTGAAGCTGCAGGCGAGAAGACAACACTTGTACAGTCATTTTCACCAGGCAGTTGGAGACGTCCAACAATGGTGGCATCTTGGCTCCAGACACTAATTTGTCCACCCTCAGACCCTGAAGCAATGAGTCCGTCGGGACCAGGAGCTGCCCCAACACACAGAATGGGTGTGGAGTGGCCCTCACACCACTGTCTGGCAGTGCTCATCCTAGAACAAGTAGTATTTGATGACTAATTTAAATGTATACAATCAGAGATACACATGCACCATATATATTTCATATACAAGTTCATAACCTTAAGGAAAATGTAAGTAATAGGTCTATAAAGCTACACTTTATTTAAAAATCAGATCACCGTCTAGTCGATTGCAACACAAAACCTTACTCCTGTCAGTCATTTTAATACGGTGGCGCTAAGTATCTAAGAAATGAACATACAAGTTTGCTAGTTGTTTGTTAGTGCTGCTATCGTTTTATTACAATTATATATATAATACAACCCTACCTTCTCTTCGAAACTGAACGTGCGTGCTCAAAACATGGAGTCGCTTGCTGATGACGTGTAGTTCCAACAATTTTGATTTTTCCCTGAGTACGGACTGCAAGGATTGGCACGTCTTTAAAATATAACTTGGGAATTCTAAATAATGTCCAATATCAACCTAAGACTAAGCTATTGTTACAGACGACCAGTGTTGTGCAAGTTCACACTTTTCATGAACTCAAAGTTCAGTTCACACATGTTCAAAGTGAACTGTTCACGTTCATAGTTCACAATTTTAATTTTAAACTAGTTCAAAGTTCAGTTCATTTTATTTTTAGGTGAGATATGTAAATTAAAGGCTGAACTTGTTTTTCAAACTATGACTTCTATCACTATACATGTTAACTACCTTCTAGCCTCACTGTAGATCTTAAATTCTATCACACAAAATGGACGTTTTTGCATATATAAGCTTGCACAGAAAGGTAAGGTTTTTTCTGTCAGAGTCTTTGTGTGACAATGTGTAAAATGTCCGTAAATGATCATAATTAGAGCCAGCATCATCTGTGTTCTCTGTGCCTTCACTTGCTATTGTCAGACTGAGCTGCCCGCTCCGGTGTTGCTATGAAGGCTACGCTTGTTGTTCTGCTTGCTTGTGCAGTGTATCATGGGTAACGTAGTGTGAAGCCAAAGATATTACATTCGACTATGTTTGGCTTCACAGTACGTTACCCAAGATGCATTGCGCACACAAGTGCTCTCTGGTGAAGCTGTGCAGTTTTGGAGTGGAGCCCGTGGGCAGTGAGTGACAGCGCTGTTGAAAAAGTGCGATCAGACCTCGTCACTCAGGTGAAAACAAATTCCGACGTTTAATTGACGTGACGTACGTCGTTCATCTCACATAATCTGAACAAATTCACGTTCAAGTTCTTGATTTACAAATGTGTTGCGTTCAGTTCAAAGTTCACATAAAAATGAACGTGTTCAATGAACGCGTTCATTTGAACTCGTTCATGCACAACACTGCAGACGACCCAGATGTAAACAGTCACCAGCTTCAAGTAATCATGTTTTTGTCCTGCAGTACTGTAAGCACGTTTTGGCAGCAATACGTTTTGGTGTGCACTTTTAGATGTTTTAAGGCAATTTCACACATATGCATGATTATCTCAATTTCTGTATTTGTGAACCTTCTGAATAAACCTGGCATTACTTCATATTAATATTAAATGCAGTTGCCTTTTTATTGTTGCTGGCTGTGTGTCTCATTTTGTGATCAACAACTTACTGTGTTAATGAGGCCCACAATTGTGTGCTATACAAGTTTAGACAAAGGGCTTCAGTCACTGGTACTTTGAAAAAAAAAAAAAAGATGAAGATAAGCAGCAAGAGTGGGTCAGATCATTAAATCATGGTTGAGCATGTCCCTGCCCTCCTTTCTTTTTACAAATGCTGCTCTTCGCTGATGCATCCAAAGCTGTAGATCTGATGAGTGTGGCCATTTCTGGGTCAGTGAACAGCATGCTTCTGCTCCACTGAATAGGGCACAGAGGAGAGGCCACGCTCCCAAAACACACATGAATTTCTCAGGAAGCACACACACTCATACAAAATACAATAACACACTCCAGTGCTGACACATGCTGTACATTTTGACAAAGCTGCAGACATTTTCACAAGACTAACGTAAGTACCTTGTAATTGTCTTCTTTAACTCTTATGAATTTACTGCCTGTTGACAAATGACAGATTCTGTTTTTTGCACTAATGAACAAGGTGTTGATGTGAGGCTGAATTTGCAAAAACACATTTTTGTAGTGTTAACTTGTCAGCAAACAGACAGTTTGTGGTCTCTTCAGATCTTCTTTTCATTTACTAAGTTGAATTTGATGAAACAGCAGTAGGTAAGAAAGATATCTATAAAACCTTTATAGATTTATACATATTATCCCACTATAGATGTTATTTTTTTCTATTCAGAAACTACAGATAATTTTGGAAACTTCTGTGTAATTGTGTTGCAACAGAGATTCATATGTTTATATGTGTCTGTATCTGCATTTCTTTCCTTGTACAATGTACAGTAAGATCCATTTACACCAACCTCATCTCTGGAGAAGGATTTCAGCACATCTGATGCCATGAAATCACCATACTATCCAGCGAGATCGGTGCTATTCCAAAAGGAGCCAAATGGTGTGACATACAGGGTCCCTGCATTGCTCTACCTGTCCAGGTCCAAAACCTTGCTGGCTTTCTGTGAGGAGAGACTCAGCCCCTCGGACTCTCAGGCTCACCTGCTTGTCATGAGGAAAGGCACATTCTTCAGAAACTATGTGGAGGTTTGTGTTTACTTTTCATTTTTGTAATATACTGATTTTTGTTTTCAGAGGAGGAAAAAGTAAGCCAGTGCAGTTATGTCTACTGCTAAATAATTTTTATCAGTTTAGATTACTTTAAACCACATACTATTACTTACTACCACCATTACTGTGAGTACAATTCTTGATAAAACTACTACCACCACTACTAACTGCTGCTACTACTACAACTATTGCTTCTGGTTAAAACTTCTACTAATAGAGCTAATACCAATATGGACTGCTTCTACTGCTACTACTACCCTCTTTGCAACCAAGGTCAAAAATACCTTTACTCATTTAGATAAAAAAAAAACTGGAAGTGAGATGATATTTAACCTAAAAAAAAACCTACTAAAGTAAAAGTATAATCAGAAAGTAAATAAGTAAATTACTGTTTAAGTATAGTTACTTTCCACCAATGATTATTGTTAAACTCTTGCTCTTTGTGTTTCAGTGGGAGGACATGCATGTTTTGGATACTGCTTTCTTACCGGGCCATAGGTCTATGAATCCTTGCCCAGTGCATGATGAGTTCACTGGTACGGTCTTTCTGTTCTTCATTGCTGTTCTGGGGCACACATCAGAGTCTTACCAACTGGTGACTGGGAAAAATGTAACACGGCTCTGCTACATCTCCAGCACTGACAGTGGCAACAGCTGGAGTCCAGTCACTGACCTTACACAAACAGTGATAGGAGAAACTATTAAAGGTTGGAAACACACTTTTGATGCTGCACACCTTACAATGTTATTGTTGTTGTGCTTTTAATTAGAAAGTAATAATTTTCCATCATACTGTACTTTGTAAAAGTGAAAATACGTGAAAAATGAAATACCTTGTTGTAACAGTGTTTTCCTCACAGAATGGGCCACCTTTGCTGTTGGCCCAGGTCATGGCATCCAGCTGAAGTCCGGCCGCCTGCTCATTCCTGCCTACGCCTACTTTATTGAATGCAAAGAGTGCTTTGGACAGCTCTGCCAGACTACGCCTCGTGCTTTCTGCTTCCACAGTGACACCCATGGGCGAACGTGGTGCTTTGGGGAGGCTGTGCCAGGACCAGAGAGCGTGGAGTGTCAGGTGGTATCTGTGGATGAAGAAGAAGGCACAAACATACTGTACTGTAATGCTCGCAGCCCTCTTGGCTACAGGGTGCAGGCCGTAAGTCTGGATGATGGCGCTGTATTTCAGGAAGGGCAGTTGGTACAGCGCCTGGTGGAGCCTCGAAACGGTTGTCATGGCAGTGTAGTGGGATTCCCGGCCCCTTTACATCTTTGTGATACACTCAGTCATCACTCAAGTCAAAGCATACACCACTTGAAGCACTGGAGCCCTGTTCTTGACTATTTATATCACACCAATTCAATAACAAGCATGTCAGATACTACCAGGCAATTTCAAGAGGCCACTCACTCATTTTCAAACACAACTACTGGTCCTTCAGATTTTCTGACCCCCACCTGGGTGGTGTACTGCCACCCAACATGGACAACTGCACGAAAGGACTTAGGGGTCTTCTTGAGCCTGTTTCCTCGTGATCCAGACAATTGGCGTGGTCCCTGGGTCATTTACGAGGGCCCAAGTGCCTACTCAGACTTGGCTTATTTGGAGCTTTCACCAGCTCCGGGGGCTCCACCGGCAGTGGCCTTTGCCTGTCTGTTTGAGTGT